>CM061142.1:356302030-356877038 GCA_030789695.1 Scilla litardierei | reverse complement strand
TACCACAAATGACAAATAATAGACTTAATAATCTCCCCCATTGGCTTTTAGTGGCACAATCAAACCGAAAAAGATCTGACAACATCAAATGCAAAAAACAGACTGAAGAGACAAGTCCCGAGAAGAAGACGTACCAGTCAATAAAAAGAACATCAGAGATACCATTGTACTTCAACAGGAAGATCAAACAACAAAAAATTACTCCCCCCAAGATGTTCAAGAAGTTTCAGATCATATCACAACATATCACCAGATGAGACAATAGAAACACCAATCAACATATAACTGCAACAACATTATCTCCCCCTTTGGGACACCAAAAGCCAAAGGTTATACCTGGTCAGAAGACACTTTAGCTTGGAGCTGAACAATCCTTTCCTGGAGAAAAACCCTCTGAGCATGAAGAAGAACTCTCTGACTTTCAAGTATATCCAGCTGATCATCGACAGTTTTGACAGCCCTATTAAGCACCAATATGTCATCCAGAAAATATTTCACAGAAGCTTTTGATGAAGAAGTCCTTTTGCTAGCAGATTTCGAGGCAGATTTAGGAGAAGTAGATGAGGAAGGCACAGAGGACGCAGAAGGAAGAACAGATAAATCATCAATTTTACTGGCTACGGACTTGGTTGTGAAGCTGATCAAGTCACAAGACACTGGAAGCTCAGAAGAATCTGGAACAACCCCTTGTGAAAAAAGTATCATGGAAATGAGGGAAGCATGAGGCAGTGTAGTATTGGGTGCATACGACTCTGATAGTGAAAGGATGGAATCAAAAATAAGTCGACCCAAAATGAAGGATTTCTTAGTCCCGGTAGCACACAACAGTTTGCACATAGCCTTGGTAACAATCGACATGTTGGACGTTGGCAACCAATTACGTGTGGCAATGTGATAGAGCAAAAAGAACTTTGCAGTCAACGCAGACGAAGGGAAGGAAAACGTCTTTGGCCAATACGTAAATTGCCCACCAGTGACAGTCTGGATGAATAAATCATAGTCATCACTAACAGAAGCACCATAAGAAGGGAGGTTTTGATTGCACGACCACTTAAGTAGTTTGTTGATGATAGCAGGAGAGAACGGAATAATCTTTCCCCGAATAAAAGTCCTAAAGCCCCATTTTGAAGTAGAATCCGCAGAGGACTTGAAGAGGTTTCAGTAAAATTCTCGGACCAGTATAGGATAAAAAGTCTTAAAGCAGCTTGCTACTTGGAAGAGATCAATGTCCTTGAGAAAGACTAAGAAGTGGGTCTGTTTAAAAGATGAGACAACAATAGAATTTTCACCAAAGATGGACCGCTCAGAGTAAACAGCCCATCGATTCTGGCAAGACAGATCAAAAAATTTGTTGGATATAGCCCTAGTTGCAGACCTAGCAGAAGGGGAGAAAGAACCTGAACCACCAGATTTCTTGAGTATCTTAGAAGGGGAAATCCTGCAAGTTCTGGATCAAGCTTTGCTCTTGAGGGACCCAGATCTAGTTCTGCGAGGGTGAGACACAAAAGGATCCATACATGGAGCAGCAGTCATCATGGGATCCTCTTCTTGAGCACATTCAGTAGATCTGACATTAGTTCCAACATTAGGAGAGAGTTCGACATTTTCACCCAAAGAAGTGGTCTGCCCAGCAGGAGGAACACTCACACCAACCTGATCAGAGGAAATCATTTCTGGAATAGGATCATCAACAACTTTTGATGCATCTGTTTCTAATTATATGTCAACCCCATACTTCTCCCCTTTATAACTTAAATTAACATCACTCTCTTCCATAGAGTGAAGAGCATTATGAATAACATCTTGAGGAGCCGACAGCCCAGCATCAGACGTATCAGAAATACTCATGTCGCTATGACAATCAGCATTTTGTGCAGTATCAGGAACAGCTTGAAAAGATGATCCTTCACCAATATCCAAATCATCAGCACCTTCATTGTCGATGTCTCTTATAGGACCATCAGCTCCTTCACCAATATCCAGACCATCAACTCCAGTCAAGGGAGGCTCTGAGTCAGAATCATCCAACACTACAATCTCAGAAATTTTTACAGAAGGCTCAGGAGGATTCCAAGTCTTTAGCACAACCAGATCATCAAACTGAACTGTCACACTAATCAATTTACCAGCCACGTCTTTAAGATTGACAGAACCAAAACACGTTTTAGATAAATCCAGCCAAGAAACATTCAATTTGCGATCAGTACGGCGAAGATACCAAAACCAGTCTTCCACAGTTACCAGACGAGGAAACAGTTCATCTTCTTCAGAGAATGACATTTGAGGCTTAATCCGAGAGCAAGAGTCAACAATAATTGGGGAAAAAGGTACCATAGCCAAATTCAAGGAAGACCCTGGTTGCATGTTAACAGATGACAACGGAGATGAGGAAGTAGATGAAATACCAGCAGATGATGCCCTAGGAGTGCGAGGAATAAACCCTTTTCGTTTGAAACGAGAGGATGAAGATTTGACAGGAACCTGCTGTGGCGATGCAGCTTAACGGGCAGAGCGACGAGGATTTGGGGAGGATTTGTCATTTCGAGCACGACCCATTTTTTTGCAAGAATGGCAAGAAACCTTTGACGAAGAAACAAGAATCAAGAACCCTAGCTTTCACAGAGCAGCCCTTCCTTTTCTTGAAATGATCAAAAGAAATGATAAGCACCGAGATAACCAAAGTAGAGATATAAATGCCGAGGGAAGAAAATAGACTACCAGACAATATTTATAAAAAGCGCCAAGACCCCTTTCAGAGTTGCTACATAATGTACAACATTGTGTCCAATATTATGTGCAACAATAAGACCAACATTAGATACGACACAGCCCAAGAGCTTGTCGTAACTCCTCAAATCTACTTGAATCCAAGGGTTTTGTAAAAATTTCAGCCAACTGACTGATAGTATCTATATATTCCATGACGAGCACCTTCTTTTCTACCAGCTCTCTGATGAAATGATGTCGAATGTCGATATGTTTGGTCCTTGAATGTTGAATAGGATTCTTGAAAATGTTTATAGCACTCTGGTTATCGCACATGATGGTCAAGACATCTTGATCAACACCATAATCAGTCAGCATTTGTTTCATCCACAGTAGTTGAGTACAACAGCTCCCTGCAGCAATATATTCTGCCTCAGCTGTTAACAACGAAATCGAATTCTGCTTTTTACTATACCAGGAGACAAAGTTGTTTCCGACGGAAAAACACCCTCCTGTGGTACTCTTTCTATCATCAGCATTACCTACCCAATCAGCATCACTATACCCTGATAAAGGAGTGTTGGTATCTTTGGAGTACCAGATGCCATAGTCAGATGTTCCACTTATATACCTGATTATATGTTTCACAGCCGTGATATGAGATTCCTTAGTACAGGCTTGATAACGGGCACACACCCCAACACTGAAACTGATGTCAGGTCTACTCGCTGTCAAATACAATAGGCTTCCTATCATGCTTCTGTAAAGAGTAACCTAAACTTGTTTTCCACCATCATTCTTCGAGAGCTTTTCAGTAGTAGCCATAGGAGTGCGAACTTGACGGGCTTTCTTAAGACCGAACCTTTTAACAAGATTCTTAGCGTACTTACTCTGAGATATAAACAACCCATCGCTAGATTGTTTAACGTAAAGACCAAGAAACATATTTAACTCACCGACCATACTCATTTCAAACTCTTTTTGCATAAGATCGATAAATTCACGAACCAGTTGCGGTGAAGTAGATCCAAAAACTATGTCGTCAACATAAATCTGTGCAACTATGATTGCTGATCTGGTTCTCTGCACAAACAATGTCTTGTCTGCTCCCCCCTCGCTCATAACCCTTTTTAAGAAGGTATTTGGGCAGTCTCTTATACCAAGCTCTAGGAGCTTGCTTGAGTCCATAAAGAGCTTTCTTCAACCGATAGACATGGCTAGGCAAGAATGGGTCTTCAAACCCCTTTGGCTGTTCAACATATACCTCCTCATTTAAAGTCCCATTCAGAAAGGCACTTTTCACGTCCATCTGATGAAGCTTGAAATTGAAACTACATGCCACGACGAGAAGTAATCTAATTGATTCCAAATAGGCCACCGGAGCAAAGGTCTCATCAAAGTCAATTCCCTCGATCTGCATGTATCCCTGAGCTACCAGACGAGCTTTGTTTCGCGTGACATTCCCTTTTTCATCTGTTTTATTCTTGAAAATCCACTTAGTTCCAATGACATTCATCCCTTTTGGTCTCTCAACAAGACTCCAGACGTCATTACGCTGAAATTGATTCAGCTCCTCTTGCATAGCCATCACCCAACAGTCATCAAGTAAAGCTTCTTTAACATTCTTGGGTTCAATACTGGATAAAAAAACAAATATATCCATCAAGATCATGATAATATACCTGACTAGTGCCTCTAGTGTGAAGACCAACTTCAACATTCCCAATGACAAGTTCAGGTGGATGATTTCGAATAAATTTTGTAATCCCTCGCGAGGAATGAACTTCATTTCCATCTGATTGTGATTCCTCAACGGATGCTGTTCCCTGAGAAGTACCATTCTGACCGGTACTTACTTGTGTTGAATCAAATGTTGTAACATTTTGTTCAACATTTTAATCCTCTTCATTAATCTCTCCTTGAGAACCAGGCCCCACATGAATAACAACTTCACCCTGCTCGAAATCATCAACAACAACATTGATTGACTCCATCAAAACATCAGTGCGATGGTTCAGAACCATGAAACCACGTCTCGTAATAGAGTATCCGAGAAATGTCCCTTTATCACTCTTAGCATCGAACTTTCCCTTAGAAGTTCGGTCCTGCAAGATATAACACTTGCTACCAAATACATAAAAGTAAGAAACATTGGGGTTTTTACCTTTCCAGATCTCGTGGGGAGTTTTCTCTGTACTGGGTCTCAAATACACTCTATTTATGGTGTAGCAAGCAGTGGTGATCGCTTCGGCCCACCATTTAGTACTGACTTTCTTGGCATTCAACATTACGCGAGCCATCTCCTGTAGAGTGCGATTCTTCCTCTCAACAATTCCATTCTGTTGAGGAGTCTTAGGCGCAGAAAACTCATGTCGTATTCCCTCTACTGCATAGAAATCAGCAAACAAGTGATTTTCAAACTCCTTACCATGGTCACTGCGAATTCTGATAATTTTTCCAATAGTATCTCCTCTCTCCTTCTGAAGGCAGGTGCAGAGCTTCTTGAAGGCATTGAAAGCATCTGACTTTTCTTTGAGAAAATCTACCCAAGTGAAACGAGAGAAGTCATCAACACAAACAAAAATGTACTTCTTACCTCCCATGCTGACCTCCATTGTGGGTCCTATCAGATCCATGTGTATCAGCTCCATGTTCTTAGAGGTGGTGATGGTTTGAAGTTGTTTATGACTAGTTCTCTTCTTTTTTCCCAGCTGACAGGGACCGCAGACCCTTTCTATTTTCTTGGACAAGATAGGTATCCCACAAACGGATCCGACTCTGGTAATTTCCATCAAAGTTTTGTAGTTAACGTGACCAATTTTTTGATGCCATTGTTCGGAGACTTCAACACTAGCAGTGAGACAGCTGTTAGTTTCCTGAAGAAGATAGCAGTTGTCAGCCGATCATTTCCCAGTTAGAATGTTAATCCCAGCTTCATTCAGTACAACACACTCGTCCTTAGTGAACTGAACAAACAACCCTTGATCACATAATTGACTTATACTAATCAGGTTAGCCTTTAAGTCTTGAACATGCATGACATCCTTCAGAGTAACAGATCCAGTCATCTTAAGCTCTCCCTTCCCTATGACTTTGCTTCTCTGGCCATCACCAAAAGTAACATGTCCTTTATTGCTTGTAGTGTACTCTGAAAGAAGACCTCGATTTTCAGTCATATGTCGGGAACTGCCGCTGTCGAAATACCACGTATTTTCCGAGAAGGCAACCATGGAGGTGTAGGCAACTAGACTGTGAATACTTGACTTCCTTACCCATTTCTTTACGAGCCTTTTCTCTGGATGTTCTGTGTTTCTTCCTTCACGTTGATGTCTCATACGACCGAAACACCTATTCTCAGTGTGACCTTTGCATTGACAGTAATTACACACCAAGTGCCTGAGTGTAATACTCTTTTTGTGTTCATCCTTTTGACTCCCTTGCTTGAAGTGCTTGTTGTTGTTCTGACTCTTGACAGTTCGACCATGTACTTCCTTGCTTAACTGAAGATTACCTCCTCTATTGAACCCTATGCACGTACGACTCCGGATACTTTCCCCATTCTTAGAATGTCATCAAGCTTAGTCTTACCAGAGTTCCATTTGTTAAGAACACTCTCTCCCTTCTCGGCTCTAAGCAGTGTTCTCCTGAGTTGTCCTTCTAGATTTCTGAAATCTAGCTTGATCTCTCCTAGTTGAGTTATAGCCTCTTCCCTTTCACCTTTTAGTCTAGTATTTTCTTTCTTCAAGGACTTGTTTATCTCACAGATCTTCATCCAATTTGCAAACATGATTTGATATGTTGATCGAATATCAACTTCGTCAACTTCCTCATCCTCACCCATATCAGAAGTAGATTCACTATCCGATGTTGCACTAAATGTTATAACATTCTTCTTGACATTCTTACATTTATCCTCCAACATAGTGCGAGTTGTGCCCACACTAGGTCCAACATTGCTAGTGATGTCATCAGTATGCTGACCATTCATAATGGCCATAAAAGCAACATAATTGCTGACAATATCATCGTCTCCAGTACACCCTTCGGAATCTTCATCACTCCAAGAGCTTGCCAGCGATTTTCCTTTTTGTTTCTTGATAGTGTTCGCACATTCGGCTTGTATATGTCCAAATCCTTCATACTCTCTGCACTGAATTCCCTTGCCTCTACTCTTAGATTCATACTTCTGTATAGGGCGGCTGTTACCTCTACCTGCAGGAGAGATATTAGGACGAGCTTCCTTGCTAACATTTCTGAAGTCCTGACCCCTACTTCCTATTTTCCTCATCATTTTACTAAAGTTTTTGGTTAACAGTGCTATGTCGTCTTCAAGATCAGTGTCATTCCCTTCATGCAAAACATCAGTAGCTTCCACCTTTAGAGCCACTCCTTTATCCCTTTTATTTTGCTTCAAATTCATCTCAAAGGTTTGAAGGGACCCCATCAATTCATCCAATCTCATATTAGATGTATTCCTAGCTTCTTCGATAGAAGCAATTTTGGCTGAAAACTTTTCAGATAGCGATCTCAGAGTTTTCTCGACTAATTTTTTTAGAGTACTTCTTTCCCAATTGAAAAGCCTGATTAGCTATATCACGTAGTCTTCCATTGAATTCAGACACAGATTCATCATCGTTCATCCTAAGATTTTCAAATTGAGAAGCCAGAATTTGAAGTTTAGATGCTCTTACAGTGCTTGTCCCTTCATGTATGTTTTGGAGGATGTCCCAAGCTTCCTTCGCAACTTCGCAAGTAGAGATCAATTTGAACTGTTCTTCATCAACAGCGGTGAAAATTGCATTCACAACCTTCGAATTTCCCAGTGCCGCACATTCTTCCTCGAGACTCCAGTCTTGGGCTGGCTTGAGAGATTCATTTCCCTTCTTATCATCAACAATAGGAGGAGTCCAGCCATCAATAGTGGCCACCTATGCCTTCTCATCAAGCGATTTGATGAATGCGTCCATCCGAGATTTCCAATACGTATAATTAGTGCCAGTGAGCAGCGGAAGCCGAGTCACAGAAGCTCCTTCCTTTGTGTTCATGGTTGACGTACTCAAACAGCAGAATCACACCCCCTTTGACAAACAAAGAATGCAGATGACCTGCTCTGATACTAATTGAAGTTTAGTACGCAATCCAAAATAGTAAACACGTGGTAATAATAATAATCAACACAGCATGACACATGGTCATTGGTAACGCAGTTCGGTGCGCACACCTACATCTGCGGGGCCTCGCCCAAAAATTCAAATTACTCCACTAAAAATAATGATAATTACAATCACCAATACTATTTGATACTAGGAGAAACAAACTCCCCCTCAATAAAAATCGCAAGGGTTGATCTCAATCAACCCCGTGGAGTAATTTGCGCAAGCTCCCCTTGCGTGCAAGATGCCCTTGCAATACTGACCAAGATCAACTCCCTTGATCTCCTACCTCCGTAGTAGTCAGCCTCCTCCCAGAGCTTTATGTGGCTTTCGCAAAAGCTGATCTTCCAAGCGATGCACCACACGCCAATCCAACATCCAACTTTACCTCCCTCACTCTACAAAGTTGTTAAGTTGTTAAACAACAATTCCACCGGAAAAATCACTGAGGATTTACCGAACAACACCGAGCGCAGCTAGGCAAGATAGATCATATGAGAAGAGTGTAATGCCCTGCTAAGCTACTGCACAAGTACTAGAGGGGGGGTGAATAGTACTTTAAAATAATAAAGAGGCTAATTCCTAATTACTTGCAAACTCTACCAAACAATGCGGAAAAGTAAATGTTAGACAACAAAGAAACAATCGCAAACAACGATATTACTTGTTCGGATCCACCCAAGTCTCCCCGACTTGTTCCCGGTGATCCTACGTCCCAAACACCCGGATCCCCTCCGGATACTTGAGTTAGAAAACCTAACTCAAGATTTCCACTATGAAATACTTGTAAAGAACCTTCACCAAGTCAAATCATACACAAATTAATTTGTGACTCCCACAACCCGGGATCACAAACACAACTCTCACAACCGAGAGATAAACACTTACAAAATGAAAGTAAATGAAATAGAATAGCTTACCACAAAATACATATGCCTTGAGTATACTTACGAATTAGGGCAAGGATGATTTTGAGGAAGAAGAAGGCACCAAACCCTAGCTCCAAGATGTAGATCAGCGATGGAGAGCTATGGGGTTGTTGGTGACCTAGGATCAAGCACTTGGCTTGGAAGGCTTCACACTCAATGAATCTCCCTTTTGAAGTAAGAGTAAGGAGAGATTATTGAATGGAATGAAAGAGCTTTGAATGAGCTTGGAATGATTTCTCTTGATCTCTAAACTTGCAATAATATCAGCCTTGACTGCAATGAATGCAGCCCATCAAGTATTTATAGGATAGAGGAGAGAGAGAAAGAAATTCGAGTCATTAAATGCTCCAACGGCTCTTTTCTGAACTCAACTAGTCGGTCAAAGAACAACCACCGACCGACTAATTCATCAACTAGTCGGTCGGTCATTTAACGTAGACAGACTAATGGAAGAACAGCCAAAAGGTTGAAGCACAGACAAAAGGAACTAGTCGGTCCAAGAAGAGTAGCTGACCGACTAGTTTCATAACTAGTCGGTCGGTTACTTAACTGAGACCGAGTAAGAGATAAAACTGAAGTCTGAGCACAAATTGATTTAGTCGGTCCAAGAACAAATGTTGACCGACTAGTTCATCAACTAGTCGGTCGCCAATTGAGCATAGACTGACTAACGATAAACAGTAAGTTAGGTGAAAATTGACATGTACAGTAAAGCTTAACTAGTCGGTCCAAGAAGGAAAGTTGACCGACTAGTTCATCAACTAGTCGGTCGATCAATGAACACAGACCGACTAATGATAAACAGTACCTCAGGCTCAAATGTGCATGTACAGGGAAAGCTCAACTAGTCGGTCACAGAAGCATCACTGACCGACTAGTTCACAAACTAGTCGATCGGTGAGTCAACTTAGACCGACTAACTGTAAACAGTAAAGAGCTTAGAATTGACTGACAAAAACTAGTCGGTCCAAGAAGCTTTGCCGACTGACTAGATCACCATCTAGTCGGTCAGTTCTTCTTCTTGAACCAACTAACATGCACAAGAAGTCGCGAATCGAAGCGCGAAGCTTCGGGAAAGTTTGTATGGACTTATACTAAGATCCTAGAGCTAAGATATGAGCGTTATGAAGGTTTAAACTGTAAGACCTACTCAAGGCTTAACATTCTACGAAAGAAGCTTAAAGACTATAAATACAACTTGACGATACCGTCTTCAATAGCTTCAATCGAATCTTCATGACTTCTAAAATGGTCCATAAGCTTCAACGAAGCATTAGGCATACGATCACGTGCTTTGAGAAGTCTCGAGATGTCGCTTTGGATGTTCGTATGAATTTGGCGACGATCTCCATAACTGCGCTCACAAATTATTAGTTCACGATATATTTATGTTTGTTCATCATCCAAAACCAAATCCGGGGAGTCCAATATCCAACATTCTCCCCCTTTTTGGTGATGACAAACCAACATAAATAATAATCAACAATAATAATTCAAATGAAATTTACTTACTCCCCCTGCATTGATGACACGTTAATTCCAAATTAAACAACAATAATACGCATCAAGCAGACGAGTAAAGTATATCAATGAGAATCGATTATTGAAATATCGAATACCAAATGTTGGTTATTGAAATATCGGATTTGAAAATCCATTTATATATCTTAACTCCCCCTGAATCTAACATATCAAATTAGATTCTTGGAAAAATGCTTTAAATTATCATTTAGCACATCGTTTTTATTATATCTCTCCCCTTTGGCATAAGCAAAAAGGTCGGGAGGAGATCAACGACAACAACTTGGCTTCAAATAGAAAGCACGGGAGTCGTAGAATACGACCATGGTTTAAATGACACCAAAGGAAAATACGAATGAAATCAAGGCGTGTCAATGAGACCAAAGTCGAGAAACGATAAATAAAATCATCAAAACTCAAATCAATTTTACGGATTGAGTTATGGAATATACTCTCCAATATCAACATTCTTGGTTAATTTAGTGCATGGAAAACAATTCTATGTTTCCATAGAAGAAATTTCTATTTAACCAAGTTATTATCGTCGAGCGACGAAGTCAAACATCAGAGACATATGAAGAATATATAATGTGCACAAGAGAATGAAATGTCAAGATCGATGTGTGTGTATATATATATATATATATATATATGAACCATGATACAACAAAATCATACATCGTCAACATACAAAACATCGATCCAACGATCGGGGCACAAAATACAGCATCATATCACACAGATATCAGAGTGTCACACAACATACAACATCATCAAAATGCATCAAGATACATCCTCAAAATGATCCAAAAAAATAGCCACCCTCACTATCCTACCCAATCTCTCTCACAACTAGATATGTCATCCAATGTGCATCAGGAGAGGCCTCAAAGAAGCTCAAGAGGCAGCGGGAGGATCAGAAGCAATTGCAGGCTCTGCAGGAGTGGAGGTGGTAACTGGATCAGCTGGAACATCAACGGGAGCGACGACAAAAGTCTCAGGCACGACAGAAGAGACGATCTCAGGAGCAGCAACGGTAGTGGCCTCGGGAGCACCAGTCGGAGCATCCACCGCAGGAGCGGTGGCAACAGGTGTGCTCTCGGGGGCACAAGCAGACGAAGCAGCAGCAGCATCACCAGAAGTGCCCTCGGGGGCACGAGTAGAAGCACGAGCAAGCTCCTCAATGTCCTCCTCATCCAACTCATCCTCGTCAGAAAAAGACGGAGGGACCTCAATATCAAGGTGACGAGCTATACGGCAGAGCATCTCATCATAACGAGCCTGACGAGACTCCAAACGACGCAGAGATCGAACGAACTCGGCAAGAGTGGAAGAGGGAGCAGCTGAGGCAGAAGCAGAGGCTAACACTGAAGGTGTCGTCCTCTGAACGCGACGGAGCGTCGCAAGAGACTTCTTGACGGCCGTCGCGTTCAGGGGAGGACCAAGTGGACGCTTATCGTCAGGAGGCAATGTGACACGGAAGTGACGAAATACCAGAGTCAACAAGCATGGGAAGGGGATATGAGCTGACTTCGTGGACTTGCGAATACACTCGAAAGAGACCATCTTATCGAGTATAATGCGAGCCCAGTTAATCGAGCTCCCCATGAAAATAGCATAGATCAACTTCAAGAAAGGCTGGGACGGTAGAGAGGAGGAGCCGTACTTGGGAAGCAAGCACGACTTTAGAATCAAATTTAGGACCCAGGCGATAGGCTTGAAGGATTTGGAGGGCACACCAATCATGGCGGGAGGAATCTGGTGGAAAATCTGAGAGAGGACGACCTGATCAAGGGAGGTGATATCATCAACAAAAATGTCTGAGGGGAGGAGGCCAGACGAGGAGATACCCAAAATCTCTCCTAAGATTTCTGCTGTGAGGACTATAGGAGTCCCCAAAACAGTCGTCTCAATAGAGTGGGTCGCATCGTACTGACCCCGAACGCGGTTGACATAGAATAGTCTCACTAGGCGAGGGTAGGGGTGAGGGTTCGCCTTCGGGTCATATCGAAGGTAATCGAGAAGACCGGAGGACGAAAGAAGATCGGCGAGGCCTAGGAAGTCACTAAACTGGACGAAATGCTCCAGAAGCAGTGGGCAGTGTTCGATACGGTTGTAAGCCACGAGACACAAAGGGTCGTCGCGACACAACGAAATATCGACACCGCCAACCGGCATCGGAGCCTTTCCCTTAGGCTTACGGGTAGATGTACGTGGTCGGGAGCTAGACTCAGGATGGGTAGGAGGAGTGCGTTCCCTATGAGTCTCAGTCTCGGGTATGAACTCGGTATCGAAATCCGTAGGAGTATGGAAAGAAGAGCGAGATGCAAATTCCTTGGGCATGGACTTAGGCTTGGGTTGGGTTCTAGGTTGAGCACGGGGCTTCGCTTTCGTCGTCCTCTTACGCTTAAGAGGAGGCGAAGACGAAGAGGGTTCGGAAGGCTTCGAATGGCATTTCGGAGGAGGGGGGGTCTGAGGGTGGTGAATCGACGGTCATGGGAGAAGGGCCAGAGGGAGTGATCGGGATACGTGTACGAGCCATAAGCACGGCACGACACGACGCAAGAGAGCGAATCTGAAGACACCCTAAACACAAACCGTAGAAATCGAAAACAAGAGAAACCCTAACCCTAAGATCTAGAAACTGAACCCTAGCTCTAGGAGAGGGAGGAGAGATCACCTAGGAGGAGAGGGCGACGATCGGCGACAGAGGAGACGACCGGAAACAGGCCGGTGATCGATGGACATGAGGGAGGAAGTCGAAGGGTCGGCGGAAATTTTCGAGTTGGAGTGAGAGAGAGACCGACTAAAAAATAATTAAGTCGGATAGATGGGGTTTTAATCGATCGAAAGTCGAAAAGACGATTCAGTCCCCGTCACAACTAGTCGGTCACAATTCAAGCACTGACCGACTAGATCACGATCTAGTCGGTCGGTCAATGAGCTTGAACGGACTAGTTGTAAACAGTAACTGAAGGCAAATTTCCTGACAAGATTTAGTCGGTCTAAGCTCATTCACTGACCGATTAGAACTGAATCTAGTCGGTCGACCAATGAACTTGGACCGACTAAAAGAGTTCAAAAATTGAAAATCTTTGAAATTTGATTTCTCTCCTAATCACACTTGGATGAAACATCAAAATACTCTCATTAATCATTATACTACCCTATTAAACATCGAAAATCTGAAATTTGACGATTACGCACAAATCGAGTGAAAATTCCGAAAATTCAATAAAAATCCAGAAAATTTCAATACTTCAAGCATGAGCAAATATAATGAATAGACTAGCATGCAAGAATATTGAATAAAAATGAATCCTATATCTCGGATTCACCCATAATCCCCAATTCTCGACGTAACCGCACAAAGGAGTCCTCCTTTAGGGGTTTCGTGAAAATATCGGTGATTTGCTTCTGGGTTTCAACGTACACTAATATGATGTCCTTTTTAGCAACATGATCATCTAAGAAATGGTGTCGGACATCTATCTGTTTCGAACGGGAATGGTGTACCGGGTTCTTGGAAAGACATATTGCACTTTGGTTGTCCACCATGATAGGGCAAATATCACAGTTTATACCAAAGTCTTTAAGTGTGTGTCTCATCCAAAGAACTTGAGCACACGCGGCACCGGTGGTAATGTATTCCGCCTCGGTGGTTGAAAGTGATACAGAATTTTGCTTCTTGGAAAACCAAGAGACAAGGGAATTTCCTATAAAATGGCAAGTGCCACTAGTACTTTTCCTGTTGGATTTGCATCCCGCATAATCGGCATCACTATATGAGATTAACTCATATGTGCTAGATTTTGGATAAAGTAATCCAAAATCAAGTGTATAACTTAAATAACAGAAAATACGTTTTACCGCTACTAAGTGAGACTCCTTAGGTTGAGACTGATAACGAGCACATACGCATATGGCAAACATAATATAGGGCCTACTTTTGGTAATATAAAGTAAACTACCTATCATACCTCGATATAGACGAATGTCTACATCCTTACCGCCCGTATCCTTATCAAGATGCGTAGTCGTGCTCATTGGAGTCTTCTTTCCGGAGGCATTCTCCATTCCAAATCGCTTTAGCAGCTCCACAGTATACTTCGTTTGGTGGATGAAGATTGCATCGTCCATTTGGCGAATTTGGAGACCTAAGAAATATTTGATCTCACCCATGTGGGTCATCTCAAATTGATCCTTCATCACATTAGAAAACTCTTCGCAAAGAGCAAAGTTAGTAGCACCGAAAATGATATCATCAACATATAATTGAACTAAAATTATATCATTATTCGAATGCTTAACAAAAAGTGTAGAATCGGCTTCTCCTATTTTAAAATTCAAATCCAAAAGAAAATACTTTAGGCGATCATACCAAGCTCGAGGAGCTTGTCTCAAACCGTAAAGCGCTTTCTTTAGTTTAAAAACATGATTTAGAAATTTTTCATTAATAAAGCCCGGAGGTTGAGAAACATAAACTTCCTCAACGACATCTCCGTTTAAAAATGCACTTTTTACATCCATTTGAAATAGTTTGAAATTTTTATGGCATGCAAAAGACAATAATAATCTAATTGATTCTAATCTAGCTACCGGAGCGAAGGATTCTTCGAAATCAATACCTTCATCTTGACGGTAGCCTTGAGCAACTAACCGAGATTTGTTCCGGACGACGACATGGTTTTCGTCGGTTTTGTTCTTAAAGATCCACTTTGTCCCTATGACGGTGTGGTTCTTCGATGGCAATGGAACAAGCTCCCAAACTTCATTCCTCTCGAATTGAATGAGTTCCTCCTCCATGGCTAAGATCCAAGCGCTATCTTCGCTTGCTTCATTAACATTCTTTGGCTCTATCGAGGAGGCAAAGGCACAATGAGCGAAGTAGTTCACTTGCGATCTCGTCTTGACACTATCATGGATATTGCCAATGACTTGCTCATGAGGATGGTCACGAACGGTATGAAGCCGTTTGTGAATACCTTGATCACTAGGAACATTCTCAACAACTTCATTAGACGGGTTAGTCTCAATATAATCAATAGAATCATTAGAGTTAGAATTACCAATTGAATCACATAAGACATCCATAGAGTCATCATCATTAGTAATTCTAGTTGGAACAAATCCTTCATTAAATGACACATGAAGCGATTCCTCGATCGTTGAGGTTCGTTTGTTGAATATCCGGTAGGCTTTGCTATGCAAAGAATATCCAACAAAAATCCCCTCATCGGATCTTGGATCGAATTTGTCCAAACTACCATATGTGTTCTTAATAAAACATTTCGAACCAAAAACACGAAAATGTTTAACTTGAGGCAACCTACCAAACAACAATTCATAACAAGTTTGTTTAGTGCCGGGCCTCAAAAGTATTCTATTAAACACATAGCAAACGGTATGTACCGCTTCTGCCCAAAATTGATGGCCAAGTTGGCTATCATCACGCATAGTGCGAGCACATTCCACTAGCGTCCTATTCTTTCTCTCAACAACACCATTTTGAGGAGGTGCACGAGGGAATGAAAAGGTGTGTGTAATACCAACTTCATCACAAAATGTCTCAAAAGACTCATTCTCAAATTCACCTCCATGATCACTACGAATAGTAAAAATGGTGGTTCCTAAGAGATTTTGTACTTTCTTAACAAAAATTGTGAAGTTTTCGAAAGCTTCATTTTTATTACATAATGAAAATACCCAAGTAAACCTAGAAAAGTCATCAGCGATGACAAGTCCATATCTAGCATTACCTAATGAAGCAACTCTAGTTGGCCCAAATAAATCTAGATGTAATAGCTCTAGAGGCCGCTTAGAAGAAATGCTTTTCTTAGGTTTAAATGAAGATTTTGGAAGCTTGCCTCGTTGACACGAGTCACAAAAGCTTTTCTTTTGAAAGACAAGCTTAGGGAAGCCTCTAATAGAATTTAACTTGGAAAGCTTAAAAAGTGTTCCAAAGTTCACATGACCAAAACGTCGATGCCATAAGTGTTGTTCACTTGTGTTGGCAATAAGACATTGTTCATGTGATCTTGGAAGATCTAGGATATATATATCCTTATGGCGTGTGTCGGAAAACAATAATTCATTATTATCTTTTCTTAAAATATGGCACATTCCTTTCGCAAAGTTAACTTTGTAACCTTTGTCACAAAGTTGACTTAATTGAAATGAGATTATGGTTTAATCCTTTAACAAGGTAAACATCACATATAATGGGTTTAGAAGGATTACCCACTTTACCAACACCTATGATGGTTCCGCTCTCGTTGCCTCCAAATACGACGCGGTTTCCATTTGCAATGGGAACCACTCCGGAGAGCAATTGAGCGTCACCCGTCATGTGTTTTGAACACCCGCTATCGAGTATCCAATTCCCATTGGAGCTAAATTTAAATTTGTTGCTCCTTTTCTTTTTCTTTTCCTTGATTACCTAAAGATAGAAAATTTCATATCATGGTACCCAAGGTCATTGGGTCCAAAAGATTAGACCTTTGGAAGCCAAGTCCAATTGGACTTAGACTTCCCCACATAATTTCTACTATGCACAATATCCGAAAAAAAAGCATTCATGTAAACTTATTTTTCATTCATGCTTGTGTCCTTTGGGCTCCAAATTGTGAATATTTTGGGAGCCCTCATCCTATTGGGTGCAAGCATGCGTTGTTGGTTTCTACGTGATGCATGTCGTGGATAGGCATAAGGAACATGATGGAATAGTGCATGTGGATAATTATTCATACGATGATGTGGGTGAACATATGCATGTGGAGGAACACGTGCGTGAGGGTGTCTCACATGGTGTGCACGTGCCCATGAACGTGTAGCATAGAAATCATCATATGTGTGAGCCGGTGGAGTAGGACATGTGTTCCTACGTGGCATAGTATTGGTGTACATATAAGCATGCTCCTTCTTTGGAGGTCCACCCAAAGTGGGTTTCTTTCCGAAAGTGGGTGTGGACGAGGTGGAAGCACCATTGGTAGATGAACTACCAATAGAGTGTTTGCTACCACTCGTTGAGCCACCGGAAGTTGGCCTAACAAAAGTAGTGGCCGATTTGGATGAACTTCCCATTGTATACCCCAAGCCAATGTGGTGATTGGCCGGAAGTAAGTCACTTAGGATTTTATCTAAATGGTCCTTACCCTTATTGAATTTATTAATTCGGCCTAATGTGTTCTCATATTTCTCGGTGAGAGAACGCATAGAAGCATCCAAAGTGGATACTTGCGATGTGAGCACATAAACACGAGATTTAAGATTCTCATTCTCAATACTCAAAGTCGAGTTTTGAGAAGTCAAATCCGCTATTTTGTGTTCCTCCGGATCCTCAATGCTAACATGTTCAAGTTGAGTCTTAAGATTAACAATCTCATTCTTCAACCCTTCAACAACGGTGTCGTTGTTGGTGATGATAGTTTTAGGCGAGGTTTGAATGCTAGCTAAGTCATCTTTTACTTTAGTATAACTATTTACTAATTTAGTATACTTAGACCATAATTGAGAATTAGCATTCCTAAGGTCATCCATAGTTACCTCATCGCCTTCGTTGTCACTATCATCGGAAGAGGAAGATCCTTGATCATGCTCCTCTCTTGCCATGAAGCACATGTGTGCTTGCTCCACTTGCTCATCGTCCGACTCTCCGCTTGAGGAATCATCAGAGTCGGTGAAGGTCCCGACAAGCCCCTTTTTGTTCCCTTTCTTGTACTTCTTGGACTTGTCGTACTTCGGCGCCTTCCACTTCTCCATTTGCTTGTTTAGAGGACACTCCGCTTTCATGTGTCCTGGCTTGTTGCATTTAAAGCACAAAGAAGAAGAGGCGTTAGAAGAATTGAACTTTGACTTGTTTTTGAAGTTACCTTTCCGGAAGAACCGATTGAACTTCTTGGCCATGAGAGCCATGGACTCCAAGTCCAACTCGTTTTCCGAGTTCTCATCATCGGTTGATGTGGAAGTAGATGGAGCGGCCTTGAAAGCAATAGCTTTCTTCTTTGGCTCTTCTTGTTGTAGGTAAGACTTCATCTTTTCATGCAACTTCAACTTGCTATCCTTGCGTATCTCATAAGACATCAAGATACCCATTAGTTGAACAACGGTATATTTGTTCATATCGTTACCTTCCTCGATAGCGAAGGTGTGCTTTTCCCAACTAGAAGGAAGTCCTTCTATAAGCTTCGAACATTTCTCCTTTTGGGTGTAGGATTTGCCGAGAGCCTCTATCTCGTTTAGGATGTCGACGAAGCGAGCATAATACTCCTTCATCTTCTCACCCTGTAGCATATGAAACATCTCGTAATCTTTATTAACTACAACGAGTTTAGAGTCTCTTACCCTACTCATCCCTTCATGTAATATGAGGAGGGAGTTCCATATTTGATATGCACTCTTACATGTGCATATCTTATTGAAGTCCTCGGGCTCCAATGCGCATTGCAAGGCGTTCATTGCCTTGGCATTGCTTACCTGCGCGGCGACCTCCGCGAGAGTCCATTTCTCGAAATCCTCTTCGGTTGGCTCGACATATTCCTTCATCGTGGTCCTCCATTGTGAAGCACTCCGGGGGAAGGTTTCCATCCGGTATTTCCAGTACCCGTAGTTGGTACCGTTGAAGAATGGAGGCCTCGTTGAGTAATGTCCTCCCATTACCGAAGACGCTCCTTCACGGTTCTTGAAGGTGCTATAGTCGGAAGGTGGACGAACGGTCTTGTTGTCATTGGCAGACATAGCTATAGACTTGGCTCTGATACCAAATGTAATGCCCTGCTAAGCTACTGCACAAGTACTAAGGGGGGTGAATAGTACTTTAAAATAATTAAGAGGCTAATTCCTAATTACTTGCAAACTCTACCAAACAATGCGAAAAAGTAAATGTTAGACAACAAAGAAACAATCGCAAACAACGATATTACTGGGTTCGGATCCACCCAAGTCTCCCCGACTTGTTCCCGGTGATCCTACGTCCTAAACACCCGGATCCCCTCCGGATACTTGAGTTAGAAAACCTAACTCAAGATTTTCACTATGAAATACTTGTTAAGAACCTTCACCAAGTCAAATCATACACAAAGTAATTTGTGACTCCCACAACCCGGGATCACAAACACAACTCTCACAACCGAGAGATAAACACTTACAAAATGAAAGTAAATGAAATAGATTAGCTTACCACAAAATACATATGCCTTGAGTATACTTACGAATTAGGGCAAGGATGATTTTGAGGAAGAAGAAGGCACCAAACCCTAGCTCCAAGATGTAGATCAGTGATGGAGAGCTATGGGGTTGTTGGTGACCTAGGATCAAGCACTTGGCTTGGAAGGCTTCACACTCAATGAATCTCTCTTTGAAAGTAAGAGTGAGGAGAGATTATTGAATGGAATGAAAGAGCTTTGAATGAGCTTGTAATGATTTCTCTTGATCTCTAAACTTGCAATAATATCAGCCTTGACTGCAATGAATGCAGCCCATCAAGTATTTATAGGATAGAGGAGAGAGAGAGAAAGAAATTCGAGTCATTAAATGCTCCAACGGCTCTTTTCTGAACTCAACTAGTCGGTCAAAGAACAACCACCGACCGACTAGTTCATCAACTAGTCAGTCGGTCATTTAACGTAGACCGACTAATGGAAGAACAGCCAAAAGGTTGAAGCACAGACAAAAGGAACTAGTCGGTCCAAGAAGAGTAGCTGACCGACTAGTTTCATAACTAGTTGGTCGGTTACTTAACTGAGACCGACTAAGAGATAAAACTGAAGTCTGAGCACAAATTGATTTAGTCGGTCCAAGAACAAATGTTGACCGACTAGTTCATCAACTAGTCGGTCGCCAAATGAGCATAGACCGACTAACGATAAACATTAAGTTAGGTGAAAATTGGCATGTACAGTAAAGCTCAACTAGTCGGTCCAAGAAGGAAAGTTGACCGACTAGTTCATCAACTAGTCGGTCGATCAATGAACACAGACCGACTAATGATAAACAGTAGCTCAGGCTCAAATGTGCATGTACAGGGAAAGCTCAACTAGTCGGTCACAGAAGCATCACTGACCGACTAGTTCACAAACTAGTCGGTCGGTGAGTCAACTTAGACCGACTAACTGTAAACAGTAAAGAGCTTAGAATTGACTGACAAAAACTAGTCGGTCCAAGAAGCTTTGCTGACTGACTAGATCACCATCTAGTCGGCCAGTTCTTCTTCTTGAACCAACTAACATGCACAAGAAGTCGCGAATCGAAGCGCGAAACTTCGGGAAAGTTTGTATGGACTTCTACTAAGATCCTAGAGCTAAGATATGAGTGTTATAAAGGTTTAAACCGTAAGACCTACTCAAGGCTTAACATTCTACGAAAGAAGCTTAAAGACTATAAATAAAACTTGACGATACCGTCTTCAATAGCTTCAATCGAATCTTCATGACTTCTAAAATGGTCCATAAGCTTCAACAAAGCTTTAGGCATACGATCATGTGCTTTGAGAAGTCTCGAGATGTCGCTTTGGATGTTCATATGAATTTGGCGACAATCTCCATAACTGCGCTCACAAATTGTTAGTTCACGATATATTTATGTTTGTTCATCATCCAAAACCAAATCCGGGGAGTCCAATATCCAACAAAGAGATCTCAGGAAACAAACAGATCTGAAGCCGAACAAAATTCCTTAACCATTCTACAACGGTTTCAACAAATATAACCACGAGAACAACCTGATCCGTACAGAAGGAGAAGATCCGAATCTGTTCAATAGACACGATAACTCCTTATCTCCAATAACTCCAAATCTATAACGACGAGGCCTTATCCTCAACAGTCGTAATTCAAACAGCTACATAGAAAGTCCATGATGACAGATCTTCAGATGTTAGAACAACCAGTTCAACATTTCTTTCGACACAATGTTCAACATTTCATAAGTACACATTGTGTCATGTTCACAAATGTTGAACAATAAGTTCAACATTTCATGTAACATATTGTTCAACACTCCACAAGAACCATTGTGCCACAAATGACAAATAATTGACTTAACACTCTGTATATAAGCACATCAAGATGAATGAAAACTTTGATGGTTCTCTTTTCAATCTCTTCTCCAGTCGTGTTTACATTTTCTTTATGGTATCAAAGCCACAAATGCTTCACAGCTTCTGATCATATATCTCCCTACTTTTCGGAAAAAATTTCATCGGACTCTAATGGAGCTGATCTCTCCAAATCTTAAATTTCTCATCTCCAAATTCCCTTCCCTAATCACCACCCGCATCGACTCCACCAACTACATCGTATGGCGATCACAAGTTCTTGGTGTTCTTAACGCCTATGACTTCCTAGGTTATATTGATGGTTCTTCACCTTCTCCTCCACCCACCATTCCTGATACTGCCTCAACAGAATCCAAACCACTGCCACCGATCTAAAATCCTTTTTTTTCGAAATGGCTTGTCACAGACCAACATCTGTGCATGTGCAGCCACCCTTTCCACCTCTGCTCTTGGTATTGTCTTAGGTGTTACCTCCTCGGCTAATATGGTCAAAACTTGAGACCTGATATGCCTTTCGCTCTGAAAGGCACATCGAGTTACTTCAAGAAAAGCTAAATTTTCTTACAATGAACAACAAATCCATGTCGCTTTATCTAGATCGGGCCAAATCTGTAAGGATCGCCTTACCCTTGCATTACTAACAACAACACACTAGAGGGGGGGTGAATAGTGTAATGGCAATAAAATATCCAATTAAAATTAAACTTGCAAATGCGGAATAATAAATGAAAGAGAAATTAATCGACACAATCAATCCAAACGCAAACACAAGAATATACACCGGTTCCCCAAACTTGGATACGTCCAGCCACACCAATATTTACTATAATTCCCACAAAGAGAAGTGAATACAAATCCCACAAAGAGATACCTCACCAAGAGGATTTTACCCTACACAATGACCCAACCAACCCTACACAAGGGTCAAACTCTCACCTAGAGAATTACTAACTCCCACTCAGAGAATTAGGGTTAGCCCTGCACTATGACACCAAACTCCCACAAAGAGAGTTACTCCCATAACGAGAATTATTCCATTAAGAGAATATCATATTCCCACTAAGAGAAATTCTCCTACAAAGAGATAGACTAATTCCCACAAAAAGAATTAGTGTTACAAAGAAACACTAATTAAAACAAATACTCTTACCTATGCCTTGAAATGCTTACTCATATATGAATGCAAGGCATGGAAGAGGATATCCAAGTGTTGAGATTTGCTTGAAAGCACTAGGATGATTGCCCTTGAGCTTGACTTCAATGCATGAAGAGGAATGAGAGATCAAAGAGGGAAATGAAAGAGTTTGAGAGTGGCTTAATCAATCTCTTATGATTTTCAATAGATCCAAGAAGTTCCAATGAACTCAGCCCTCTGATATATATAGGAACCCTATATCAACACTCAAAACCCAAGGAAACAGCTAAAAACAAAAGGCTGCAATGGCTAGTTTCTGGGCAGAAACATCACTGACAGTCGACTGATGAACAAATGACAGTTGACTATCCAACGGCTATAATCTGAGCCTTGACAGTCGACTGTAAACAGGACATGCGCCTGTAAAACCTTCAGCAGACGACTGTTGCAGGGGATGGAATAAAACAGAGAGTTGCACTCTTTCTCTCAATAAGCATACATGCGACTGATGACAAGAATACAGTCGACTATAAAATAGACAGGTGACTGAAAATCCTTCAACTATCGACTGTTGCAGGAGATGGAGAAAAACAGAGAGAAGCAGATTTTGCACTTACGCTTCTCAGACGACTGTTGACCATTCCAAAGGCGACTGTAAATATACAGACAAATGTAAATTGATCATCAGTCGACTGATGCGACAAGCTCAAGTAGAGTCAATAAAAAACGTTGACTTGAGCAGTGCATCACAGTCGACTGTAGAAGGCTCGACAGGTGACTGGAATCACCCAGTCGACTGTGAATCCTTTAGCATGCGACTGTTGGAGAACCAGAGACTCCAAATGAGTCTTTGGTCATGATGAGCCTTTTGAGTTGGATTCTATGTTAATCTTAAGGCTCACTAAGATGGTTAAATACATATGCATGAATGAGTAGACCATCTATCAAGGCATTACCTTAACCTAGACTCAAATGAGAGAGAAAGCAATAAAGGAAATATTACACGGATTACATTGCTTTTCTTAGAGTCTATGGCTTCAATCTTGATGCCTTGATGCTTCTCATCATCTCCTAGCATTGGCACCCCTTGAGTCTAAGCTTTGGCCTTTTTCCACTTGATGTCCATCCTTACACCAAGTGTTTAGTCTCTAAAAATGATATTCTTGAAATGCAAACTATGAGACAAAAACAAGAGAGTCATTAGCAACAAATGTTGTGATCATCATCAAAATAACATTGGTATGAAACACCAATACTCAACAATCTCCCACTTTTTGATGATGACATACAATATGTAAAACATAAGGAAATAAAGCACAATGCTAATGAGCTCACCCAACTTATATGCACCAATTGTAAAATGAGATACACAATTGTAAATACTCATTATGCCAATTGAAATAATGAGACATCATGGTGACATATAATAAGCATGGATTACATAAACTAATTGCAATAGAAAATAACCATGTACACATGATTGGTTTAAATAATCCCAAATATCTATCCCCATAGATATATATCTCCCCAAATGCATATGAACGAAATATAAGAATTATGTTTACATAATGCATATATATCTCCCCCTTGACATCGTCAAAAAGGTGGACTTCATAAATATCCCCCTTTATCATCTTAATCAAAGATGTGGCAATATGCAAGATATAAGGAGATGTATGATACCAAATTTGTAAAATTTAGTGGGTATCAATCACTATCCTATGCTCCCCCTAGATCATTGAAAAGGTCAAGTCATAACTTCTAGGATCTAATACCAATTGTAAAATAGGAGATAAACAATCTATAACAATTGAGGTAATACCAATTGTAGATAAAGAATCTTGAAAGATAATCATCTTTACCAATTGATATACATATATTGGAGCCATGGGCCTAAAGTGTATCAAAGCAATAGATATGAAAAATCAAGCTTCATTGATACACAATGATAGTGCCAAAAAGAAATTAAAACATGCAACATTTTGGCAATATCAATTGGTCAAGATCAAGACCATAATAACCAATTAGAAATGACACCAATTGAAACAATGATCCCAAAAATCAACCTGAAATTAGAGTTAAAACATGTTTTAAAATATTTTAAACATATTAGATATAATAACTCCCCCATTGTCATGCATATGGATCAACAAATGCATGCATGACAATGTCTTCCCCAAGGTCCCCATTTTCATTAAAAATAAGTTTGAAAACATTTTCAAAAACATGAAACACACACAAACAATGTGTATGCTAAAAATAAACATTTAAGCATAATACCCATACAAAATGCATGTGTGAGGAACTTAAACATTAGGAAACCAAACCCAAGAGGAGTTTTATTTCCTAATGTAATCACATGAGGTGATCACATCCCTAACTAGAGAGTTGATATAACTATCCATCTCTTGCACACTAACCTTAGTGGAAATCCATAAACTCAAAGATTTCTTAGGCAATAGTTTTGCCTTTTCAAGTGGGGTGGATGTGGCATGTTTAGGTGTAGAAAAGAATTTCTTGGCATGCATAGAATGAGGATTTTGCTTCTTAGCAAAAAATGAAGAGTTTTCATTTTTCCTCATCACCTTGTGATTTACATGCTTCTTGTTGATGTTATTCTTATACAAGAAAGCATTGTGATTCTTCTTAGGTGCTTTAGTAATATTTATTGTATTAGCACCAAAACAGGAATTAGAGATGGCTTTGATTACCACATTTTGAATATATCCCAAGCCTCCTCTATGATTTGCCGGATGTTGTTTTTCAAGCAAACCGTGCATTGAATCCCTAGAATACACAAAGCTTTTAAGCTTACAGGATTCTTCTTCACATTTCAACGTAAGTTATTGAATGCGAGTTTCTAAGCTAAGGTTTTGAGCAACAAGATTATCATTAGACAAACTCAATTCCTTAACATGAGAGAGAAGTGTGTCTCTCTCACTAGTGTCATAATCATGCATTTCATCATAGATTACACTAGCAATTTCAAGTTCATGCAATCTACTCTTAGCAATCTTATATTTTGCTTTTAATTTATTATAAGAGTTGATGAACTTACTAGCGTTTTCAGAGACCATATCGAAACGATATTCAAGCTCGTCATATGAGATCTTCTCCTCAATCTCATCATCATCCTCTACCTCTTTAGAACTTGATGATGACTCATCCTCGATAGCCATGAGGTCCATTTCCTCACACGAGTTGAGCCAAGCTTCTAACTCTTCTTCATTTGAGCCAGGGGGATTAGTGTAGGAACATCAATTGCCACAAAACAAGCGTGAGCTTCCTCCTTGTCATCCTCTTTTTCTTACTTGATGTATCCTCACTCGAATCATCAAATGTCCAGACAAGCCCCTTCTTTTAGTTTTTGGACTTGGACTTTCCTTTCCAATTCTTCTTCCCTTTACTCTTGTAAGTCTCTTTGTTGGGTTTGGAGGGGCATTTGGTGGATAGGTGACCTTTTCCACTGCAAGTGTAACAAGTATGAACCTTGTTAGAATTGGAGGCAAACTTTGACAAAGATTTACCTTGCTTGCACTTGAGGAATGCCTTGAATTGCTTGGCAAGATCTTCAATTTCTTCTCCACTCGTCTCTTCTAGCTCATCTTCTTCACTAGGAGCTTCTCGATTGAATTTCTTCATCCATTTGATTGGCTCCTCCTTGGCATGGAATGCAACCCCCTTTTGCTTCTTCGGCTTCTCGGGCATCGATGGTTAAATCTCCTTCTTGTGTTGAAGCTTCACTTCGTACGCCATGAGATTTCTGATGCACTCCTCAATGGTGTATTTGGACATGTCATATGACTCCAAAATTCCGTTGGCCTTTGACTCCCAATGAGATGTGAGCGAATCAAGGATCTTCTCTACACGATCCTATTGAGAAATCATCTTTCCTAGTCCCTCCAAAGCGTTCACGATACCTGTGAACCTTGTGTACATATCTAAAATGCTTTCTCCTTCATGCATCTTAAACATTTCATATTTAGATCTAAACTCAGTTTGTTTAGATTTCTTTACCTTTGTAGTCCTTCATGACATATCTCCAATGTATGGCAAATTTCGTTTGTCGTTTTGCACATGGAGATGCGGTTGAACTCATTTGCTGAGAGGGCGCAATGGAATGCATTCATAGCCCTCGCATTGAATTTGATCGAGTCCTTCTCTGCCGTTGTCCTTGAAGCCGCATGAGTAGTGGGCTTCTCAAATGGCACCTCCGTGATGTCCCTAGGTCTTGACCCTCCATCGAGATCATCATCCTGATCTTCCAACTTGCGTAGTTGGTTCTATTGAAGAGCCGAGGTCGAACGGTACAATGACCTTCTTCATGAGACACGGATGTAACGTTTAATGCCATCGTTGCACTATACTATAACCTCGCTCTGATACCAATTGTAAGGATCGCCTTACCCTTGCAATACTAACAACAACACACTAGAGGGGGGTGAATAGTGTAATGGCAATAAATTGTCAAATTAAAATTAAATTTACAAATGTGGAATAATAAATCGACATAATCACTCCAAACGCAAACACAAGAATATACCCCGGTTCTCCAAACCTGGGTACGTTCAGCCACACCAATATTCACTATAATTTCCACAAAGAGAAGTGAATACAAATCCCACAAAGAGATACCTCACCAAGAGGATTTTGCCCTACACAAGGACCCAACCAACCCTACACTAGGGTCAAACTCTCACCTAGAGAATTATTAACTCCCACTCAGAGTATTAGGGTTAGCCCTACACTAGGACACCAAACTCCCAAAAGAGAGTTACTCCCACAAAGAGAGTTATTCCCTTTAAAAGAATATATTATTCCCACTAAGAGAAATTCTCCCACAAAGAGAGAGACTAATTCCCACAAAGAGAATTAGTGTTACAAAGAAACACTAAGTAAAACAAATATTCTTATCTATGCCTTGAGATGCTTACTCATAGATGAATGCAAGGCATGGAAGAGGATCTCCAAGTGTTGAGATTTGCTTGAAATCACTTGGATGATTTCCCTTGAGATTGACTTCAATGCATGAAGAGGAATGAGAGCTCAAAGAGGGAAATGAGAGAGTTTGAGAGTGGCTTAATCAATCTCTTATGATTTTCAACAGATCCAAGAAGTTCCAATGAACTCAACCCTCTCATATATATAGGAACCCTATATTAACTCTTAAAACCCAAGGAAACAACCAAAAACAAAAATCTGCAACGGCTAGTTTCTAGGCAGAAACGTCACTGACAGTCGACTGATGAAAATATGACAGTCGACTGTCCAACGGCTAGAAAATATCCAACGGCTATAATCAGAGCCTTGACAGTCGACTAATGAAGTCGATACAGTCGATTGTAAACAGGACAGGCGCCTGTAAAATCTTCAGCAGGCGACTGCTGCAGGGGATGGAATAAAACAGAGAGTTACACTCTTTCTCTCAATAAGTTTACAGGTGACTGATGACAAGAATACAGTCGACTGTAAAATAGACAGGCGACTGTAAATCCTTCATCACTCGATTGCTGCAGGAGATGGAGAAAAACAGAGAGAAGCAGGTTTTGCATTTACGCTTCTCAGACGACTATCGACCATTCTAAAGGCGACTGTAAATATACAGGTGAATGTAAATTGATCATCAGTCGACTGATGGACAAGCTCAAGTAGAGTCAATAAAAAAATGTTGACTTGAGCAGTGCATCACAGTTGACTGTAGAATGCTCGACAGTCGACTGGAATCACCTAGTCGACTGTGAATCCTTCAGCAGGCGACTGTTGGAGAACCAGAGACTCCAAATGAGTCTTTGGTCATGATGAAACCTATTGGGTTGGATTCTATGATAATCATAAGGCTCACTAATATGGTTAAATGCATATGCATGAATGAGTAGACCATCTATCAAGGCATTACATTAACCTAGACTCAAATGAGAGAGAACGCAATAAAGGAAATATTACATGGATTACATTGCTTTCCTTAGAGTCTATGGATTCAATCTTGATGTCTTGATGCTCCCCATCATCTCCAAGCGTTGGCACCCCTTGAGTCCAAGTTTTAGCCCTTTTCCACTTGATGTCCATCCTTACCCCAAGTGTTTAGTCTCCAAAAATGATATTCTTGAAATGCAAACTATGAGACTAAAACAAAAGAGTCACTAGCAACAACATAATGTTATGATCATCATCAAAATAACATTGGTATGAAATACCAATACTCAACAAAATCGATCTATGATCAACTACGTGCGGCCGGACCCGGTACTGTCACCACCAAACAAATGGTCTGCCAAATTCTGCACGGTCCACCTCCCACTTACAACTCGTTCCGTGTCATGGCACGAAATCAAGGCATTCCCTACGCTGTTGAGGAGCTCTGGAATAGTCTACTCACCAAGAAGTCCAACATGTTGTTGGAAGATATATGACCATAAGGCGATTTATCCTTAATGTACGTCTTGTTAATATAATATATGGTATCCATTATACTAAGCATAAATTCGGATGAATAATATACTTAGATAACATCCATAGATTTATAGTTAGGTCCTTACGTATCCAGATAAGATCTCGATTATGAGGAGTAAGTGACCGAATAGAAACTTAAGTCTTAAACGGTTCGTGGTCATGGATGTGTCGAGAACTAGATATCGGCACATCGGACAGACCACTGTGTCTTTGTCTTACCTTAGGGTAATGATGATCTCATAGTCATTCGACTTGGTGAAGTCGGAGACGAGACACAGGTGCTCATTAGAGAATGAGTTCACTAAATGACCAACTTAGAGTTATTCTATTGTTAACTTTAACGAAACTGTCTATAATAACTCTAGGGTGATGATAGGTAAGCTGGTCCTTTAGACCTGAAGTCGTATGTACGAACCTGTGAGTGAACAATATCGTTTAGACCTATGATCTAGATTCGAGGCTAGGCCTGCTGAAAGATCTTAGGTTGGGTTACACCCGAAGCTCTCGAGGTAAGTAGATGACTAAGATGGGATTCGTCTCTTTCGTTAAAGGGAAGTTAGTGTCACAAGCTCAGTATGGTCTTTGTGTTAATCCTCGACCGGGGTACGTTGTAAGATGTACAACGTGAATACAACAAAGACCGCCGTATACTGACCAATGTTGTCTAATGGGGTTGAGAGTAAATTGTACCCTAGGCCAACAGAGACACAGTCTTGACGAAGGGACTATAGCTAATGGTATTCATCACCAACACAGCCAAAGTGAACCCAACGATACTTTTGTCAATGGGTCGATTACGTTATGATGATTCTGAAATAGGGACGACAACTGCTGCACGTGGTGACCTTCGTCTAGGGGTTTTGAGCCCCAACCTGTAATAAGGTTAGGCTGTAGGGTCTCACACCGAGTAGTATTCACATCTTAGTAATAGAAAGATTAATTAGAGGAATTCATTCGATGAAATGGAATGGTTAAGCTCACAAGCTAGTTGTGAGACTAAGTCGTAGATGGGGACAATGTTGCATTCGATGCAAACAAGATTAAACATGTAGTAAATTAGTTACGAAAATATTTTTAGGAACAAAATCATTGGAAGGGTTACTTGGTTGACGGAAACGTCCCCGTCTAAACACAGGTTCAAACCGCATCCAAAACAGAGCTCAAATGAGCCCGAAAACGCAAAAACAGTCAAAGGCAAAAGTGGGTTAGACCCACTTGGGCAAACGGGTCAAGCCGCAAGGAGAGGAGGGCACAACCCACTGAACCAGTAGGCCACACACCCGCTATGTTCAGCGGGCATGGCCCGTTGTTCGGCAGGCGCGGCCCGCTGGAAACAGCAGGCGTGCCCGCTGTCCAGCGGGCCGCCTGCCCACCCCGGGTGTGCCCAACTTGGGCGCTCCCATAGCCTTGGGCAGGCGTGCCCGCTAAGCCTAGCGGGTGCGCCCGCAACTTAAGTTAATAGGGTTTTTTGAAAAACCCTTTTGATGGCTACGAAAATTGATTTTTTGTCCATCTTTGGGCAATTGTTTGAGGGGCCAAACAAAGTCGAAATTCATCGCCATTTGTTCCTACGCATTCACCATTCGAAGCCCTTCGAAAGGATAGCTTGTTTGGGGTCTAAAGTTTAATGTAAGAAGAGAATTAATTCGTTGAAGATATCCTTTATGAAAGGCTTACTAAACTTCAATTAGCCAAATTAAATCCCTCTTCTTTAATCTTTGTCCCACATTGCTCGCAACGAAAAGAGAGGTGCCGACTCCCTATATAAATAGGGGTGCACTCTATTCGTTGAAAAATGCACCAAGTCATCAATCGAGTAGCTCCAAATTTTTGAGCAAGCTCGATTTACGACTTAAACTATTCTTTCTCTCTTCTTCCTATTCTCCTGACTAGTCCTAGCAAGACTACAAAGGGGGTTTGGATTCAGATCCAACCGTCTAAGACGCAGATCTGCTCAAGTGAAACCTTCTATCGCAAGTGATCGGATCGGAGGCGGGAGTCGGCTCGAGTGGATCGGTTCGAACGTGCAAGGCAGCTCGGGTGGATCAAGTCAAGGTGGTTCGGCTACGAGGTGCGTCAGAAGCCGGTGCGGTGCATCTTGCCTGTCCCATGGTTGAGATTCCGGCTATGTTCTCTAAGTATTTTTTTAGTGTAATTTAATTTCGTCACAGTAGGATAGATCCCTCTTGGGGTGGTCAGTTCCACCCCAAGTTGGCATAGATCGGGCTAGGTTCTAGCTCTCTCAGGGCCTAGCTAAAATGTTTAGCTAGCTTGCTTATTTTTTCGCTGCGCTTTATGCCTTTATGGTCCGCCCGACTTAGGACATGCACAGATCTGAGCTCTGAGAGTCCGCCAGAACCCTTCACATGCAACTCACACGGTATCCCAACTCATCTTCTGGGGTATTCACTCAGCATCCTGACTCATCTGCCGGGGCATTTGCACCTGTCTCGGCTCTCCAAACCAATTTCAGTCGTCGCGGAGATGACCCACTCGAGGACGTTCCACCATCACCTGCGGTACTCAACCCATTACTCGGAGTGGCCCAGGATCACCCGCCTTTGCTTCCAGACCTCTTGCCACTCGACGTTGTATTCCAAAGGATGCTTCGGGAAATTACATCCCGTATCAAGTGTGTGGTAATCATTACCATCACACACTTGACTGCTTTTGGCTTAAGGACCACATTACTTAGACAGAATCATCCTCTTCCTCCGGCTCCTCAATGATCACATCCAATGACCCCTCCAATCGGAAGCGTACGTCGTTAATCCTGTCTCCTCTGAAGACTGGTACCTAGACAGTGGCGCTATAGACTACATCACCAATGATCACTCGCAACTGGCGTCAATGACTCCATATACAGGTAATCAGCACATCCTTGTTGGCACTGGTGACAGTGCAAGGATCTCCCACATTGGCTCCTCCTCTATTCCCACTTCATCTTACTCTATACGTCTTACTAATGTTATTCATGCACCCTTTTTTCAAAAAACCTCCTCTCTGTTTTCAAATTTACATGCGACAACAATTGCACTATATAATTCTCATCCTCTGGTTTCGTTGTACAGGATGTTACAACTGGTCGAACAATTCTCCAGGGCCCAAGTAGAAATGGTTTATTCCTGCTTCTCTCCAACCCTATCTCTCTTGCCACTTCAAGTAGTTCACACACTCTCTAGCAAGCTCGCCTTGGGCATCCAGCTACACCTGTCGTTTTCCAGAATTGCCTCCACTTTGTCGCTAAAACTGTCTCCCATTGATGCTTGCTCTCACTGTTATATGAGCAAGAGCCACAAGCTGCCTTTTTCTCTGTCCCCATCGAGAGCAGATTCTCCACTTTTGCTAGTTCATTCGGATGTATGGGGCCCTGCTCCTGATTTATCTAATAAAGGATATCAGTTTTATGTCAGTTTCATTGATGACTTTTCACGTCATGTCTGGTCATATCCTTTATATAATAAATCCGATGAATTCATGGCCTTTAAGGACTTCCAGACAATGGATGAACGACAGTACAATACAAAATTAAAAGTCTTTCGATCCGACGGCAGGGGAGAATATTACAATAATCAATTTTCCTCCCTTTTTCGCTGACTAGGGATCACACATCAAACATCTGCCCCTTACACCCCTGAGCAGAATGGTCTTGCTGAACGCAAACATCGGCACATCATTGAAACCACTCTTGCTCTTTTGCTAACGGCTTCTGTTAAGGCCAAAATTGACCAAGATTGTTGTCAAGCTAACATAGACTCAAGACGCTGAGTTGAAGCCTCGTTGGTGGTTAGAGTGGGACCCTTGGTTAGAGGAACCAGGGTCAGACGATAGTAGTTGGAGTGGTGAGACGTTAGATCAATCTACGAGCGATGGTTACATCGATCGTTCGAGGTTGGAAAGCCCGACGTCGACCTTCGGTATTGGATGATGAGTGTCGATTTGCACCACAGGGACTCGTTAGGGGGGTCGGATCTGGGTTCCGACCCAAATCCCCTCTGATGCTTAAGTTAGTATGGAACTTAAGGAAGAGAGGAGCTTGGTGCAGCTGAGATCGACCCACATATGTTCGTCTCAAGATTGGCAGTGCAAGCTCAAATATAAGAAAAGTAAGCTGAGAAGATAGAGTTCTATGTCTTAGAACTCTTATCTCAGAGATGGGAACCTTTCCCCTATTTATTCAGGGTCCCTTCGGAGACGTTGGGGTGATAACGGCCACCCATAATGGGGCCATGATCTTTTCCCATTAGGAATAAATGTTGCACACGACTCCGAGATTTCCGAGCCCTCCTTTAATCCCACGTTCGATAGAGGCGGAGCCAACGGTCGACTAGCCATTTGGGCTTTGACTGAGGTGACATCGGGCTTCTTTGGTGGGCCTGGTGGGCCTTAGTTATCTTCGACCGAGTTGTCTTGAATACCGACCCAATGACTCAATAATGACCTTCGTCACATGACCTTGAAGGATCCATCCGCTGAATTCAAGGGACGTTACATCGCATTAATGGAGCTCGACAGTCGAGAAAATAGCACTTGAGTTCTAGGTGCCAAAACCACCTGCCTCGTCGAATCAGATGATTTGTCGGTTCGAAATCCAAGACATTCTGGGCTCATTAATCTTTGACACATGTTCCATCATGCAGTTGTTGCCTTGCCCATATACGATGGTTCCAGTGGTAGAGTGCGGAAGTACCGTCTTCATTCTCTCGATTCAGTTTATCCTTCTCCCGAAAGCAATGACTTCGTCCTCCATCTCTGCCTCTGGAAGAAAAGTGGTCATAACTGTTGGATATGGAAGACGTTTGTACACCCTTGTGGGGGATGTACGAGGGAATACGGACCTCGAACGTCGCGTACACGAAGTCGTGTACAAAGGGAATCTGTTCCCTTGCGGAGAGGATCTCTGGATGAGTGGGAAAGTCGCATTATATATGCATAAGTGCATGCGACATATGGCTTATAAAGGGGGAATATCTTAAGCTTATGTTGTACCATGCATATGGTACAACTTAAGCTTATAATGTGCCATGTATCATGGTACACCTTAATTAAGTTGTTCCAAAGGAACAACTTACCCCTAAAATAACTACCTTGGGGGCTATAAATAAGACCCAAGGGTAAGCCATTTCTTACACCTTTTGCATGAAATTCATGCATGCATCTTCATCCTAGCGAAGCTCTGCAGAAATCCTTTCTCTTCCTCTTTCCAAGTTCTTAATCTAAAATAGAGATTTAGATTGTGGATTAGTAGCCTTACTCCGTTCGTGAGAAGACTCGATCCGTCGTGGCGAATCCGAAGGAAAAGTTCCGAGACTACCGTTCCGCATACGCTAGCGTAAGTCTCAACTTTAATTATCGATCCTAACTCTGTTTTGGCAGGATCCTACATTGGTATCAGAGCCAGATGGGTTCGCCCCGGTCAAACCACCACCCCGTCGAAACTATGAACGAGTCGTTGTCTTTTTCACGAATGGGTCTCCTACTATTACGGATATAGTAGGAACGCTTCGTGACGGAGAGAACGCAGCGGTTGTTCTTTTCACGTTAGGGTCTCCTATCATTACGGATATGGTAGGAACTCTCCGTGACGGGAAGAACCGACCGTTCACATAGTAAGTTATTTTTCATTTTTGGCACACGGCCATTAGAAAATAACTAATTTCTCGACGAACGGGTGCTTCATCGACGAACGGGTGCTTCGTCGAGGAAGATGATGGTAGTTACTTCCATCGGGTAAGAGGAAATTTGGTGCATGTGCACCATGGCCAAATGGGCTATGAAGGCCATGCACCCCCCCTCCTCAAGCGGAGGGGGTTGGCTACGGCCAATAACCACCGGCGACCACCCCATCAAGGGGGAGGAATAAGTGCGGCAACCCCATTCAAAGGGGGTGGCCGGCCATGGCCAAAGGGGCCATGGCCGGCCAACGCCAAATGGCCTTGGCCATGACCGGCCATGGCCAAGCCATGGCCGGCCATGGCCAGGCCGGCAGTGGCCGGCCAAGGCCAGGCCGGCAGTGGCCGGCCTTGGCCAAGGCCTGCCGGCCAGGCCGGCCCTGGCAGTGGCCAGGGCCGGCGCCCTGGCAGAGGCCAGGGCCGGCGCCCTGGCCTCAGGCCAGGGCCTGGCCGAGGCCAGGGCAGGAGCCCTGGCCCCGGCCAGCGGCCAGGCCGCCCTGGCAGAGGCCAGGGCAGCGCCCTGGCCTCAGGCCAGGGGCCTGGCCACCCTGGCAGAGGCCAGGGCAGCGCCCTGGCCTCAGGCCAGGGCCTGGCCGGGCCAGGGCAGGAGCCCTGGCCCCGGCCAGTGACCTGGCCGGCCGGCCCTGGCAGAGGCCAGGGCCTGGCCGGCCCTGGCCGAGGGGGCCAGGGCCCTCTGGCCGGCCAGGGCAGAGGCCCTGGCCGCCCTTGGCCAAGCCCCGGCCAGGGCAGAGGCCCTGGCCGGGAAGAAGTTGCTTTCGAAAAATGGTCGACCAATTTTGTGTTTTTGGTCGACCAATCTGGTAGAAGGTCTGAGTCGACTGCAAACTTGCCTACTGACCCATACGGGGTGACAAAAGGCATTGGCCAAACTCGAATGTGCCGATTAGCCCATATGGGGCTAACCACAGTGCCGACTAGTTCATACGGAACTAACGTTTTTAATGAAGTTTTATTTAATTGGGCTCTACTCCTTGAAGATTAGCCATAGTGCTCTACTTCATGCGAGATTAGCCATGTCATTGTGCTCTACTCTACGGAGATTAGCCAATGTACTTGTGACGTTGTGCTCTACTCTACGGAGACTAGCCAACGTGCTTTCAAATTTTTGGAAAAAGATGTTTTTCAAATAGGTTATGTCCCGTCCTTAAATCGGGATAGCGCAATTTAGAATTCCAAGTCCTACCACGATCCGGCCATGGTTATCTAACCCATGGGTGTGTAGAACAGGTCTCGTGGCTTGGCAATTGTTGCGTTAAAATTCTTTGCGCTAATTCTCACCTATTCTATTTTGAAAGATATGTTTTTCAAAGTAATTTTCCGCTGCTAATACCATACGGGTATTATTTCTGATTTCTTTTTACTTAAGATAAGTAAGAGGGATACTTTGAAAGTTACTTCTAGATGGTAGTTGGGAACGTAGTGAACTTCTCGATTCTAGAGTAACATTTCAACACATCCAAGGAACTTATCAAGTGTTTAAAGAATCGAAACTTTATGCATTGAATTTTGATCGTGTTTTTTCATTTTCTTTGCAGTTTTTTGAATCGAATATGTCTACCGCTTCTAAGAATATTGTCGCAGAGCTTAACAAAGGTGAAAAGCTCAACGGCGACAATTATAAACTTTGGTCAATTAAAATCCAATATGTTTTGGAGGAGCAAGATGTGCTCGAAACACTCCAAAACATAATGGTAGAACCTGAGTTGGGCAATACGGCCCAACACAAGAGGGACCGGGAAGCTTATGACACTTGGACTCGTAAGAACAAAATAGCACGCATTACGTTACTGTCCGCGATGGACAATGACATAATGCGTCTATTTCGGGAATTCGATCTAGCCAAAGACATATGGTCTGAGCTAGAAGTAAAGTTTGGTGGAACTTCGGTTACCAAACTCCGCTCCTTGAATATTCAATTTGATTCGTACAAAATGCGGCGAGATCATTCTATGAAAAAGCATCTCCGCCACATGGCGAATCTAATATCTCAATTAAAGGATGCGGGTGTTACGCTGTCTGACGAACAGCAGATCCAAGCAGTCATTCGTTCACTCCCAGATAGCTGGGATAACATGAAAATGCACCTCACTCATAATGAGTGCATTAAAACTTTAAGCGATGTTTCGAAACACCTCGAACTCGAGGAAGAGCGGATTCAAGCCGCAAAACCAAGTGCAGAAGTGCACGTGGCCGCTAGTTCCTCACATGGAGGAAATAAGCGGAAACGCTTAAGGTTTGTTAACGAACGAAAGCAAGAACCGGAAACCTCAAAGAAGACTAAGAACAAAAAGTGGCAAAAGAATGTGCACTCAAAGAAGAAAAACTTGAAGAAGATCAAGTGCTTTAAGTGCAACAAGTACGGTCACTTCGCCCGTAAGTGTACGGATGGAAGTGATAAGGTAACTTGTAGGGCTAGTTACATATGTGTTTCTAGTTCCATGTTTCTTGCTGAATCTAACTATTTTTGGTTGATTGATTCAGGGGCCACAGACCACGTTGCGAAGGACAGAAGGTTCTTCGTAGAGTATCGAAGGATAACTCAAGGAACAAAGTGGATATACGTCGTCAACAACACTCGTGTTGAAGTCAAAGGCGTCGGAACATGTAAGCTAGTTCTCGACAACGGCTGGACATTATTATTGCACGACGTCCTCTTTGCTCCAGATATTAGAAGAAATATCGTATCCGTGGTCATGTTAATGTCTTTAGATAATGAGTGGAGGTTCTATAAACAATCTGTTGACCTTGTTTGTAATAATTCTTTGATTGGTTCTGGTAATGTTTGTAATGGATTAATTGTATTAAACACAATGTATGATGATTCTTCTTCCATTAATGAAAGTTTTCATTTGACAAATGCTTCTAACTCTAATTCTGAGATCATTTGTTGGCATGCAAGACTTGGTCATATTGGACCAACTAGAATGGATAGACTTGCCAAAAGTGGCTTGCTATCTAATGTTTCAAAAGTTGAAATGTCGACTTGCGAACATTGTCTTGTAGGGAAAACTTGTCGCAAGCCGTTTGGAACTGGCACAAGGGCCGAAGTTCCATTACAGCTTATCCATTCGGACATTTGCGGTCCAATGAATGTTAAGACAAGACGCGGGAAGTCCTATTTCATCACATTCATTGATGACTTCACCCGTTTCGGACATATCTATTTGATATCCCACAAAAGTGAAGCTTTGGCTTGCTTTAAAAACTATATGAGTTTAGTGGAGAATCAATTAGATCGCAAGATTAAGGTTTTGCGAACCGATAGGGGCGGTGAATATCAATCAATAAGTTTTAAGGAACTTTGTGATGAAAAAGGCATAGTTCATCAAATAACTATGCCTTATACTCCGCAACAAAACGGTGTTGCGGAAAGAAGAAATAGGACATTGATGGAAATGGTCCGATCAATGATGTCTCAGGCAAATTTGCCTATCACCTTTTGGGGTGACGCATTATTGACGGCAGCATTCATCTTAAACCGTGTACTCTCGAAGTCGGTAAGTTCTACTCCTTATGAGTTGTGGAACAATAGAACTCCAGACTTAAACATTCTAAAACCTTGGGGTTGTGCCTCTTACGCACATTTATCCTCTCACAAATATGGCAAACTTGGGCCACGTGGGAGGAAGTGTATCTTCATCCGATACGCTGAAAACTCCAAAGGATATGTTTTCGTCGGTCAAGAGGACAATGTGGGTCTTATAGAATTCGAATCGATGGATGTTGTCTTCTTGGAAAATGAGTTTCCAAGACAGGGTGAGATAAGTCAAGACTTATCCTTGTTTTAGACTTGGGATCAAGAAAGATCGGAACGTTCGAGTGGGAGAATTCTTGGTGAAGAAGAAAATACGTTTCAAACTTCACCAATGGATGATACGAACGATACCAATCCTATTCCGAGTGGGAGTGATATTATTCCAAGTGGGAGTGATGTCATTCCAAGTGGGAGTGATCAAACTCAAACAAGACGTAGTAATCGAACGAGGCCAACACCTCTGAGATTTGAGGATGAATTTCCTCAATCATTCATGACATTACTACAAGATGATGACGAACCTGCAAATTTCAAATAGGCCGTCACATGCCCTGATAAACATAAATGGATAGCGGCAATGGAAGAAGAACTTCAATCCATGAAAACAAACCAAGTCTGGGACTTGGTTGATTTACCTAAGGGACGTAGAGCCATTGGGAACAAGTGGGTTCTCAAAATCAAGCATAAGGCTGATGGCTCCATCGATAAATATAAAGCTCGCCTTGTTGCGAAAGGTTTCACGCAACAGGAAGGAATAGACTACGAAGAGACTTTCTCTCCTGTCGTGCGTTTTACCTCGATTCGCTTAATTCTGGCAATGGTGGCTTGTTTGGACCTCGAATTACATCAGATGGATGTAAAGACTGCCTTTCTTAACGGAGAACTAGATGAGGAGATCTACATGGAACAACCAAACGGGTTCGTACAAGAAGAAAACAAACATAAGGTTTGTAAACTTCGTAATTCCATATATGGTCTTAAACAATCCTCAAGGCAGTGGTATATGCGCTTTCAAGAAGTTGTTTTGTCGTATGGATTCTCCATGCTCGACGAAGACAACTGCGTATATATTAAGAGGATTAAAAACAAGTATGTAATTATGTCTCTTTATGTAGATGACATACTTATAGCCGGAAATGATAAGCGTCTTGTCGTGGATATCAAAGCTTGGCTTTCATCCGTCTTTGAGATGAAAGACATGGGTGAAGCTGCATATATCCTTGGGGTTAAGATCTCAAGGAATCGTTCCAAGAAACTTCTTTCTCTCTCTCAAGAGACATATATAAAGAAAGTTTTGGAACGGTTTAATATGCAGGACTGCAAGCCAATTGATACTCCAATAAGCAAAGGCGAGGGTCTATGTTTGGAAATGTGTCCCAAAGATCCAAAAGAAAGGAAAGCTATGGAAAAAGTTCCATACTCCAGTGCTGTCGGGAGTCTGATGTACGCTATGATGTGTACCAGACCAGACATTTGCTATGGTGTTGGTATGGTAAGCCGTTACCAATCCAACCCAGGACAGGCACACTGGAAAGCGGTGAAGAGGATATTAAGGTACCTCAAAGGGACTGCGGACTATGCGTTATGCTATCAAGGCAATACCTTGAGACTCGAAGGCTATACCGATGCTGATTGGGCGGGTGATCTCGACGAGCGAAGATCTACCTCAGGCTGTGTTTACTTGCTCGGGAATGGTGCAATATCCTGGAGCAGCAAGAAGCAAACCTGCATTGCCCTATCAACAATGGAAGCAGAATTCGTAGCATTCAGCATGGCGGTCCAAGAAGCTGTTTGGCTTAGGAAATTCTTAGACAGGCTGACGAATGCCACTGACTCAAGCACTGTTCCTATATACAGTGATAGTCAAGCTTCGATTGCCTACGTCAAAGATCCTAAATTTCATTGTAAGACCAAACACATTGACATTCGATTCAAGTTTGCAAAAGACTATGACAAACAGAAGGAAGTAGACATTGGATACATATCCACGCATGAGATGATAGCGGATCCCCTTACGAAGGCGATCCCCAGAGATGTGTTCTACAAACACTTATCATCTATGGGAATGCGTAGGTGCTGAGCTGTATCTTGTAATATTTCCCATGTCTATAGAAGATCAAAGTTTAATAAAAGAAAGAAGTTCTTTTATATATTGCATACAAGTTTCTTACAAATAATTTTATGTACATTTGTGTTTAAGTCTCAGCTATTTTATTGTGTGTATGTCGGACAGATTAAGGTTGGCTCTCTCACATGAGCAACCGCCTTATCTTATCAGATGGATAAGATAGAGATGAGACTAGTTTAAAGTCAAAATCATTAAATGATTTAGAGTCATGACTTAAAAAAGATAGTTGAATAAAAGATCTGCATCATATGGATGCTTACAAAAGATCTGAGATCTGTATCACAAGGATATTTGAAAGAGATCTCGTATGATTTTTTAAAATCCTATCTGTCTTATGCAGGATGAGAGTCCGTGAATATTTCACGAGTAGTAAGGGGACTCAAAAAGATAGGCACAGTGGTGTCTGATCTTTTCATCCGTACAACATCATTAAGACATACTCTCCCTGGGAAAGGAGTGATGTTGTAATACGTGTTCATACCACGTATGCATTTCGACCACTGAGTTAGTAGCAATAGTGTTTGCTATTATGTGAGACTCAAAGGCCATACGGGTCTTAACTCTTACCCTCGAGGACTCCAATTGGTTCCTTTAGATTTGACGAGATGATCGCTATCTTAGCGTGTTACTAATGGGCTATGGTAATTCAGCTCGGCGGGGCACGTTAGAAAAGCGAATCAAGTCAAGATCAGAAGGTTCGCAAGAAGAGGAAGATTGATTTCATATTCGCATTTGGACTTTAGTGATTCAAAGCTGGCCAGCCAATTGTAATCCAGATGGGCTTCAATTGTTGAATATAAAGTACAAGAAATGTGAAGAAATAATCTAGGGTAAATCATGCGTTGAACTACTCAACTTTGCACCTTCGAGGTCGTTGTGTATCTCTAACAAGTGCACAACAACAGACTCTACGCGCATGACGGTCGCACGGTCTATTTCTCGGTATGATAGATGAAAGAACTAAGGGAAAGATGTTCTCTTACAATCCCCTCAAGTGTGAGTGGGAGATGTTGGATATGGAAGACGTTTGTACACCCTTGTGGGGGATGTACGAGGGAATACGGACCTCGAACGTCGCGTACACGAAGTCGTGTACAAAGGGAATCTGTTCCCTTGCGGAGAGGATCTCTGGATGAGTGGGAAAGTCGCATTATATATGCATAAGTGCATGCGACATATGGCTTATAAAGGGGGAATATCTTAAGCTTATGTTGTACCATGCATATGGTACAACTTAAGCTTATAATGTGCCATGTATCATGGTACACCTTAATTAAGTTGTTCCAAAGGAACAACTTACCCTAAAATAACTACCTTGGGGGCTATAAATAAGACCCAAGGGTAAGCCATTTCTTACACCTTTTGCATGAAATTCATGCATGCATCTTCATCCTAGCGAAGCTCTGCAGAAATCCTTTCTCTTCCTCTTTCCAAGTTCTTAATCTAAAATAGAGATTTAGATTGTGGATTAGTAGCCTTACTCCGTTCGTGAGAAGACTCGATCCGTCGTGGCGAATCCGAAGGCAAAGTTCCGAGACTACCGTTCCGCATACGCTAGCGTAAGTCTCAACTTTAATTATCGATCCTAACTCTGTTTTGGCAGGATCCTATAATAACAATTCAGAAGAATCGAGAAGGGGTCATGAAGCTGGGCTTGCTGGCAAATGTGAGGTCCAAAGTCAAGGCCAGCCAAATCGGCGAGCTTCAAAGGAGATATGTCCGTCTTGATTATCAAATCAGGCTGCTCGAGAGGGATGAAAGGGATCATCATCCTGTCGATCGGGAGGCGTGGGTTTACGTAAAAGCCTTCGAACGAGGCCTTCTGTTTCCCATGCATCCCTTCATGTGGTACTTCCTGTGTACCTTGAACATTTCTCTCTGCCAGCTGATGCCGAACGCCATCGGGATGTTGATGGGCTTCATAGTTTTGTGCATGATGAAGGAAATCGAACCATTTCTACGCCTGTTCAACTACTTCCTCTCGATACCTCCCCTTAAAACCCCAGGATAGTATACGATAATGGCCCGTCGAGGTCGGAAGCTGCTGGAAGATCTTCCCACCTCCAATCCCAAATAGAAAGACGATTTTGTGTTTGTGGTTTTTCAGGGGGAGGAAAGATTCTGCATCGGTTAGAGCACCCCTAATTTGGGACCCGCTGAGGATAAGCTGCTCACTATCGAAGAGAGGAAAGATGCCGATATTTTGACGAGCCTACCAAAGGGTATGAGGTCGATCTAGTGGCTATGGTCGGACGACGTGCTTCATCGGACCGTATGGATGAAAGGTCGGTTCAATTGTGCTCGCCAACTGTTCGACCGTTGTTATTCGATCTAACTTGTTTGTTGCTCTCGTAGGTATGACCTACGTAGATTTTCAGGTGGATCCTGCCTTGAGGGAAGCGGTCGAGGCTTCCATCAAAGAGGCAGAGGTGAGCATGTTGTCGCCTTGGGTGCCGACCATGTTGAGATCGATGGCCCAGCCGTCCGGACATCGGCCCATGATCGTCGAGGGGATTGCTCAGGTGGCTCGCCCTCATTAGAAGAAGAAGAAAGGGTCACCCTTCAAGTTTGATGTGGTTGCGCTGGAGGGGAGCAAGAGGAGGCGGAAGCTCGTTCTCATAGACTCAGAGCCGTCTGGGTCGAATGCACCCACAGAGCAGGCCTCCCAGCCAAGGGGTAATGCTTTTTACGAGGATGATTCGAGGGAGACTCAGGTTCCACCGGAGCTTCTCGTGCATCAGGACTCCTGGTCTTGGGGGGGTCTGTTCCCCTCCATGGGTTGTCTAAAGACATCCCTAATGAGTATATGTCGATGTTGCTGGAGGGCCGATCTCCTCAGGCCCCACTCAATTGTTCCGAGGAGGAACTCGTCAAGGCAAGGTTTCCGTTGAGGCATGGAGATTCTGCTCTCCTTGACTGCCGGACCGTCTCCCACATCGCCGAGAATGCGACCCTTCCACGGGACATGACTGTCGTGAAAAAGGTCGATTAAAAGCGGCTTGCATCAATGGCCTTTCATGCCAGCATTCAGGTAATCATTATTTGGGCCCCTATCGACGCAGATATCAGTGCGTAAGCTGAACATCGAGTGCTGTATGCAGGCTCTTGTGGCTACCGCGGTATTGCGCCGTCGTGCTCCGGAGGTGGCCGGTCATGGGGTTACCCTGGAGGCTGTTAGGTCGCGTATGGAGTGATCTTAAGTTAAGCTGACCAGACTCAGCCTTCTCTGTGAGACGAGACTGAATTACCTCCAGAAACTCGAGGACGAGTTGCACGAGTCTTGTAAGAGGGAGGTTGAGCAAGTCGCCTTGAGGAAGCGAGCAGAGGATGCTCTACTGGAGGAGAGAGTCGAGGCCGAGGACATAGTGGAGAGGGCAGTTCAGGAGTTCAAAAATATATTTCCTGACTTCGACAAGCTATACAAAGAAGGCTACAAGCAATGTCGACTGTAGATGAAGAATCGATTCCCCGACCTCTCTGCTGAGATTGACCAGATCCCGGTAGTACTTCCAGACTTCGGCGAAGATGAGTCAAGCCAAGGCCATGACGAATCGAGCCGAGGCATGGAGGAGTCAGCTCTGATGGAGGAGGCTACCACCATGGCTGGCGACGAAGCAAAAGCAGGCGCTACGGGGGACCCAGAGTCTACGGCCGTGCTGGATGGAGATCAAGAGCCTGAACGGCTGTTGTAAGATCTCCATGATTTAGTTTTAAGCCTTCTTGTAGAAATTTTTGAATGTATAAGGGGGTGATGTAAATGAAAACAATGTTTTGCACTAGGAAGTGACAGGAGAATTGTTATGTGTATCCTTATTTTCCATTGCCTCTCTTTGTTTGTTGTCACTCACGTCCCGTTGTGGTCTTAATGCCCGATGGTTCCTTTCGATGGGTTAGGCATTGCTTCAGGGTGATTGAGGATAAACCATCGAACCACATTTAGAAGTTGACCACCAAGTTCCATGGTGATGGAGAGATTCACCTGACTCATGGTTGATGAACTGGGAGTTGTTCGACGGGGAAGGGGTGACCCTTCGATTTATGGTAGAAGACGTTCTGGAAGAGTTATTCAGTGGTAAAGGGATGGCCCCTTCGACTTACGGCTAACGCACGTTTGAGAGAGTCGTTCAATGGCGAAGGGGTGGCCCCTTTGAATTACGGATGTCGCTCGTTTGGGAGAGTCGTTCAGTGGCGAGGGGGTATCCCCTTCGACTTACAGCTGATGCCTGTTTTAGGGTAGTCCTTTAGTGGCGAAGGGATGGCCCATTCGAATTATGGATGATACCCGTTTGGGAGAGTCGTTCAGTGGTAAAGAGGTGGCCCCTTCGACTTATGACTGACGCCTATTTTAGGAGAGTCGTTCAGTGGCAAAGGGGTTGCCCCTTCGACTTATGGCTGACGCTTATTTGAGAGAGTCGTTCAGTGGCGAAGGGGTGGCCCCTTCGCCTTACAACTGTCACTCGTTTTGGAGAGTCGTTCTGTGGAGAAGGGGTGAGGAGAGTCGTTCAGTGGTGAATAGGTGGCCCTTTCGACTTACGGCTGACGCTCATTTTAGGAGAGTCGTTCAGTGGCAAAGGGGTAACCCCTTCGACTTACGGCTGACTCCCGTTTGGAAGAGTCGTTCAGTGGCGAAGGGTGGCCCTTTCGGCTTACAGCTGACGCCCATTTTAGGAGAGACGTTTAGTGGCGAATGGGTGGCCCCTTTGACTTATGGCTAATGCTCGTTTCGGATAGGCGTTTAATGGCGAAGGGGTGGACCCTTCAACTTACGGCTGACGCTCGTTTTGGAGAGTCGTTTAGTGGTGAAGGGGTGGCCACTTCTACTTATGACTGATGCTCAATTTAGGAGAGTCATTTAGTGGCAAAGGGGTGGCCCCTTCGACTTACGGCTGACGCTTGTTTGGAAGAGTCGTTCAGTGGTGACGGGGTGGCCCCTTCGACTTACGGCTGACACTCGTTTTGGAGAGTTGTTCAGTGGTGAAGGGGTGGCCCCTTCGACTTACGCCTGACACTCGTTTTTGGAGAGTCGTTCAATGGCAAATGGTTGGCCCCTTCAACTTACGGATGACGCACGTTTGGTAGGGTCGTTCAGTGGCGAAGTGGTGGCCCCTTTGACTTACGGCTGATGCCCATTTTGAAGAATCGTTCAGTGGCAAAGGGGTGGCCCCTTCGACTTATGGTTGTTGCTTGTTTGGGAGCCAATTGCATCAACGTAAGTTTAGTTTTCCCAAAACCTCACAAGGATCGGATCCTTTTTTAGGGGAGTTGTTATGGGATAGGTTTTGTAGACTTTACGAAGACTTATAGAAGAGAAACTTTATTCTGTTAAAAAGACATGCTTTATTGATGGAAGTAACAGAAAAATGAAAAAGGCATACATGTGTTTTTCGATCGGCGTCGGAGCTATTGCTATTCATTGCCCTTTTATTCGCCTCAAGCTTAGACGGCTCATTAGTCAACCACCTTCGTGACAGGCAACCCCGTCATCTTGTCCTTCTGCTTTGAGGATCCTTCCTTACTGGGTGGATCATTGACCAAAACCTTGGGGTGTCCTTGCATGACCAGAAAATCGATCTCTTTTTTGAGGGTCCAACAGTCGTTGGTGTCGTGCCCATAGTCGTTGTAATATTTGCAGAATTTGAGGTCGTCGCTCTTCTTGTATTTGTCCTTCTTTGTTGTCTCCTGGATCAACTCTTCACGTGGGGTGTAGGCGAGGACTTATGTCTTAGGGGCAACTGGCTTTGCGTAGGTAGGACGCTCCTTGCTTCGAGGGCTCCTCTCCCTGGGCCTCTTATCTCGGGACTCCTGGCGGGGGTCCCCGAGTTTGGTTTCTCTCACCTCGTGTCTCCATGGCAAGAGGGGGTGCTCTTTGCATTAGCTCCAACTGGTTCCTCCGCCTCCTTGGAGGAAGTAAAACAATCTGTTTGTTGAGCATCTCTGCAACGGTGTTAGGAGGAACTGGTGAAGGCCCCCCTCAGGTGCTTGTTATGGACTGCTTGGGTGAGCGCTGCTATAACGGTCACATCCGGTGTCTCTTCTACATCGAGCCTCTCATCGTTGAATCTCTGGACGAAGGCTCGGATTGTCTCATTTTCATTTTGTTTGAGCGAGAAGATGTGGGGTGACCTTTTCTTGGGACGTCGTCCTGTAACGAATTGCTTGGAGAATATTTTTGCCAGTTCGTCGAACGAGCCGATGCAGCCATGGGTAGCCCTTCGTACCAGCTCTCGCCCTCTTGAACAGGATAGCATGGAAGGCTCTACAAAGTTATGGCTCGTCGGCCCCATGAAGCATCATAACATTCAAATACTTATAAATGTGCGACTATGGGTCACCTCTGCCATCATAAGCTGGTAGAACTGGGAGCTTGAATTTAGGAAGAAAAGGAGCAGAGAAGATATTCTCTTTCAGGGGGTCTTCCGAATCATGGACTGGACCAATATGGATCCTCCTGCTCCTGATTACGAGAAGTTGGCTCCCGAGGATTTGTTCTGGATCTCTTCCCTCCTTACAAATCCACCTACAAGGTTTAGTGGGTTATAACCTGGGAGAGCCCAGTACATTACCTGGTTTAGGATGTTGCGGGTTGCTGCCCGATAATTGGAGGGGGTGGGTTCCCCCTGGAGCATGAAAGGTCGATTATCGACCCCCGCTCCGTTGTATTGGTGGGCCGGGGGAGTCGAATTGTGTAGGTTTATCTCTACCTTTGGGTGCCCCAGATCTCGGGGGAAAGATGAGCACTTCATTGGCATCAGGTTCAGGTTTGGAGGCGGCATTGGCTCATTTACTAGGGATGGGCTCCTCATGTCCTGGCGTATTAAAGTCGCAAATGCACCTAGGCTCCGATCGATCTGCTCGGTGAACTGGGTGAACTCCTTTCTGTAACGGCATGTTTCTATCGTACCTTCTTCATGCACGTGCTTTTGATCGTGCACGTGGTTATTTTAGACTTTAGTTGTTTTTGAACGTTTTTGTGTGATATGTCGACGTGATCGTCTCTGAAAGTATTAGATTGTGGAATAACTTGGGAACGACATATCTCGAGTCGTTCTTCCGCGATACTAACTTATTTGAGGTAACGTCGCGACTTTCTGTTTTGACGTGAGACGTTTCTATTTTTAGTTTCGTCTCTCGACGTTGAAATTTAGATCCGTCTTCTCCACCCTCTTTCTTTAGTCGTCCCGAACACCCTAGAATTATTTTACAATTTTTGGACTTAATTTGACCTATTTTCCATTTTTTTGAAAGTTTTAAATAATTTTAAAACCTATTTTTATAAGAGTTTTAATTACAATAAAATTCCTATATTATAATAACGTATTAAAGAATTTTTAGACCAAGTTTCAGAATTTTTGGCCACACCCATCTTGCGTGAGGGAGAGGAGAGTAATTTTAAATTATATTAATTATTTTAATTATTTAATTACGTTTTTATTAAACCCTAACCCTAACCCTAGCTCTAACCTATTTATATTAGCCCTAGGCTAAGTTATTTGAGCATTACACAAAACCCTAGCCACCGTTTCCTCTCCCAAAGCTTCGTCGCAACGTTGCGACGATCGCCCAGTGCACGACCGGCGCTCACCCCCGCAAATCCTAGTGCACGACCGGAGCAGCCCCCGCATCGCCGCTTGCAGCGCACCGCTGCATCGCCCCCCACTGTCGCCCCGCTCCGACCGAGGCTGTCTCTCGGTCTGACCGAGAGACTTTCTCCGCACAGTCACCCGCTCCGCTCCGCTCCGCATCGCTAAGCGCCCGACCGACCCGCTTCGTCGGTCTGACCGAGAGGCCGCCCCGCTTTCCCCAAGCGCCGCTTCGCCCGCACCCGTAGCGCACGACCGACAGGATCCGTCGGTCTGACCGAGGATTCCCCTCGCACCGACGCTGTGCCCGACCTCGCCGCATCGCAACTCGCACGACCGAGAGCCCCTCTCGGTCTGACCGAGAGGAACCACCGCACCGACCAAGCCCGACCGACAAAACTTCGTCGCAAGTTGGTTCCTCCCCCACCAACTTCTGTGGTGGGCCCCCAAGTTCTCCTGAGGTGTTGTGGGCACCCTTGGACCCCTAGCACTGCTGTGGGCCCCACTTGGACGTGCTACTTCGCGGATTTGCCGTCTACGACGTTGCGACACGTCGTAGGCCTTCGTCGCAAGTTCCAGCTTTTGGAGAATCGTGCAAGGATCAGATCTGAAGCTGAGGAGTTCTCCGATCAGACACGACTTCCTATCTTCGACAAACTCCGGTTCAGGTTGGTTCCCCGAAACTCGTAGAAACCCCCACAATAGCTGACTGAACCCTAAACTAAAAACCGTCAACTTGAACTAAATTTACTTTCCAGCTCCTGTAAAACGTTGTACGAACATAGAAAATCGACGAACGGACTTTGTTGACTGTGCACATAGGATAGATCATCGATTAGGCTGAAACATCAAAAAGTGACTTTTGACAAATATGATAGTCCCGAAAACCTAGAAACGAAACCTAATAGGATTTGATGAAATTGAGACCTGACATCGTCGCCGTGGCGATATTTCAGACGGACTTCTGTGGACGAGACGCTTGGACGAGACGCTTCGAGAGGACGACACACTCGCCATTTCAGGCAAGTGTACCCACTTGCGTTTTTGACCGTGCTTGGGTCTTAGATTGCTAGAACTGTTAGACTGTGAATGTATAGAACTGGACGTGAAATGATAGCGTCCGGGACGACTCCTGACGGCTCAGTCTTGACGACGAAGTCTGAGCCTGACAACAACAACTTTAATGCTGTAGGGCTATCATGTGTGTGCGTGTGTGTGGACACCCTAGAATAATCCTTCCTGTCTCGTCACGTCCCGTCTCGTCTTGCATAGCCTGCGGGCAATAGGGCACTCTCCAAGTTGAGAGAGTGATCCCTTGTACGGATACACAGCCTGCGGGTAATTGGGCACTCTTCGAGTGATCCCTTGTACAGATTCACAGCCTGCGGGCAATAGGGCACTCTCCAAGTTGAGAGAGTGATCCCTTGTACGGATACACATCCTGCGGGCAATAGGGCACTCGCCAAGCTAGAGCGAGTGATCCCTTGTACGGATATCTTATCTTGTCTTGTCTTGGGGTTTGGGGTTAGGTTGAGCGTGCGCACGGCAAGAGGGTCTGATCCCCCTCGAACCGTATGGCGTGAACCCTTTCGTGTCTCACTTGTCTTGTCCTGCCTTGTTTCCGTCACGTCCCGTCTTGTCTTGACACCTGTAGGTTAGTCCCGTAGTTGGTAGCACACGCTACGACTACTACTTGTCCCGTTTTACTTTCCTGCTGCGTTACTTCCTGTCGTGTTACTCTGTTATAACCACAGCATGCTAATCAACCAGTAATCTGTTTTGTAAAAGAACCTCAGCATGCTAATCAACCAGTAAACCGTTGTTTAAAGTTCGGTGCACTTGCTGTAAAGTCTAACCCTTCTTGTAGACTTTACCTGACGTACAGTTCCTTTTTCTTGGGTGTTGTACGTCAGGTGTTCAGCCAGAGATCGTGGACGAGGCAGACTCGCTGGAGTACGTGGAGCCGAGGACGTCGTCATCAGAGTACGTACCTGACAAGGACCAGACCTTGAGGTCTTTTAGTCGCCACTTTCAGAGGTTACTAGTTTTAGTTTGCTTTTAGCTATGTTGTTGCCATGCTTAGGCTTCCTTTTAGACTTTGTACCAGTTGGATATTATTTCTCCATATAAATGAATGCCATTTCCTTTCTATACTTTTGTTGTTCCTAAACTTTATAAATGCAAGAACCTGAAACTTTTAAAATGGTACCTTTACAGACGCTTATTGGGTTCGAGCTTCTAAAGCTCTGGCCTAAGCGGGCCTCGTCACGTTTCGCTTCCATCCATTTTGGGAAGCGGGGCGTGACAGGTTTTTGTGGTGGCCCATGCAGGTCTTGCAAAAGTTCAGAACAATAAAAGTACCGCATTCATTTGATATCCACGTACAAGTCTGAATTAGTTTTCCCGTCTTAGATAGTAGGAAGACTTAGGTAGACGTCCCAGGTTGATAGTCGGACGCCTTGGTTAAGATTTAGTCGTCCTCGTCCTAGACTATCTTAGCACCCCCATTTGATTCTGATCGTATTAGATATCTAGAGTCCTTCGTTTAGTTAGCCGCTCACCCAGCTCCATCGACTTCGGGCCCAGCAGAACGTAACCTCGATTCTCTTAGGAACCTTCTCTTTAGATCCTGATTATATTCTAGCTCATAGGAAGTCTTAGAGCTGAGTTATCCTAAATCTTTAGACGACCCGATGATTAGAACCCTAGTCCTCTAGCATCCATCTGATCCTTGCAAATTTTGTGCTATCGACCATAGAGTCCCATCGTAGCTCTTCATGATTCATATCTTACGCGTACTCTTCATACGATCATTTTTCCTTTCTCTCGATTCTCGTGATCGTTTCCTGACGATTATCATCGATCCTTCGAATCCCTTCCTCGACCAATTCTACCTCCTCTAAAATTATTTTCGACTTTCCTTATTAAGTTTTCGCTCTGGCTTGATTTCTTTGAAAACCACTATATTATGTATTTAAAATATATTGTTTTGGATCGAGTTAAAACTTTTAATTGACTTGGAGCTTTCTTGGACGTAAATGTTTTAAGTTAATATCTCGCATTATTTGCCTTGTTTCCAAAATATATATATTACTTTTATAAACTACACAATTTATTTCTACTATCTTGTACTTATTTTCGAATTTTCCCCTTTCCCAAAACCTGCTTCCTTTAAAAGTATTTTCGAAATTCATTTATTAAATTCTCCGCCCAAATTGACTTCTTTGAAAACTTTTATTAATTATTTAAAATTTCTTACTTTCGGTTGAGTTAAAATTCTTTCGCAAATTTTGAAACTTTTCGGTCGTAAAAGTTTTAAGTTACGGCCTCGTACTTATTTTCGAATCAGTATCCATCGTATTTTAGTTTTAAAACTTTGTTACCATTTCGGGAATTCAATATATCATTTTTCTAACCTACGAAATTTATTTTTAACCATTTACGTACGTACTTTAGAATATCTTTCTAAAATAAAGGGGGATTTTAAATTTCTTTACATATAAACATCTCTATGTTCATCGTGCTCATACTTCAAGGATCCTTGTTTAAACTTACTTTCATTTACAAAACAATCGCTACCTCATCCCACTTTTATTCCTTTTATTTCTTGATTTCGAAACCCATTATTAAATTCTTCGCTCGGTTTAACTCCCTTGAAAACCCTTTATTGTATATATATTTAAAATTTCTTGCTTTTCGGTTGAAAGTTCCTTCTTAGATTTTGAAACCTCCTTGGTCGTCAATTTACAAGCTACTATCTAGTAATTATTTCAAATCGGTATCTTTCATATTTTCATTTTTAAAACCGTGTTAACATTTTGATGATTCAATTTATATTTTTCTGGGCTACCAGATCTATTTCTAAATCACTTACAGTGCATACTTTTAAAATATTTTCTGGACTAGGTGGAACTTCAATTATTTTTTATTATTATTATCATATCTGTTCTATGTTCCTCGTGACCACATTTCAAAATCTTTGTGTAAACTTATTTTCATTTGTAAAACAATCATTTCCCACCCAACCAACTACCTCCTTATCTTGCCTTATTTGAACTCGTTCCTTCCGATTCATTTCGTTACACTCCTGGTTTCTGTTTTCTTTAGGTTGTGTAGACATTAGTCCTTGTAGTTGTCTACATTGTTTCTGGTTTAGGAATAGGTCCTTTGGTAGGTGATGTCGTCGTGGTGCCTGAGTATAGGTAGAGTGTGTAGACCTGTATGAGTGTGTCATCTTTAGGGTCCTGATGTTTGTCTCCTGTGTCTTGAATGTGTACTTGGCGTTAACCATGATATGCTTGAAGTTGTCTGAATGACGGTATTCATACTTATATGAATGGCGTCATCGCAGGCAGATCCTTAGACTTAGTTTTAGTTTTAATGAATGGTTTATCTTGGTTGTATGTGACTGTATCAAAAAAAACTTTGTTTTCTTTAAACCAAATCTTTAAAGTTTTAAAACTAGCTCACAAGATCACAAATCACGTAACCTCCCTCATCCATTACCGCAACACCACACGTTTTTCCAAATGTTTTAAAATATTTCTTTGGCCTTAAGTCCCTCTTTCTCTTCTCTTCTTCTCCCTTAAAGAAAGTTTTCGTGTTTATGGTTGTTATATTAGTTGGGACTAGCTATTATCGTTATAGGATTTTGTTTGCAGGTAGGCTTGGAGTGAAATGAGTTTTATTATGGCAATGATTAATTGATTTTGGGAACACAAGGATGATGGATTAGAATATTTTTTGGATGAAAAGAATGGACTGTCCTAGACTTATTTATAAAAACGGAGTGAGGCGTACTCAATGGAGAATTCTGGTTGAATGAGATTTTATGCGAGGAGATGAGAACTCATCAGACTTGAGGCTTAGACAGGTAGTAGATAGGAGTAACTGCGAAGAATAGTATGAGTTAGGGTGATCATGAGATTGAGTAGAGCTTATATTAGCATTGAGACTGATTGATGAATTGACGTGAGAAGACTTTGAGAATAACACGACGTGTGGAGATTAATGGATGTTTAGGTAGTCGGACTTAATGTTGGTTGGGATTAGTTATAGTGAGTAGGATGAGGGGTAATTCTGACAGATCAAATTATTTGGTGGATGAATTTATGGGGAGATATGACGAGAATGTATTGAAGACACGACGATTGCTGATTGGTGAAGGTAGTATAGGATAGACAAATGTTTTTGTCTTGTATTGGTAGTTGACTAGAATCTCATTTTTCTTGGAGATTGATTAACATTGGGAGGAGATGGAGAAATTTAAAAGATATTATTGAGAAGATGATTATTTTTTTTTGTGAGGACTTGGAGTTGGGAATTTGAGCAGTAGTGATGGGTCTATAGTTAAGTATTAGGAAGAGAGTTTAGTCGTGGCTTTGCCCAGTGAAAAGATGGACTAGGATGGATTATTGAGGAACGTTGTTCGAAGTTACAGGATTAGAAATCCTTAAGGGTAGATATGATAGTTGCGAGTATAAGGTTATATGGGTAATATTATTATTAGTGTGAGTGATTCCGAGGACAGAATCATTTCTAAGGTGGGTAGAATGTAACGGCCTGTTTCTATCGTACCTTCTTCGTGCGCGTGCTTTTGATCGTGCACGTGGTTATTTTAGACTTTAGTTGTTTTTGAACGTTTTTGTGTGATATGTCGTCGTGATCGTCTCTGAAAGTATTAGATTGTGGAATAACTTGGGAACGACATATCTCGAGTCGTTCTTCCGCGATACTAACTTATTTGAGGTAACGTCGCGACTTTCTGTTTTGACGTGAGACGTTTCTATTTTTAGTTTCGTCTCTCGACGTCGAAATTTAGATCCGTCTTCTCCACCCTCTTTTTTAGTCGTCCCGAATACCCCAGAATTATTTTACAATTTTTGGACTTAATTTGAGCTATTTTCCATTTTTTTGAAAGTTTTAAATAATTTTAAAACCTATTTTTATAAGAGTTTTAATTACAATAAAATTTCTATATTATAATAACATATTAAAGAATTTTTAGACCAAGTTTCAGAATTTTTGGCCGCACCCATCTTGCGTGAGGGAGAGGAGAGTAATTTTAAATAATATTAATTATTTTAATTATTTAATTACGTTTTTATTAAACCCTAACCCTAACCCTAGCTCTAACCTATTTATATTAGCCCTAGGCTAAGTTATTTGAGCATTACACAAAACCCTAGCCGCCGTTTCCTCTCCCAAAGCTTCGTCGCAACGTTGCGACGATCGCCCAGTGCACGACCGGAGCTCACCCCCGCAAATCCTAGTGCACGACCGGAGCAGCCCCCGCATCGCCGCTTGCAGCGCACCGCTGCATCGCCCCCCCCCCCCCCCCCCCCCCCCCCCCGCTGTCGCCCCGCTCCGACCGAGGCTGTCTCTCTGTCTGACCGAGAGACTTTCTCCGCACAGTCGCCCACTCCGCTCCGCTCCGCATCGCTAAGCGCCCGACCGACCCGCTTCGTCGGTCTGACCGAGAGGCCGCCCCGCTTTCCCCAAGCGCCGCTTCGCCCGCACCCGTAGCGCACTACCGACGGGATCCGTCGGTCTGACCGAGGATTCCCCTCGCACCGACGCTGTGCCCGACCTCGCCGCATCGCAACTCGCACGACCGAGAGCCCCTCTCGGTCTGACCGAGAGGAACCACCACACCGACCAAGCCCGACCGACAGAACTTCGTCGCAAGTTGGTTTCTCCCACACCAACTTCTGTGGTGGGCCCCCCAAGTTCTCCTGAGGTGTTGTGGGCCCCCTTGGACCCCTAGCACTGCTGTGGGCCCCACTTGGACGTGCTACTTCGCGGATTTGCCGTCTACGACGTTGCGACACGTCGTAGGCCTTTGTCGCAAGTTCCAGCTTTTGGAGAATCGTGCAAGGATCAGATCTGAAGCTGAGGAGTTCTCCGATCAGACACGACTTCCTATCTTCGACAAACTCCGGTTCAGGTTGGTTCCCCGAAACTCGTAGAAACCCCCACAATAGCTGACTGAACCCTAAACTAAAAACCGTCAACTTGAACTAAATTTACTTTCCAGCTCCTGTAAAACGTTGTACGAACATAGAAAATCGACGAACGGACTTTGTTGACTGTGCACATAGGATAGATCATCGATTAGGCTGAAACATCAAAAAGTGACTTTTGACAAATAGGATAGTCCCGAAAACCTAGAAACGAAACCTAATAGGATTTGATGAAATTGAGACCTGACATCGTCGCCGTGGCGATATTTCAGACGGACTTCTGTGGACGAGACGCTTGGACGAGACGCTTCGAGAGGACGAGACGCTCGCCATTTCAGGCAAGTGTACTCACTTGCGTTTTTGACCGTGCTTGGGTCTTAGATTGCTAGAACTGTTAGACTGCGAATGTATAGAACTGGACGTGAAATGATAGCGTCCGGGACGACTCCTGACGGCTCAGACTTGACGACGAAGTCTGAGCCTGACAACAAGAACTTTAATGCTGTAGGGCTATCATGTGTGTGCGTGTGTGTGGACACCCTAGAATAACCCTTCCTGTCTCGTCACGTCCCGTCTCGTCTTGCATAGCCTGCGGGCAATAGGGCACTCTCCAAGTTGAGAGAGTGATCCCTTGTACGGATACACAGCCTGCGGGCAATAGGGCACTCTTCGAGTGATCCCTTGTACAGATTCACAGCCTGCGGGCAATAGGGCACTCTCCAAGTTGAGAGAGTGATCCCTTGTACGGATACATAGCCTGCGGTCAATAGGGCACTCGCCAAGCTAAAGCGAGTGATCCCTTGTACGGATATCTTGTCTTGTCTTGTCTTGGGGTTTGGGGTTGGGTTGAGCGTGCGCATGGCAAGAGGGTCTGATCCCCCTCGAACTGTAAGGTGTGAACCCTTTCGTGTCTCACTTGTCTTGTCCTGCCTTGTTTCCGTCACGTCCCGTCTTGTCTTGACACCTGTAGGTTAGTCCCGTAGTTGGTATCACACGCTACGACTACTACTTGTCCCGTTTTACTTTCCTGCTGCGTTACTTCCTGTCGTGTTACTCTGTTATAACCACAGCATGCTAATCAACCAGTAATCTGTTGTGTAAAAGAACCTCAGCATGATAATCAACCAGTAAACCGTTGTTTAAAGTTCGGTGCACTTGCAGTAAAGTCTAACCCTTCTTGTAGACTTTACCTGACGTACAGTTCCTTTTCCTTGGGTGCTGTACGTCAGGTGTTCAGCCAGAGATCGTGGACGAGGCAGACTCGCTGGAGTACGTGGAGCCGAGGACATCGTCATCAGAGTACGTACCGGACAAGGACCAGACCTTGAGGTCTTTTAGTCGCCACTTTCAGAGGTTACTACTTTTAGTTTGCTTTTAACTAGGTTGTTGCCATGCTTAGGCTTCCTTTTAGACTTTGTACCAGTTGGATATTATTTCTCCATATAAATGAATGCCATTTCCTTTTTGTACTTTTGTTGTTCCTAAACTTTATAAATGCAAGAACCTGAAACTTTTAAAATGGTACCTCTACAGACGCTTATTGGGTTCGAGCTTCTAAAGCTCTGGCCTAAGCGGGCCTCGTCACGTTTCGCTTCCGTCCATTTTGGGAAGCGGGGCGTGACACTTTCAGATCACCCCAGGCTCCTTTGAGGCCTCCGTTGGTTGAGGTGATGGCATTGTGGAGTCTGCAATGTCCTCCACTAGGACCTTGTTCGATCTTGGCTTCTCCTTCGAACCTTTGACTGGTCCGATGTTACTGGATCCAGCTGTCATAGCTTCTGGATTACTTTGTGATGTCAAGCGGGTTAATGTTTCCCATAGACGGTGCCAAACTGTTAAGGCCAAAATTGACAGAGACAGTTGTTGAGATGACGTAGACTCGAGCCGCTAAGTTGGAGCCTCGTCGACGGTTGGAGTGGGACCCTTGGTTAGAGGAACCAGGGTCAGGTGATGATAGTTGGAGTTGGTGCGACGTTAGATCGATCTAAGAGCGATAGTTACATCAATCGTTCGAGGTTGGAAAGCCCGATGTCGACCTTCGGCATTGGACGATGAGCGTTGATCTACACCATAGAGACTTGTTGGGGGGTCGGATCTAGGTTTCGACCTAAATCCCCTCCTATGCTTAAGTTAGTATGGAACTTAAGGAAGAGAGTGAGCTTGGTGCAGTTCATATCGACACACAGAGGTTCATCTCAAGACTGGCGGTGCAAGCTCGAATATAAGAAAAGTAAGCTAAGAAGATAGAGTTCTATGTCTTAGACCTCGTACATCGGAGATGGGAACATTTCCTCTATTTATAGATGTTCAGGGTCCCTTCGAAGACGCTGAGGTGATAACAGCCACCCATAATGAGGCCACGATTTTCCCCCATTAATAGGAATAAACATTATATGTGTTTCCGAGATTCCCGAGCCCGCCTTCAATCCCACGTTCGAGCGAGGCAGACCCAACGGTCGACTAGCCATATGGGCTTTGACAAGTCGACATCGGGCTTCTTTGGTGGGCCTGGTGGGCCTGGTGGGCCTTAGTCATTTGTCGACCGAGTTGTCTCGAATGCCGGCCCAATGACTCAACAGCTTCCATGCCCCAAACTTTTTGGCCTGATGCAGCTCTCACAGCGGTGTACCTTATTAATTGCATGCCCTCTGCAACTCTCCACAACAAGTCTTTGCATGAAATTCTACACAATAGGCAATCTGATTATAAATGGGTTCGAATCTTTGGCTGCCTCTGCTAGCCAAGTCTTCGGCCGTATGAACACAACAAACTTGTTCCACGCTCTCAGCCGTGCGTCTTCCTTGGATATCAGGACCACATGAACACTTACCGATGCATGGAGATTTCGAATTGGAGAATTTACCTCAGTCCTCATGTCAAGTTTCAGGAGGATATATTTCCCTTCTCCACTCTTACCTGATCTTCTTCTCCCTCAACCCCATTGTTTCAGAATTCCATTCCTCCAACCACTTCGGTTCATTCAATGGCATCCCCGATAGATCAAGCTCACTCCCGACCAATGACCATCACACCCCCTACTCATTGTCCTCAGCCAAAACATACCTCTCTTCCACCGGGTCATGACCCGTCGCCCGTTCCTCCCATACTCAATCGTCTCCTTGATCGGCCTTACCTTCCGGCCTTGTCCCTCAAATCTCTGCAACCCTTCATCCGTAGACACATCCGGGTGATTATCAACCGGTGCCTCCACCCGACTCATCTCCACCACCAAGTCCATCTGAAGGATTTTCTTGGACCCTTATGCCACAAAAACTCTATTCCCGTCCTAAGTCTGATGGAACATAGACTTAAAATGCACAGTAGAATAATAATGTTAATCTAATTAACAGGTAGCCTTAAGGAACCAGACCCTCTTCGCTAGGATCTCTGCCAACTTGGGGTGGATCTGACCACCCCAAGAGGGATCTAAACTACTGCGAATAATTAAAACGAAAGCTTCTAAAAACAAACCCGGAATCTTGACCCTGTGGCGGGCAAGATGTTCCACACTATCTTCCTAGCTGCTCTCCGTCCCACGCCGAGCAGCTCCTTGAACCTCTCCTCGAACCGCTCTGCATCCCGAGGCGAGCAATCCTCGTTTTGCTGAGCCAACCACGCGCCGAAGAAAGTTTCACCTGAGTGAAAACCTTCGCCAAGATTTCGATCCGAATCCAAACTCCTTCGCGGCTTTGCCAGAGCCCTCAGGAGTAAGGCAGAAATATAGGGAGAAGAAGAATATTAATTTAAGCCTAGATCCGAGCGTGCTCCAACATTTACAGGAGCCACTCAGATCTGGAGTTTGGGACGAGTTTTGAGGAGGGGAGCAGACCCTTATTTATATAGGCGACTAATTGCTCCCCTTTACTCAAAATTCGATGTGGGACTAAATTTGGAGTTAATCATTTCAATTTAGTTTGCCTTTCACAAAGATTAAACTTTCGTGAATTTTAACTCCCTCACCGTTGAGCTTCAGGATTGATACAACCTATCAATACGAAGGGTATTCAACGGTGAACGCATAGGAAAAAATGGTGAGTCAATTGGAGTCTGTTTGACCCGCCAATTGATCGACCAAAGTTTAGCCCAAGGTTTGTTTTTCGCAAAAACTAAGCCGTCAAAAAATGCCCAACCTCTAGGGTTCTGCACCCAACTTGTGGGCCCACACAGCCTGTTTCACTGGACCTGGGCGCAGCCCAGGCCAGGCCTGGCGTCCAGGGCGCCTGGGCGCTGGCCCACGCGCTCAGCGCCTGGGCCTGCGCCCAGGCGCCCAGGCCCTGGCCGGGTGCCCGGCTCAGCTGAGCTTGGCCAAGCGCCCAGGCCAGACCTGGTCTGGCCTGAATCAGCCTGGTCTGACGCATGTCCAGTTTGGGCATTGATCAAACCCTTTTGGGCTGTTATGGGCATAACTCAGGCATCTGGCGTCTGATCTAGATGCCGTTCGAACTTGGGCGTAGACGGGGACATACCCATCTTACCCATGAGCTTTTCCTTGCGTTTATACTATTAAATATGATCGTAAACTATTTAAGCCACATTTAATCTCTTTTGCATCATATGCAAATTAGTCCCCTATCTTAGCTTAAATTGTCATTTGAACCAAAATGCAATTTTCTCTTCCTTTGCATCAATGCAAATTATTCTCCCCAACTAATTTCTACCTATTACTAGACGAAAGTCGCACTCTGTGTGAGACCCTACAGCCTGACCCTTACAACGGGTTTGGGCTCGAAGCCCTATACGGCAGTGACCATGAGCAGTGGTTGCTGTCCCTACTTCAGAATCATTATTATGTGGTTGACTCATCGACAAGAGTATTGTCGGGACCACCCTGACTGTTTTCGTGATGAATTCTACTGTTTTTGTCTCTTCAAACTATGTCGTGTAGATCAAGTCTACGGTACGGTCAAACTGTCAACCCCAATAACCTGACTCCGGTTAGTTTCTATCGATCTTTAGTCAACTAATGTTGGACTTCTTCCAACATACTCTAATCAGAGATTTTACTAAAGACCGAACTAACTCTCTGACACTAACTCCCATTGACCGGGAGAGACGAATCCTCTCTTGGTCATTACTCTCCTCATACGCTTCAAGTGACACACAATCAAAGACCTTTCGATAGGCCTAGCCTCGAAGCTAGGTCAGTGATCTAAGTGGCACTGTTCACGCACAGGTTCGTAAAATGACCTCAAGTCAAAAGGCCAACTAGCCTATCATCACTGAGAATTATCATTGACAGATTGGTCAATATAACCATATGATAACTCTTATGGATCGTTCAGTGAACTCATTCTCTAATGAGCACATGTGTCTCGTCTTCGACTTCGCCAAGTCAAACGATCATGAGATCATCGCCACCGCTAAACGGTGAAGACTAAGACACAATGGTCTATCCGATGTTTCGATATCCTTGTCTCGAAACATCTACGACCATGAACCCTTTCAGACTTATGCTACAGATAGTCAAACATTTCTCCGTGATTGAGATACTCATCTCGATACATGTTTGACCTTGCATAATGTCTCAGGACTTTACCTAAGTTAATATCTAATGTTTACTACATTATAAAATAACTTAGATAAACCATTACCAAACATCTTAATGTTATTTCGAACAAGACGTTTGTGCTTTTCACACAGAGATAAATAGCCTCGAGGGCATCATCTCTCTACATCTCCCACTTGCACTCAAGCCCATTTATCTCGGTATCTTATACCGTTTTTTCACATAAGTTTTTCCGACTTCATGTGGTAAAGCCTTCGTGAGTGGATCTGCTAAAACCGTTTACAGTATTGACTTAAGTGGTTTCTACGTTCATGTTAGACCAACCATTTGAATCTCATTCAAATAATTCACTTGGTCTTTCGGAATCCATAATATTTTATTTCCTTGGATCTTATCCATCTCATCGTACCTTACGATAATAATTTTAAATTAGTTATTGGTCATTTCAGATGGCACATATCTATTTCTGATAAAGTATCAAACCTTTTGATTACTTTGTCAAAATATATGTTCCATCCCTTTGATGCCTCGCATGTAATTTATATGCTCCCACTGACTTTGAAAACTCTCTGGTTAATTCATATAAGTTGGTTCGTCTAAATCATATTTAGACAAACGAACGTATAATCGAATGTTCCAGTTTTCATGGCCATCGCGAGCATTTACATCGAGTTTGGTCCGAGTAGATCTGTACACATCTGCTAGTGAGACGGTTTCAACATAATCCATTTATAGGAATTAGGATGAAACCGTTCTCAACTAACATAATTGTACTTCACTATTTTCTTTTCTTCTGTAATCTTCTAACTTGAAGATTTTCTTGCAGAAAATGAGGAAACATTTTCCTTAGGCACGTAAACTAAAGTCCATACTTTTATTCACGTGCTCAGACCTATTTTGATTGCATCAAGTTATAAATCGGAGTTACTACTCCGAATTTCATCTCGGAAGTTGACTAAGTCATCATCAGTTATGACGTCTAACTCGACAATTCGTCTCACGAGATTCGAGTAATTATACAACTTCCTTACGATTGATTTAATGAATATCTTATTGATAATGTCCTCATAGAACATTATCAAAACCTAGGCATTACTATCTGGGTCTTAACCCAGAGGGAGGACTTAACTCAGAGTCACTTGCTATAGATCGCACCAAGTCTAACTAAGTGTGATTCATACCGTTTAACACACCTATGTGTTAACAGACTTAACCTGGGAGAAAATCATATTTTCTTTTAATTTTGCAAGATTTTATGTAGCTAAGTATTTGACCATTCGATCTAATCGAATCAGTATAAATATTTTTGTCATTTCGTTCTTTATTTTATCAGACTTGTTTTTCATCAAGAACACATGTCTTAATAAAATATAAGAATAACTTATTTTGGTGAATCTAGACTCGGTTACATCAGTATATACGAGACTGAGTTCGACAACTTATTCTCCCACTGCCTTACAGATGGGTTTCGGCCATTATATCTAAGAGGATAAGATTCACAAGTGTCCGCAAACTTCACAATACGAGAGGTCAGACCCCTCTTTATGTGACTTGTGAAGCTTAGTCTCTCGATACGGCCTAGTCTATTTTGACATATAAGTTTGCTACTATCTTATGTATTTATATATTAACATTTAATATATTATAGTTATTACAAATTACTAACACAAAACCTTGCTTCAAAAGCAAGGTGACGACATTCGTCAAAATGTGTTAACCCTTTTGTATAACAATAATTATGAAATCGTGACATCAAAATTATGTCACATTTTCATTCCCTCCTACTTATGCCTTCACTAATGATAAATTAAACTATTTAACTCGATTGACTTTCTGGAGTGCCTTCTTCTTTTTCTAAATCTCATTTAGATATTAAATAACCCAACATAAATAAATAGCTATGCAAGCATCTTATATATCCAAAAGCTTGAGCTTTGCAAGCTTGAATGTAGCTCAACAAGTTGCTTATCTCAAGATCTGGTTGATACATAGCCTTGCACCGTTCATGCACTCGTATTCGACTCAAACAATTTGATCGAATTTCCGAACTTTGCGGATCAAAATTGTTTTTCCGTACAACCTTGAGTGTAGCTCAACAAGTTGTAGGGAGAAACATACTTCGAATATCCTATATGTTCAAGTTTCCCCATATAGAGGCGAGTGACATGTAGCGTGAATTTATTTGTTGGACTCAGAACTTAATGAAATCATATTTTTGAAGTCTGTTCTTTAGAAGGTCATTTTAATGTCAACGAGAATATAGTTTAATTCTATCAATTATAATTTAACTTGATATTCAATTAATCAACCTATTTTACCAGTTAACTTATTTCATTAAAATATTATATTTTGATTCCATCAGTAAACATAGTCTTGCCCTAGTTTAGCATATGTTCAATATTAAATATAGGTTGATTGGCTTTTATCTATTTATATCCTCCCACTATTTTACGATCATTTTTAAACCTTAACAGTGAACGATTTAATCGAATAAAATAAATGGGTAAGAGATCCAATCACCCTGAGCCTAACAACCTTGAGTGTAGCTCAACGAGTTGCTTGACTATGTAATCAGAACATGACTCTTCATCGATCATATCAGATATGACCCTCTTATCGGTTTTTACCCCTAGCCATTTGTGATCATGAGTGTGCTCATCCAAATCACAATGTCTAGTCTAGTCAGACCATTGTTTTCATGTCTAGCCTGACTTGCCCCGACGCTCGGTGTATTCACGACCCGTCGGTTTGGGTCAGGTCTTAGACTACATCTATCCAGACTACATCTTTGACTTAGCTTACGTCGGCGCTCGGTGTATTCATGACACGACGATTTGGGTCAAGTCAAGATTTCATCTTATGTATCTAAGGAGTTGGTTCCTACAAGGTTGCCATGTCACAGCTTGAGTGTAGCTCAACAACTGGAACACGGGTCTTATAGTTATCAAACCCCTAAAACAAGGAGGGATACGGCTAATCTTGAAGAAGATTATTAACGTATTTGACTTAGATATCGTCCAGGGTATCATACAATCATGATTCGCGTCATTGTGGTCCAGCGGAACACAACCAGTGAATTGACTAAGCCAGGATCACTATCCCTTAGACTAGCTAGGGTGATCCAACAAACTAGCCAAGCACATTGACTGGATCATGGTCCATTGAATGAAGCTTGTCATTTTTATATGCGTGATATAGACTAAAAAGCTTTTATTAACAACTAATTAATCCTATCAACTAGTTGCATCCTTAAATTCAAAATTTTGGGATATGATTAATAACTTTTATTAAATCCTTATCAACTATAAGGTTCACGTGCTATCCTAATCGATATTAGGATTTTTAATAAATTTATAAATAACGCAAAATCGAAGTCCTTTAATGAGAATTAATTTCATAACAATTAGAATTAAAATTTTCATTAAAGGGACTACCCTAAGCAGGAATTAGGTCTTAAAGTGTTGTTAATGTTTTATTAAAACATAGCATGTCATTAGAATTTATCTCATAAATATTAACGATTTCTTAATGGCTAACCTAAGAGGGTTGTCTTGTGTTATCAAATAAGTGACAACAATTGCATAGCCTTTAAAATAAAGTTATACTAATTTTAACGCATAAAAAGAGTGTACAACTATTTAACAATTAAATAGAATAATGTTTATCACATAAACAATTTTAGCATGCATACTTAAATATAACATTTAAATTTAAAATTATGATTTTTAAAATATTTTATTTTATCTCATAAAATAAAAAACTTGTTTTAAATAATCACAACTTTACATGATACTTAAAATATTTATCACATAAAAATTTTAAACTTTTAAAATCAGTTTTAAAAATAGCACAAAAATTTAAAACATCATTTTAAAAAATTTCATGCTTAAAAATTTATCATATAAAATTTTTAAACATCTAAAATCATTTTAAACTTATCGCATACATTTTAATGTTTTGAAACCAGTTTTAAAATTATCACATAAATTTAAAAAATCATTTTAAAATTTCATGTTTAAAATTTTATCATATAAAATATTTATACATCTAAAATCTTTTTAAACTTATCGCATAAATTTAAAGAAACATTTTAAATGCATTTTAAAAGCATTTTAATTAATTAATCGCAGTCCTAGATCAGCATACAGACCTGATGCCACTGATGGATTTTCTGGGACCCTTAGGCCACAAAAACTTTATTCCCGTCCTAAGTCGGACGGAACATAGACTTAAAATGCGCAGCGGAAAAATAATGTTAATCTAATTAACATGCCGCCCTAAGGAACCAGACCCTCTTAGCCAGGATCTATGCCAACTCGGGGTGGATCTGACCACCCCAAGTGGGATCTAAACTACTGCGAATAATTAAAACAAAAGCTTCTAAAAACATACCCGGAATCTTGACCCTGGGCCGGGCAAGATTTTTCGCACCGTCTTCTGAGCCGCTCTCCGTCTCATGCCGAGCCGCTCCCCGACTCCTCGAACCGCTTCGCATCCCGAGGCGAGCAATCCTCGTGTCGCTGAGCCAACCAAGCGCCAAAGAAAGTTTCATCCGGGTGAAAACCTTCGCCAAGATTTCGGATCCAAATCTGAACTCCTTCGCGACTTTGCTAGAGCCCTCAAGAGTAAGGCAGAAATATAGGGAGAAAAAGAATATTAATTTAAGCCTAGATCCGAGCGTGCTCCAACATTTACGGGAGCCGCTCAGATCTGGAGCTTGGGACGAGTTTTGAGGAGGGGAGCAGACCCCTATTTATATATGTGTTTGACTGCTCCCCTTTACTCAAAATCCGATGTGGGACTAAATTTGGACTTAATCAATTCAATTTAGTTTGCCTTTCACAAAGGCTAAACTTCCGTGAATTTTAACTCCCTCACCGTTGAGCTTCATAATTAATACAACCTATCAATATGAAGGGTGTTTAACAGTGAACACATAGGAAAAAACGACGAACCAATTCGAGTCCGTTTGACCCTCCAATTGATCGCCCAAAGTTCAGCCCAAGGCTTGTTTTTCGTAAAAACTGAGCCATCAAAAATGCCCAACCCATAGGGTTCTGCACCCAACTTGTGGGCCCATACAGCCAGCTTCACTGGACCTGGGCGCAGCCCAGGCCTAGACCTGGGCGCAGCCCAAGTTAGGCCTGGGCGCAACCCAGGCGCCCAGGGTGCCTGTGCCCGCCTGGGCGCCTGGGAACCCGGGCCCTGCAAGCCAAACCTGGTCTGGCTTGGGTCAGCCTAGTCTGACCCATGTCTAGTTTGGGCATGGATCAGACCCTTTTGGTCTATTATGGGCATAACTTGGGTACCTGGCGTCTGATTTGGACGCCGTTCGAACCTGGACGTTGACCGGGACATTTCCATCTTACCCATGCGCTTTTCCTTGCGTTTATACTATTAAATATGATCTTAAACTATTTAAGACACATTTAATCTCTTTTGCATCATATGCAAATTAGTCCCCTATCTAAGCTTAAATTGTCATTTGCATCAAAATGCAATTTTCTCTTCCTTTGCATCAAATGCAAATTATTCTCTCTAACTAATTTCTACCTATTACTAGACGAAGGTCGCACTCTGTGTGAGACCCTATAGCCTGACCCTTACAACAGGTTTGGTCTCGAAGCCCTATACGGCATTGACCACGAGCAGTTGTTGCCGTCCCTGCCTCAAAATCATCATTATGTGGTTTACTCATCAACATGAGTATTGTCGGGACACCCTGACTGTTTCCGTGATGAATTCTGCAGTTTTATTCTCTTCGTCTAAACTATGTCGTGTAGATCAAGTCTATGGTACGGTCAAACTGTCAATCTCAATAACTTGACTCCGGTTAGTTTCTATCGATCTTTAGTCAACTAATGTTGGACTTCTTCCAACATACTCTGATCAGAGATTTTACTAAAGACCGAACTAACTCTACGACACTAACTCCCAATGACCGGGAGAGACAAATCCTCTCTTGTTCATTACTCTCCTCGTACGCTTCAAGTGACACCCAATCAAAGACCTTTCGACAGGCCTAGCCTCGAAGTTAGGTCAGTGATCTAAGTGGCACTGTTTACGCACAGGTTCGTAAAATGACCTCAAGTCAAAAGACCAACTAGCCTATCATCACTGAGAGTTATCATTGACATATTGGTCAATATAACCATATGATAACTCTTGTGGATCGTTCAGTGAACTCATTCTCTAATGAGCACCTGTGTCTCGTCTTCGACTTCGCCAGGTCAAACGATCATGAGATCATCGCCACTGCTAAACGGTGAAGACTAAGACACAATGGTCTATCCGATGTTTCGATATCCTTGTCTCGAAACATCTACGACCACAAACCCTTTTAGACTTATGCTACAGACGGTCAAACATTTCTCCATGATCGAGATACTCATCTCGATACATGTTTGACCTTGTATAATGTCTCAGGACATTACCTAAGTTAATATCTAATGTTTACTACATTATAAAATAACTTACATAAATCATTACCAAATGGCTTACTGTTATTTCGAACAAGACATTTGTGCTATTCACACAGAGATAAATAGCCTCAAGGGCATCATCTCTGTACGCCATCATCTACTCCCGACCCTCCCGGCTCATCACATCCGGTGCTCACACGCTCCAAAGCCTGCATCTTAAAACCTAGTCTGCCTCTCAATCTCCATACTCAAATCTCTTCTGAAGAACTGCTTTCCTATAACACCGCTGCCAAATCTCCCGCATGGGTTGCCGAAATGCGTGACGAATTCAATGATCTTCGTCAATAGGCCACTTGGGACCTTGTTCCCCTCCTCCTTAAGCAAATATCATCGATAACAAATGGGTGTACCGCATCAAACGCAATACGGACGACACCATTGCTCACTACAAAGCACACCTGGAAGCTAAGGGTTTTCATCAACAAGAAGGGTTAGATTACTCTGAGACATTTAGTCCTGTCGCCAAACATGGATCTATCTGCTTGTTCATTACCATTGCTCTCCACTTTGGCTGGTTAATCCATCAACTTGATGTCTCCAATGCCTTCCTCCACGGTCATATTACAGAGGACCTTTACATGGTGCAACCACCTGGCTTCCAAGATCCCTCTCTTCCTCACCATGTTTGCAAAATACGAAAGGCCTTGTATGGGCTAAAACAGGCTACTCGCCAATGGTATGCTCGCTTCTCCCAGTTTCTCATTCACCATGGCTTCCTGTCGAGTCACACCGACTCATATCTGTTTATTCGCAACTCGGGCGGCCACAAGACAGTTATTCTTCTCTATGTGGATGACATACTTATCACGGGTTCTTCTGCCAGGTTCATAGGTCACTTTAAGGGCATTTTATCTCGTGAATTTGCACTCAAGGATCTTGGCGAGCTGTCCTACTTCTTTGGGCTAGAAATTGATCGTAAACAAAATGGTTGCTTCATTCATCAAACGAAGTACACAAAGGAGCTTCAATTGAGAAATGTTGTAATCATAAGCCGAGTGAATCTTCTCCAATTAAAGTTCGATAAAAGTATTCTCATCTCTCAATGCACTCAATTGAGAAAGAAGACTATCTTTCTCGGTATGCAAAGAATTAAGTTCAACATAACGCGAGGCATACCGACTCTCTTTCACAGATTTGTGAAAATCACGATCATACTCAATACGAACTTTAATAGAGTCATTCTCTTTACTCAACACACACACATGAGAATCAAGAGCGATCTTTTCTTGATTCATTGCAATTGTTTGTGTATCATAACGAGGTTTGGATAATAAAGAAGTGTGTGTGCATGCATCTCTCTCAAGCTTGTTGTTTTTCTTCTTGAGAGAGTTATATTCAACTAACAACGCTTTATAATCATTACTTAAATCATTACGTTGAAAACGAGAAAGTTACGAGATACATCATTGCCATCGATGCTCTCATCATTACAAGATTCCTCTCCACCATACTCTTCATCAAGATATTCCCATATATCAGATGCCGTCTCGAAATCCATAACATTCCTTGCAATTTTCGGAGAGATGGAATTCAGCAAAGCATTCCAAACTTGAGCATCCGAGGTAGTAAACTTTGACTCCACTTGCACATCAAGCCAAAGGAACATGTGTTGAGGGATGTATCCCCTCAGTTCATTTGTATTTGATGCAAATAGATTCTAATATTGGATAGAAAATAAAATATATAAAGTGTAAAATATTTACAAATATATATTTTTTAAAAGGCAAAGGAATGAAGAGGATTTTTTCCACGAGAGTCGGGAAGAAAACCGCGCTCAAATCGGAGTTCAAACGGGCCCAAAAAAACTATTTAAAAGGTGTTTTAAATAGAACCCATAGTGAAAGCTGTAATGACCACTTTCTATCGCACGTATTTCGTACGTGCATTATTGTTATATTGAACTATGTGATTATTCGCGTTATGATTTTATTAATTATTTCTCGTAGCCTGAACGCGTGATCCGACACTGTATTAGTGTTTCACACGACTTTGCAATCACCCTGATATTATTTTTATAATTTTTGGATGATATCGAGTATATGGGTATATGGGCGATGTCATAATTATCTGAACATTTTGAATATCATTATTTCTTAATTTAACTTAAACTTTAATTAATCTAGATAATATTAATCAAATCACTCCTAAATCTCATTTTATCCCATCATATCTTATATATTAATAAATCTTGATAAGTTTAATAAATCTTAATTAAATCCTAATTAAATCCAATTTTCTCTAATTATAAATCTAGATCTTAACTTACGCCCTCGCGTTTACCCCCCTCAATTTCATGCGGCAAATCCCCACCATGCAAATCCCCACACGATGTTGCCCATAATAATCTTAACTAACTCACACATGCAAATCCCAACAATAAAATCCCGCAACATTTCCCCCACGTACCCACGTCCTCAACAGACATATGCACGTTCTCCCCTCTCCTTCAAAAGCCATGCAAGACTCAGCTCTTCTCCCCTCAACGAAACTCAACCCAAGCCTCTTATCATTTCGCCAACCACCTTCACTCCGGTGCCCCGACAAACTGAACCATATCTCCTCTTCCTCCCCACCACCGTGCAATCCCCTATAGCTCCGACTGCAGCCCTCACGTTGTCACCATCTTCCTCCTGCCAACCCTGAACCTCCCTCCATCGACTCGCATCAACCCAAGTCCGTCAATCTCCGACTAACTCCCTCTCCGCAACCCAAGCTTGATCTCTGCCAGTACAACCTCCCCTCATCACCATCAGCTCTTCCTAAGCCCGCGACTCCAGCGACCTTCGACAGTCGCAGCCTGCCCTCAACCTCCAAAACCTCCGACCTTTCTCCTCTTTCCCTCCGTCGCTGGAGCACCCCGACCCCGTGCCTTGTCTCCTTCCTCTGCTCGAACCAACTCTGGAGACCTTCAAGCTGCTACCTACATGCATATCTGCCACCAGACGACCGCCGATATCCCACTGCCTTTCAGCCCACGAGCGAGGACAGATCATAACCGCCACCTACGTCATTTGCAGTCACCACCTGGACCACGCACCGCCGCTGCTGCCGCGCTGTCCACGTCGTCGCCTCTACCCGCTAGGGCAACGCGAATGAAAAAAATGCGTAAGCTTATATTTAATAGTACGTTATCTTGTGTGCTATTAAATAATATACTGTGTATTATATTATACAACCCGTAAGTGATAATTATTAGTACTTCATTTTATTACATATATAATAATATAATGAAACAGTCTGTCATAATAAACAGTATATTATATTATATTATGTTATATATATTATGTTATATAACCAGTAATGTTATATATATTAGGCGTAAGTTGATGCTTCAGGATTAGGTGACCACAGGCCGATTGCTTGTTGCAATGTCATCTACAAAATTATTAGTAAGATATTATGTAACAGATTGAAGCCTATTATTTCTGAACTAATCTCTCCTAATCAAGCTGCATTCATGAAAGATAGGTTGTTGGCAGATTGCACTCTTATTGCTCATGAGCAGATCCGTGATTTTAGTAATTTGATAGGGGCCAAGACGTGTACCTAATTGGACCTTCGCAAGGTGTTTGACAGCGTAAACAGAGAGTTCATCTACTTCCTTCTACATCAACTGGGGTTCACCCACAGGTTTATAAGTTGGATTGTTGAATGTATCACCTCTCCAAAGTTCTCGATTTTAGTAGATGGATCACCAGAAGGGTAGTTCAATTCCAATAGGGGCTTACGACAGGGGGACCCACTCTCGCCCTATCTGTTTGTGCTTGTTATGGAAGCTTTTTCGATTCTTATGGCTAAAGCTTAATCCTCTGGAGCTGTCCAACCCATGCATAGACCAGGAGCAATTTCTCACCTTCTATTTGCTGACGACCTCTTGGTTTTCTGCCGGGCAAATTCTCATTCCTTCAATGGTCTTAAAGATTTGTTAAATATATTCAAGATTTTTTCAGGCCTTTAGATTAATTGGGATAAAAGTGCGGCTATTTTTAGTAAGGGAGTCCGTAATGCTGGTAACCTATCTGAAATTCTTGGAATTAAAATGGTTTCTTTTTCAATATCTATTTGGGGCTTCCTCTCTCCTCAAAATACCCAAAAGCTTCTTTGTTCAGTAGGCTTGTGGATAAATGAAAAAAAAGGCTATTGCAGTGGTCTTCCTCGGTCCTCTCTATTGCTGGTAAGATTGAGTTGGTACGCACGGTAATTTATGGTATGGTGTCTTTCTGGATGCAAGCTTATTGTCTTCCACCCTCTGTCATACGTGCTATTAACTCTGCTTGCAGGAAGTTCATCTGCGGTAAGCTAAATATTTGGGCTTGGAAGGACATGTGTTCCCCTAAAAAAGGAGGAGTTGGACTAAGACTACTTGATGATTTAAATGTTTCTTTCGGCATTCTTCTAACCTGGAGAGTGCTCTCTGCTAAATGTATTTGGGCTCAATACATGAAGAATCACTATGGTGCCATAAAGTACGAGTTTCATTCTACAAATGTTAGGCCTACTGATTCTGGCTCATGGAAGTTCATACTGAAAAACTATATTTATTCCCAAAAGCTCATTAAGCGCATTGTGAAGGATGGCACCTCGATATCTTTCTGGTACGACAATTGGCATCCGAATGGACCTCTACATCTGGTTCAACAACCAACTCCAGGGAATTAATTGGCACGGGTTAGTGACTATTGGACAGGTTCTGAGTGGAGCAATGACCATGGGCTTAATGGAGTGCGGCACTTGCTCCAACATATATCTCGTTGTGAAGGGCCTGATGAGTGGAGTTGGATCACTGGGCCGTTCTATTCTCTTAGGGCAGCTTGGAATGGAGTGAGGACTGTATCCCCAACTTTATCCAATTATGATGCGGTCTGGTATGCAAATAATGTGCAAAAGATGGCTCTGACGTTGCTTAAGGCAATTCGGAATAAACTGCCAACACGGGATTTTCTGTTCAAATGTGGAATTGTTAGCGATGCGACATGTATTCTCCGTGAAGGGAATTAACCTGAGAGTATATCCCATATATTCTTTATTGCGAATACTCTAATTACATTCTAACTAGGAGCCTTTTAAAGATGGGATACACTGGTCCAGTTCAAGTACGATCCAAGGGGTTTGTGACCTTTTTCATACTAGATAAAGTAAGAAGGACCCTTTGGGTGTGTTGGCCAAATCTTCCCTATCCTCTATGGTATGGCATATATGAAAGGAGTGTAATAAGCGAATATTTGAGAGTAAATTTACGGGGAGGACAATATTGTATGAAGAAATGGCGGCAGATGTGAGAGTTTCCCTTTGTCATTTGGATATTGATAAGGCTTCAGATACCACACCATTCTCAAATTGGAGCTTCTTGGATGCGGGATAACTATCAGACTTCGGGATTATCTTTTTCTTATGTTGTTGCTATGTACATACCCTTTTTGACAAGCTAAGTAATAGCAGTAGATAGTATTATGTAGAGGTTGACGGCGCTTGTGCCCTATCCCCCCTCTTTTTATTGTCTACTTGTTCTTACTTACGTGGCTACTTTGTAACCTTCTTGCCATTATTAATATAGACTAACTATTAATTCGTCAATATATATATATATCTATCTATTATACATTTGACAACGTTTTTTGAATTCTAGGGCTGACTATGACAAGATAAAAAGTGTCTGGGATTTGATCTTGGAAAATCAATGGTTGAGATTGGATTTTATGAAAATTTTAGTAGAAAAACTTAAATTTTGGTGGAAAAAGTGTCTTGGAAACCAAAATTTTGAAATTAGAAGTGTCTTGGGAAAGATTGTGGAGATTAAATTTGGGGGGAAAGTGCCTTGGGAACCTAAACTTTGAAACTAGAAGTGCCTTGTGAAATATTGTGGAGATTAAATTTGGGGGGAAAAGTGCCTTGGGAACCTAAACTTTGAAATTACAAGTGCCTTGGGAAAGATATAGCTGTTTGTTGTTGTTGAGGTTTGTTGTTCCACGCCCGCGCCAAAGGCGCCTGCGCAGGAGGCGCCCGCGCCGATTTTTTTACGCTCATTTGTTGTTCTGCGCCGAAGGCGTGACGCCAAATTTGTTGTTCGACGCTGAATTTGTTGTTCCACGCCAAAGGTGTCCGTACCGCTAAATATTTTTACGCTAATTTATTGTTCTGTTAAATTGTGGCGGTGGAAATAATTTTTCAGGGAACATCTTGAATGAACCGTGCCCGCGGGCACGGGTTATGACTAGTATATATATATATATATATATATATATATATATATATATATATATATATATATATATATATATAACAATGTTATATGAGGTTAGATTTAATTAAGACTGTTAGCTTGACATCACGAATCTAATGACGCAGATAAACCGCGCCTCACGCTACAATCACCTGGACATCCAACATCATCTCGAGGCAAGTATTTTATTGTAAATGAATTGAAAAATGAACTTCAAACTTTAGTGCAAAAAAACCTTATTCTAGTGTACTTGTCAACTTTTGTACCTGAATTATACGTTTCCATCATGCTGGTTGATTTCTGATTAAATGGACATGTTATATTAATGTTGCTCTGTTTGAAAAAATTTACTATCTACCTGCTAGAAAATCGAATTTATTGGACAGAGGTTAGGACATAACCCTCGAGAAACATATATGATACAATCGAATACAGATGAGATGAAACCTAGTCGAAGACTAAACAGACACTTTGGACTGTGGTTGGTTCATGTAGTAGAGCCCGTAAATGTGGCTTGAGCAATATACGGCTACTTCCATACAATACTAATGGAAGCAAGCATCTTGGCCATTTTCCATGTTAGGGATGACAAAAAGCGTCACGGTAAACACCCGATGATAGGGAGTATCGAGAACATTTTACCTACTTGGACATGGACTTATGCACGGGTACAAATAACTGATAGTAATCAACTTGCAACCATGTTTTATTTCTTTAAAATGCAAATCACATGTATGTTGTGTATGAATCTCATACCTTTACAAAACATCATGTTCTTACCTTTTGTTATGCGCTTGCTCTCTTATATGTTCTAACACTCTCTGTTTTCATAAATTGCAAATTAATACTTTTCATTAATTTAAAATCTTGCCGAGCTATCGCTGACATATATTTCAATGACCTTATGAAATATATGTTAGGTTTAGAGACAGTGTACATTGAGGACCCTACCTTTAAGGATCCAAACTAGGAGGTAGACCCCGCTGACCAGAGTTATGGGGATGCTGAAATCCTCCATGCTGAAGACTAAAACATTGCTGCAGTCTTCATTTGTTAGCTATAATTATTGTTTCAGGTGTGTTGCATTCGGAAATAAATTGTACGGCCATGCTTGGCCTTAATTCGTTCTGTACTTTATTTTAAACTCTGGAATAAAAGTTGTAATGACTATTTATGTTGTTTCTGAGAAATTCACGTGCAAGGACCCGATTGCTAAACACAAAACGTTATTGTGCGTAAGTCAAAGAAGGAAGCAAAAAAGTACATCTTCTTTGCTTTAAGCACATGCAGACCCGTTCACGTTCTCGTTCCCAAGTACAATGGGAAGCGGGACGTGACAAGTTTTAGTGATGGCCCATGCAGATCCTCTTGCTTTCTGCGAGACATTTCGAAATCAGTATAGATATTATTACTAATCAGATCGTTTAGATAAACTTGTACACAAATGTTTACTTTGTTTGTTTGCAGCATGACAGGAAGGCCCAATACTCGCAACGGGAATGGAGTCAACGAGAACGGTACTCCCGGCATCCACGAGCTCCTGGGGGTCATGTGAGGCATGTTAGATATCCAAAAGCAGCTAATTCAGCAATGACAACAAGCTATAAATCTGCACCACCACCTCCTCAAGCTGCACAAGGAGCCAAGCAATTTCGGGAGCTGAATAAGAATAGCTTTTCTGGAAGAGAAGGGCCACTGGAAGCTGAAGAATGGGCCTGAAGCACGGAAGACTACATGAGTCTTTCCTGCATTGACCACACAGGCTGGGTGGAAGTAGCAAAGAAACAACTGACGGGCAATGCACGAAACTGGTGGGATGCTGAAGAAGCTCGTCTGGTCAAGCCCATCAACTGGACCATTTTTTAAGAGCGATTTGATGCTCAGTACTTCCCCAAATCTGCTAAGAGGGGACTTCATCAACGTTTTGTTAACCTAGAACAAGGGTAATTGGACCGTTGATGAATACGAAGCGGAATTTTCGATGTTTAGTCGATTCGCCCCACATCTGGTAGAGGATTCCAAAGACCGTGCATATTAGTTTCTCCAGGGTATAGACCTGGACATTTAAGCTTCAATGTCTTCGACGAATCCAACTACACATTAGGAAGGGTTGGATGCTGTCAGGAAGCATGAGCTCATTATGAAGCGTAAGAAGGCGCTTCAGACTGAAGGAAGCAAGCGTCCACAGGAGCCACCCATGAGCAATCTCCGGCCTACTCAGACTACACAATTCAAGAGGTCTGTTGCTTATACCAACAACCGATCCCAGATGGTATGCTTTCATTGCAAACGAATGGGAAATGTCAAGGACTGCCGGGAGTTGCTGAACCAATGGTTGATATATGGAGCATCTGCACATACAACCAGAGACTGCCCTCGCCGCACCAATAGGACGATGACTGCTGGACCTTCTGGATCTATTCAGTGTGGAGCTCCTGGACCTAATCAGCGTGGAACACCTCTGGCTCCACAACAGAAGGCTTTTGAGCAAGCGAGGCAGAATCAGCCGAGACGTCAGGCATTTACCATGACAGCCGATGAGGCTGAGACCGATGATCAAGTGATATCAGGTAATACCTAAGCTCTTCTTTTATAATGCTTATGGTGAATATATGTGTGTGTGTGTTTGATTGTTTGCCCCTAGCTAAGGTGTTTCTCCTATATTCTAGGTGTTATCTTAGCATCCTCTCATCCAGCTCTATCTCTGTTTGATTCTGGACCCTCTCATTGTTCATATCCCGAGGAGTTGTAGAGAGGCACTCTATTCATGTTGACTCTCTACCAAATTGTTGGAGCATCACTACCGGGAGTGGAGTAGTGAAAACTTCTATTGGCTGTCGCTCTTGCCCTATAGTGATCCGTGGACATGAGTTGTTTGTAGATTTTATGATAGTTGACATGACAAACTTCGATGCAATATTCGACATGGATTGATTAGGAAATTTCTATGCTACTATCGACTGTCACAAGAAGACGGTAGTGTTCAAAATCTCTGACCATCCGGTGTTTGAATTCGCGAGCAAAGACCATTCACTTGGACCTATCAAGTTTCGGGCCAAGCCGAATGAAATGATTGAAATCCTTGACCATTCGGTGTTTGAATTCGTGAGCAAAGACCATTCACTTGGACCTATCATGTTTCGGGCCAAACCGAATGAAATGATCGTTGCATTGTTGTTAGTCGTGCTTGAGAAGCATAGAGTGGTTCACGACTTTACAGATGTATTCCCTGAAGATATTTCGGGACTACTGCCTAACCGAGCTTTGGATTTCACCATCGACCTTCTACCGAACACTCAGCCTAATTCGAATGCACCTTATCGCATGGCTCCTTTTGAATTGGAAGAACTTCGGAAACAACTCGATGATCTGTTGCAAAAAGGACTGATACATCCTAGTGTATCTCCTTGGGGTGCGCCAGTTCTTTTGGTCAATAAGAAAGATGGATCGAGAAGAATGTGTGTGGATTACCGAGAATTGAATAAGGTGACCATAAGAACAAGTATCCACTGCCACGTATCGATAACATTTTTGATCAACTCGTTGGATCATGAGTCTTCTCTAAGCTGGATCTCAGAAGTGGTTATGATCAAGTGAAGGTCAGAAGTGAAAACATCCCGAAGACGGCATTCCAGACCAAGTATGGGCACTACGAATTCGTAGTCATGCCATTCGGTGTGACCAACACTCCAACTGTATTCATGAATCTCATGAACCTGGTTTTCTATGAGTACTTGGATAAATTCGTAGTAATCTTTATCGACGATATTTTTGTCTATTCGAGGAATGAAGAAGAATATACCAAGCATCTACGGATTGTATTGGAGAACCTACGACGTCATCGGTTATACGCCAAGTATAGCAAGTGTGAATTTTGGCTAGACCGAGTCGCATTCCTTAGACATGTGCTATAAGGAGACGGTATTTCTGTCGATCCGGAGAAGTTTATTTCAGTGAATAATTGGCCAACTGCTCGGTCAGCTTCAGATTTCTGAAGTTTTCTTGGATTGGCTGGCTATTACCATCGATTTATCAAGGACTTCTCAAAGATTGCTTAGCCCATGACTCGCCTGACAAGGAAGGATAGCAAGTTCATCTAGTCTGAGGCTTGTGAGCAAGTATTTGAAGAATTGAAGACGAAGCTTACAACTGCGCCAGTGCTAGCCATACCGGATAGAACTGGGGATTTGAAGTTTTATGTGACACATCTGGCAAGGGTCTCGGATGTGTCCTACACCAGCATGGTCATGTGGTTGTGTATGCATCCCAACAGCTAAAGACTCATAAGACGAATTATCCAACCCATGACTTGTATTTAGCCGCTGTCATATTTTCTTTGAAGATTTGGAGGCATTTTCTATTAAGCCAGCAAGAAAAGACCTACACCGACCACATGAGTCTGAAATACATTTTCACCCAGAAGGAGCTCAATATGAGGCAACGCAGATGATTAAAGCTCATGGCTGATAATGACATCGATCTTCAATATCATCCAGGGAAAGTGAATGTCATACCAGATTCATTGAGCCGATTACCAGCGATCATAACTCTCTCAGCTCAATGTAGACTTCAACAAGCTATGCGAGATATGGCAATTGAAGTTATCTTACCCAGGACTCTAGCATCATTGATGAATATGCAAGTTAAAGTCTACTATCGTAGATTGGATTAAAGCTGCTCAGACTGGAGATGCAAAGTTACAGAAAATCAGAGAGCAAGTCGAAGCTGGACTTCGGACGGATTTTCTTATTAATGAGGATGGGTTTTTGAGATATGGTAGTAGGATTTGTGTGCCTTTCGTTGATATCAGAGTAGAGCTACTGAATGAAGCACACAACTCTCCTTACTCTATTCATCATGGCAGCACCAAGATGTACACAGATCTTCGTCTGAACTGGTGGTGGCATCGAATGAGTATTAAGTATGAATATATTCATTAAAATTTTGAACAAATTTAAACTTAGTGAAAGAGGAAATCGAAAAATACTTTCAGAAGATTCAAGATTTGTAACGGAGAGATTCGAAAATTGACGACGATCGTCATGAGGCGATCTCGTGAATCGAGACAAGGAAAATGGTCGGATGGTCACAACTCTCCTTACTCAATTGTGAAACGGTGACTCAATTGTGAATGTTTAGGTAGACAGCTTGGTTAGGTGAAACGGTGACTCAATTGTGAATGTTTAGGTAGAGGAAAGGGAGAAGTAGTGACTCTCTTATAGGTTACAGAAAGAAAGTGGTGTAAATAACATACGCTAAAATACGTGGAATTTGAAAATTGTTGTACTTCAAAAGTTGGAGTTCTCGTCTGTATAAAAATATTTGGGGATCGATAAAGCAGGTTGTCCGAAACAAGTTGAGTCGAATAAGAGAAAATGATTTATTGGCTTATCGAAAAGCATAATGAAAAGGGAGTAAATCATTCACACGATCATTAAGGACGTAGTTTAGAAAATTTCATACGGCAGTAATTAGTAATTTTGGCAAAAGTTTTGAAATTCAAAGAACGAAATTAAATGAACTGAAGAATTTAAACTCATGTTAAATACTTTCAAATCTTTTAGGCTAGGGAAAATTTTAAAAATAATCAATATTGAAACTACTTTTAAAGGGGCCAGGATTCCAAAAAGTAACGGGTTTTCACATAAATCTTATCATACGAGCACAACGAGCCCGGTACAGATATATAAAAAAATATAATTGAAATTCAATTTAGTTTAGAAATTATCCTAAAAGTATGTATGGTGAACGGAAAGATGACTTAGTAGTAAAATTATCAAAATTTGTAATAAAGCCTTAAAACCAAATTACGGGGAGTCTAGATCCGGAATAGTAATTTGAAATAGCGAAAACGATAAGCATAAAACCGACTTGCTGAAAGCTGAAATTCTATGTGACTTGAAAAGTATATTAAAAGTAAACACGATGTATTATTCGGATTGCATAAATAAGAAAGAAAATTATAAATCGAATTGGGCAGAGTAAAAGTACGGTTTGGAATAAGATTAGTATATGAAGGGACAAGGTTTTTACATTGGTACGAAAGTATAGGCTGGAAAAATATAATAAGCTAGCACTCAAAAATTTCGACAAAATTTTTAAGAATTTAAGTCAACGAAGGAGTATTAAGTATGAATATATTCAATAAAATTTTGAACAAATTTAAACTTAGTGAAAGAGGAAATCGAAAAATACTTTGAGAAGATTCAAGATTTGTAACGGAGAGATTCGAAAATTGACGACGATCGTCATGAGGCGATCTCGTGAATCGAGACAAGGAAAATGGTCGGATGGTCACACATACATACGCCTAGGATATGAACCAGGAATATCTACAGGGAAAATCCTACAGTCGACCGACCAAAGATTAAGAAACTAAGCGCTAAGACTTTCTAAGGGGCTAGACGGTAATGAAATGCGTTCAGCTTAGTCCGAAATCGATGAACTCAAGCGACCGACGGAAGGAATTTTTAGAAGTCTAATATGGTCCGAGTTAGACAAGAACCACTAAGGTAACTCCTACGACGATTACAATTTCTAGCAGGGAGTCTAACTAACAATCAGGGGCCTCTAACTAGCAAGCTCAGACACCTAACTAAGTCTTCTTACCACCTAGTGACATAGGAAAACGACTAGACTCAGGGCTTATGACTCAGATGTTGCAATTTATTTAATGGACATTCCGTCATTATCATTGTTCCGTTAATTCGTAATTGCAAGACTGACCTGCATGGGCCACCAACAAAACCTGTCACGCACCGCTTCCCAAAAATGAGGAGGCGAGACGTGAGAAGGTCCGCTCAGACTTGAAGCTACAAAGCTGCAAGTCCGATAAGCGTCAATCAACTTTAAACTGCAGGTCCTTGCAACGCGAACGAACAAAGATAATAATAATGAAATGAGACAAAAGGGGAATTTCAGAATATCCATAATAATAAATTTCAACATCACAGAAAGGCCACCAGGCTAAAAGAAAAAGAGTCTAGGGCCCAAAACATGGCCAACAAAAGTACAACGTACAAAACAAAGGTGCCACGCACCGACAACTAACAACAAACCTAAAACAAAAGAAAACTCAGCAAAAGTCACCAAGAAAGGTCACCGATGTCCACAAACTCCTCCTAGGCAGACATGGACTCAGGCTCAGCATCAGCAAAACATCACGTACTCAGCAACTGTCTCTGGCTCAGGGTCTAACATGTGACACCCAAAAGAGCAAGGGGCACATGTCAGCAAGTCTACAAGAGACTTGTGCAAGGAAACTGAAAGTAAAGCAAGACAACCTAGCAGTTCTAAAAGTATGCAATGACATGGCAGTTATAGTATGAGTGCAGCAGGTAAGGAAACAACAAGTAAACTAGCATGGCATGGCAAGTGTGGCAAGACTAGTAACATTTACAAGGATTTCTCTAGTCACGTTTTCATGTCATGTGCAGAGTTTACGCCTTACAGCTGAAATGGCTTTCTTTCACACTGAGTGGCCGCTTAATTCCGCCCCAAACCCAGAGTTTACGCCTTACAGCTGCAGTTGCTGATCAGGGAGACTCCCAGCTGATTGGCCGCTTAACTCTTACCCCTCCCACGTGTATCGAGCCAGGGCCTTACCCCCGAACGGTAATGCTCGCTTCTGGATCACGAGCTAGGAAGTGTTTTTCATGATGGCATAGGGGTGCACCTAGCCAGGACAAGCAAGTACAAGTATGTAGCGTGTGCTACGAATGCAACATTCAATGCATGGATGACATGACATGACAAGTAGTAAAGCGTACAGGTAAGTAAAGTAAACATGACAGTTTAATATGCATGGTCAACAAGTTAAAGAGTTGGATCTAGCTTCGTTGTCAAGCTAGATCAATTAAGGTGACGGATCTAGTTTCGTTGTCAAACTAGATCAAGTAGGCGTCTAGCCAGCTATCATTTCACTGACTAGTCTCTTTTACGCTAAAAGCAAGGAAGTGGCCTAAAAACATGGCCCTAAGCAAGAGTTGGCAAGTTTCACTTGCCTGCAAGTCTGCTGATAGTCACAAGATCAAGGAGTCCAGTTCTACCTACGTGTCCAAACACCAAACAACACACCAACCTACAGTCCCGTATTCATTATATTGGATTAGTGAATCACAAACAATCAGAAGTTACCAATTTTAGTTGTTTAACAGGCGAGTGGTGAATCTTACGGAAAGAGACTTACCTCAACACGACGCGAGAGCTACTCTGACGTTGGATAACGACGCCAGGGGTTGGATTCCGGTATTGTGTACGGTAACGGTGTCAGCTTAGAAACGGTAACGCGTCACGAAGAACGTATTTTATCTGCGACATGGATGTGTAAAACTAAGCTATCAGCGGACAATAATACCAACCAATAATCCTATCAGCCCAACATATACCCTATGCCACATTATACGTCGTATATGTACATGTATATATAATACTGCTAACCAATCATAATGCTTAAAAGTTACAGCACTAATCACATGCTAACAAGCATGTGTAAATATATAAACTAACCACTTAAAACTTTATAATATAAGCTTACTTGCACAAATTAACAGGCAATGTCTTATACGCCAATGTGTATAAGCTAATATATAGAATTAGCATCATATATATATATAGGAAAATTTTCAAATGAGAACATTTCGCACGGTGCGAAAATGTTTTTATCTTTTTTTTGAAATTTTTTTTTTCAAAAATTCTTTTTTCCACCCTCATCATATGTTGTTATACCCCCCTCAAAAAATAATGGTTGAGAAATAATGTCATTTGGCCTTCGATCAAGGCATTTCATCAAATTCGCACGTTTTGAGACCGTTAAATTTGTAACGGGTGGATGGGTGCTCTAATGTCCAACGGGTTCACCCATTATTTTCCCTGGGGTATATATTTGTATGGATTAAACATCAAAAAAAGAAATTTTGAAAAAAAAAATTTCAAAAAAATAAAAAAAATGTTTTCGCACGGGCTTTCGCACCATTTTTTCGCAATGGAAGATTGCCATATATATATATACTAGTCATAACCCGTGCCCGCGGGCACGGTTCATTTAATATTTTCCCCCGCAAAATCTTTGTTCCCCAAAAAATTATTTTCACAGCCAAAATTGCGCGGAACAACAAATTAGCGCAAAAATATTTAGCGGCATGTGCACATTCGACGTGGAATAACAAACACGACCATTCGACACTGAATAATAAATTCGGCGTAGGTGCCATCGGGGTGGAACAACAAATTTGGCAGGGACGCCTTCGGTGCAAAACAACAATTCGGCGTAGAACAAAAAATTCAATGCGGAACAACAAATTAGCGAAAAAAATTTAGCGGGCGCCTTTTGGTTCCCCTCAAAATTTAGTCATAACTCGTGCTCGTAAGGCACGGTTCATTTAAGATATTTTCCCCTCAAAATGTTTGTTCCCCCAAAAAATAAAGCATAATAATTGATATTTAGTTCTCTCATAAAGTTTAATTCCCCAAAATTTATTTCCCCCAGAGAATTTAGTCCCCTCAATTTTAGTTCCCTACAAAATTTAGAGCATAACCCGTGTCGTTCGGCACATTTCATTTATAATATTCCCTCTCAAAATCTTAGATCCCCTAATTTTTTTGATGTATCGGTACAAAGATCGCCTAATTTTAAATGAACAATAATAAGTAAATCGCAATAATTGTTATTTAGTTCATCCAAAATTTAGTTCCCTGACAATTTTTGGTCCCCTCAAAATTTAGTTTACGTCAAAGGATTTAGTTCCCACAAATATTTTAGTTTCACGCACAAAATTTAGTTCCCTCAAGATTCAAACCATGCACTAAGGGCATTGTTTATTTAAAATATTATGACCCTCTAAATCTTGGATCCCCTAATTTTCAACGAACAATAATAATTAATGCAAAATTATTTGTATTTGGTTCAACTAAAAATGTTGTCCTCCCAAAATTTAATTCCCATGTAATTTTAACATATTCTCCCCTCAAAACGCTGCATAACATCAATAATTAAAGCGTAATAATTGTTATTTAGTTCATCCCAAAATTTTTAGTTTCTCCCCAAAATTTCATTCCCTTCATATTCAATTTCCCCCAAAATTTAGTTTGCCGAGGGAATTTAGTTCAAGATTTGTTTTGTGATTGCTCAAAAATTTGTCATTGTTCACCTTGTATTTTTTAGTATAATTTTTTCATATCACAGTAATGTTCATCATGCTTGCCGTCCAGTGTTCATGATGGATCCCTCTACCAGCATGATCATAGTTGTCGCTCTAGCCAATTCTGTAACGAATTGGATCAATGCGCTTGTGTTGGCATTTTATGTCAGGTTATTAAATGAATGTAATAGTGCATGGAATAAATTCTCAAAGGAAGCTTCATATGCGATACTCTTAGCGCTAGTGTTGGCATTATTACGTCACAAAATCCCTTATTAATTACATTACAAAAATGCTAGTAAAATGTCAATAAAAGAAATGAATGCAAAAAAGATGCATGTATGGCTGTCCAATTCTATCTGTTTTTTCTTCTTGTTTCCCCCCTTATTTTAGCCCAATCGTGCGAGATAGAAGAAATGATAATAATTGAACCAGTGCCTCTTCAAATAAAAGTCCCTACACAAAACATGCAAATGTGGTAATAGATCTAAAAATATAAAGAAAGGGATAAGTTAAAAAATACAACGATGACTAAACAAAACAAAACAAAGCTAAACTCTATTCCAAGAATGTGTTGCTTGGTGTTGCATACAATGTAGTGAAGGCATGCTAATATCATATGGTCATACATTAAGTTCAGAGTATCGCGTGGCTAGTCGTCGTTCTTTCACATTATGGATCTATTAATTTAAGGAACAATTTTTTCACAACAATATGTTTATATAAACATATGATAAACTTTGAATATGATTGATATAGAGATCCAATGATGCCAAAGATGTTCGCAGACATTTGAAAAACAATTGCGAGTAATGTTTCATTACATGTCCTTAATGGAAAATGAACTGCATGCACATAAGAATAAATGATACTAATAACCAATACTATCTTTCTCTCATTATATTCGCAAATGAAAAGATGAAAAACCCCAATACTATCTCTATCTCATTATATTAGCAAATACATTGCATGCATAGAAGAAAGCCTTTCAGACATTGTTGTTGCCAATGAGGAGCACATCCTTGTACGGCATGTCGATAATGGGTGGCTGAGCCCTAGGCTTCTCCGGTGGCTGCCGTCACATGTTGTCCTCAAGGATTAAGGGAACCATTCCATCTCTTTCTCTAATCAGCCTTTCCAGTGCCCCTCCTTGAAGTTTCTCCAACTGGCCCCGATCCATTTGCTACACTTTGAACACCTTTACTACATTTAGCAAACCAAAAATAGCAAGCTCTTGAATATGCATAACCAAACTGATCGGGGAGTTAAATATAGAAAAAATGATAGGTGACTTAAATGAGTAAACAAAAACATCACAATATACTCTATTTCAAACTTTCATTCTTCAAAAATAGTGATCTTTTAGCTATAAAACCAAATGACTAACTTCAGTTATAATTGACAAAACAAATATTAAATATAGGATACCATGTGCTAATTCAAAATCTCATCCTCACCTGAAGCATATAAACTATGAAATGCTTTAAGAGAATTTCTAGTGAAGAACGATATATACACTACAATCAGCTAAACAAACCATAGAGCAAAAAAACAGTTTTTTCCTTCAAAAATCTGAAGCCAAACCAACAAAGCCATAAAGCTGACTAATTCATTTAGAGGATTCATAGAAGAAAGGATACATACCAAAAGAGACTGATCCCCCCTAACTACTGAGATTATGCTTCCCTATGAGAATAGCATTTTACAGATTGCCTTCAAGAAAACCTAATCATCAAGAATAAAGAGCACTTGAAACAATGAATAGCATTTGATGCAATGCTAGAATCACAAAGTATAGATTTTATTGATTCTAAACAAAGAGAAAAACCAAGAGTAAAGGCTTGGCTTGGTCTAAATGGGTCAAAACCATTGAATCAATGAAGCTAGTGCAAGTTTATGCTGTAAATCAAACTCTCAGAAATATATCGCAATGAAACGCAGAACCCATTATCATAAACAGGAAGCATTTTGATAGGATGTTTTTTTCATATGTACCTTGGTTTCATCATTAGTTGAGTTCTGAGGGGCATGAGATAGGTACTGAACTTTAAGACGTGGATCATTACAACAGACTATACTGCTATCCGCTGTTGTAATTTCAAATGGAAACAATAAAAGCTTCTTTTTTAATGAGACGTGTGTATATGCACATTATACGTACAATGTATTGCTTTCTAAATCCTACTCAATTTAAGACAACCATCATGAATTATAAAACTCATATGTGAAGTATAAAACTCATGTGCAAACATACACAAAAGAATTTTGCCGCAAGTGAACGTCAACCTTATAAATAGCATATTGACAACTACTTTGCAAATTAACTAAGTTTTTTGAACCAATTGCATGTTTGTTCTTTGAGTAACTACATCATATATCCAACCTGAAACTTTCTCTAAGGCAGTTCCCATTATAGAGAAAAGTATGTTTTCAATATTTTGTCACACTTTTGTATTCATACAATAACCAAGCTTTTTGATGTTTGTTCACAGATGATCACATATGACTTAAATGACGGAAGCTGCTTCTGTAAAGATTACACAATTGTTTCTAATTTCAAGTGTTCCAGGAAAAAAGGAGACTCAACAGATCTCACATTAATTGCATCCTTTATTGGTTGACAATAGAATTTATAATGATCTCTCCTCATATTATCATTCTCTCGCCTGATCTCGGCACTCACATTCTGTCCCAAAAAGACACTTTGCTTGATCTATCTGCACTCAAATTCTTAAGGAAAAAAATGTCTTTTGTTAACAAAAAGAAAGGAATTTGGATAAAATTACTACCTGGTGCTTCACATCCCATGGCTTCTTCCCAGAGTGATGTTGGTACTTCTCTACCATCTTTGGTAAGCTAAAAAATGTTGGCAAAAAGGAATCAAAACCTGGTTCTAAAATCAACTCAACTCGATGTTCTTGTTGCGGTTGTGAGGGAAAAAAATTTCAAACAACTGTGTGAATTTGCAAATTCAGTTGACTATGCATGAAAAAAATTCAAACAAAAATTCACAACAAAAAACACTCAAAAATTCCAAAAAAAGGATACATGATAGTTATCTCCCCACCAATCAAGCATATAGAGCGCCATTATGACATTGTACATATGAATCTTTCAGTTGATGGTATTCTCCTTGCCTCCTGCCTACATTGAGATATAGAAAGAGAAACAAACTGTTCTAGAGATAGAAAGACATCGGACCTCTGAGAATTGAGATGAGCTTTGAGTCCAAATTTATATATTTCACCTCTAAAATTTCAGTTTACTACCAAATTTTTCCCCCAAAAGTTAAGTTTCAGTTTACTCATAAAAAATCTCTCACCTCCAAGTTTCAACCATAACCAATTCTCTTCCCTTAAAATGACTATTCGGAAAGCCATTAGGGCATAGCCGCCTAAATGCAATGATAACCCTCGATTCATGAGAGAGACTTTATCCCAAACAGAAAAAGGAATGAAAATTGGCTATGAAGCTTAACACTTGGACTTCAAATTTAAACAAACAAACAAATAGAGAAGGCAATGAAACTTTTATAGCAAACTCTAACCCAAATCTAACAAAAAATGAAAAACAATAAACAAATAATGATACCTTTCAATAATTTGAGAAAAAAGATGTTAGAACCACTGAAATAATTTGAGTCATTTGCGAGATGAGTATTTCAACAAAATTGGGTTAAGGGCGTGTGTAGCAGGCATTAGTGGAGGAATCAAGAATGTGTTGCATAGTATGTGAACGTGCAAGTAGAACCCTACGAAAATATCAATGCTAAAAACAATAACTTCAAATATTAACACAAATTCAAGAAAAACACAAATATCGCATCATTCTCATTCCCATTGGTATCGGCAATATGAATCACTTTCAATCACGAAATGGGTTCTTCCAACTCGAGAATCTACCAAAAGCCAAATAATCAATACAAAAAAATCAAATCTTTTGACAAAAAAACTCAGAGGATCACACTTGCCTTCAAATAATCAAACATTGTATCAAAGTTGTCGCCTTTATTAGACCTAGCAGCTTGGATCCACCTCGTTATAATTGACAATATGCAGTTTAACGACTCCTCGTACGACATCCCGTTAAAATTCAAAAAGTTTAAAAGGGTGAGAGCAGTAGCACCAATACAATTAAATCACATTTTAATTCACCAACGATAAATCAAGCAAAATCCATAATAATTCCCAATGTATAATACAATTTGATAATGTAAATCGAAACTTTTGTACTCACCTACTTCATCATCTTGTCGGTGATGTGGTTCGAATCAATATCCAACTGGATTTCATCTAGCAATCTCATCCAATATGGAATTTGCTTGATGAAGCCCAATGGTAACCCAAAGTTAAAATGAAGGTATCATAAATGAAGGTAACCTAAACTGTATTTCAACTGGATTTCTACAAAGAAATTAACCAAATGTTAGAGACAATAACTATTTGTGTAGACAATAACTATTTGTGTAACCTAACTCTATTATAAAAACAATAATTAGTTCTGTCACCTAACTCCATCTAATAATGACAACTCCATCTAATAACAACTCCAACGACGACAACTACGTCTACAACCCCAACATCATCCCACAATCTATACACATCATATATATTATTTATAAATATTTTAAAATATTTATTTATAACTACATATAAAAATTAATATTAAGCAGAATAAGATAAATTACTTAATATTTTTTAAGGGTGATACATCGTTTACTTCTAATATATAATAACTACATCATTAATATAATATAAAATATTTAACTAATAACTCACCCAGAGAGAGTAAAGGAAAAAAGCACTGCTAACACAATGCGGTTCTCGCGAAAACACCCGACCAAATATTTCCGAGGACAATATATAATCATTCCCTGATCGACATATCATGGTTTGCCTCATAACACACAGAGACAAACACCAAACAAAAATTTTATGTCGTTGTTTATATTGTATTCTTGTAATAAGGCTCATGATCCACCTAAAGGCATCCCATCTTTAATCAAAAAAATAACCATAGAACATAAACATGAAGGGCACAAAATTGTTGCATAAACATTCCATTTTTGGCAAGAAAATAATGATAACACCAAGTTTCACTCATGCTTTCTCAGACACTCATCATATACACTGATCTCATCTGAAATGAAAAAAAATTAAATGATAGAAGAACTAAGTACACTGATACACTGATCCGAATCAAATCATCCAGTTTTCCATCAAATCCCAGTTTTGGTCTTTGACGTCAGTACAACCATGCTTGGCCAAAAATACATTGATAATAGTCTATTAGTTTCATTCTTGCTAATCACGGTATGTTACATCCTCTATTGGCAAAAAAAGTATCCAATCTAGTTAAAATGTCATGGACAGGCCGCGGCATACTGTTTGTCTGCATGTTCATCAAGATTCAACGCAGGTAATATCTTTTGACAGGACACTTGAATCCATTTAATAAGCTCCAATGCACATACCTCCAGTTCACACACATACGATGCAAGAAAATGAACAAATTATCATTCTTTTAGAAATGCTTAAGCTAGTCTTACTTCTTTTTGGGATCATCACCATAAGAAAATGACTATCTTACCACATTCCTGAGCTTAACAGGCTCTTACGTTCTTTCCAGGTACTTCGATATCTTGTAGTCAGTAGATTCCTTGTCCAATGAGGTAAGTGAGCGTGATACATGTAAATACCAATCCAAGTATGGGTATAATAGATAAGTATATTTTAAAGCGTATTGACAAAAAAACAATGGAGACGTTAACTCATGCCACTAAAACTTTCTGAGTTGCATAATGGATATTACATCATCAAAATGGGTGTTCGGCAATGAGGTATATGTCGTTAGGGTAAAAACATTGACCAAACTTATGACATTTTGTCATTGTGGCATTAAAGCTAAACTTGGTAGAAAATTGCTAATTAAAAGAGTGTTGTCATAGATCTCCAAAAAGTCTAGATGATGCGTAAGAAAAAGAAACTCTGAAGACAAACCAACTGCCTAGAGGAATTAATTAGCTAACTTGGTTAAATTTTATTAATCCTCTAAGAAATGGAGATATCAGCCGGTTGGATGGCCAATATCTTCAGTAATTTAAGATAAAAGGTTGGTTTGCAGCAATTTTAGCTTGGGACCTCCTAATAGTGATTTCATCAAGCAATTGTATGTTGATTCTCAATAAGTAACAGGAAATTTTGAATGATGAACTGTGAAACTGTCCTTAATTTATTTTTCTGTGTGTGTGTCACCGGATATGGTTGCGGGCGGGTGGGTGGTTTGAAGAAATTGTCAAATTATTACATTCTCGATGAGATTATTATGATAAATTTCATGCTACTGGCTAGTTCTTAATAAATAACAGAGACACTAATCTATCATTTCTATTAGACAAACAGGTTCGATACACATGTATCGCATATGCATATGCATGTCAGTATGTATTGGCAACCAGATTTATAATACCCATGAATATGGTCATTCCCTTTGTAAATATTGCTTCTGATAGAGTTTGACTCCGATTTATTTCTTCATTTGTATCAACAACAAAAAAACTTGCATGAGAAATATTTGAACCTTCATTGTGAACAAAAGAGACTATCCAGCCATCATCTTCTTCTCCTCCACACTTTTTAGGAACAAATATTGCTCCTGAACAGAAGTTATTTCGTCCAAAATGGTGATGCTCCACCTTGATATGGTTCACTTGTTTCTCTTCTGTCTGAGTCAGTAATATCAGATATCATGATCTATACCCAACTAAGTAGGCAACTATGAATTATTATGTCAAAAGAAAACATTTTTTAAAACTGTACTCTGAGAAGAATGGATAATTTAATACCTCTGAATTCCTCACATCTGGTTCTTCAAAATAAAACTTTGCTAGACTTCCATATTTGGGCTATGCTACAAAATGAACACAGAATATTATGTATACAATTACTGCCATATAACCATTGGCATAACTCCTGATAAGAACTTATGAAGTTTTAATCTTACTACCACATATAGAACTTAACAGTGACACGAATCTATCATTTCTATTTGACGCACAGGTTCGATACACATGTATCGCATATGCATATGCATGTCAGTATGTATTGGCAACCAGATTTATAATACCCATGAATATGGTCATTCCCTTTATAAATATTGCTTCTAACAGAGTTTGACTCCGATTTATTTCTTCATCTTATCAACAACAAAAAACTTGCCAGAGATATATTTGAACCTTCATTGAGTTTGACTCTGATTTGTTTCTTTTATGCCTGAGTCAGTAATATCAGAAGATGGAGATAGGGGAAATGGAGATAGGGGAAATGAACAAATACAAAGTTCATTGCAAACAATGTTCATTGCACAGCTTGACTCTTCAGAAATGGAGATAGGGGAAATACTGTGAAAATATCCCCTATGAAAAAATACTGGCAGAAATGGATAAATTTATGTCATCTATAATCAAGCTGATTATTCCAAAATAGTCAGCATTTCACACTATTTCGGAAATGGTCAGCATTTCACACTGAGTATTCTAAAATGGATAAATTTCCCCTATATCCTCTATTGAACTGTACAGTATTTCACACTATTTCGGAAAATTAATGATAAGCATGGAAATGTGCATTGTATTAAGGATAATCATTTCACACTGGCAGAAAATTTTCTGCACAGTATTTCACCATATTGAAATGTGCCTTTGTGCCTTTGCCGGGGTTTGAACACAGAACCTAAGGTCCCTTGCGCCAAAGCCTTTGCCGTTGGGGTATAACACAATAGTGTTCACAGATAATAATAGCATCTTTATGTTCTTTTGCCCTTGGCAGCTGCCCAGGGCATTCACTACATAGCTCCGCCCCTGTTGAAGGCCTAGAGGTTCAAACAAAGGATGTGAGGTGGATCACACCATCACTCAACTACTTGATTGTCATAATTGGAGAAGCATTTTGGGTATGAGTTCTATAATCTTCATACTCCTGTTTATGGATTGTGTTTCCAGAGTAGGAAAAACTTTCAGTCTAATTAATTTACTACTTTGAAATGGAAACCAATGAGGCACTACTCAAGATGCTTGCCAGCTTGGTTTCTGTCCAATTTTGTTGGTTGCCATCTCATTTGGTTGCCATCGCATTTGCCATCTCAATTAGGCAAGTGCATTTGAATGCTGATATTTCATTTGAGCAAACTTGCTTGACATCCATTGATTATTTGATGTGCCATACCAATACTGGTCCTACTAAGATGCTACCATCTTGGGCAGATATTAGTGTTTGTGGAATTACTGAAGTACCTAAATTTGCTCAATTCTAGATGAATGTGAAACTGAAATTGTGTATGTTAAAAAACAACTGCCATTTCATTTGGTTGCCATCTCATTTGGTTGCCATGCATTTGAATGCTGATATTTCATTTGATTATTTGATGTGCCATACCAATACTGAAATTATGTATGTTAAAAAACAACTGCCATCTCATTTGGTTGACATCTCAATTAGGCAAGTGCATTTGAATGCTGATATTTCATTTGAGCAAACTTGCTTGACATCCGTTGATTATTTGATGTGCCATACCAGTACTGAAATTATGTATGTTAAAAAACAACTGCCATCTCATTTGATTATTTCAATTAATGATAAGCATTTCACACTGGCAGAAAATTTGGATATTAATGACAACACATACAAAACATACATACATACAGGCGGCTTGAAAAAATTAATGGATAAAACAGATAAACTGTTCCTAAGAAAACAAAGATCCCAAATGATAAACCATTCCTAAGAAAATTGCAATGACTGCTAACCGTTCCTAAGCTGAGAGGGCAACATTATCAACACACACCCCTCGATTCTTGCCCAGTTCGTCGTCTTTCAAGCTCTACATTCCCCTCAATTCTTGCCTCGAACTCATTCTGAAGCAAAGAATCTAAATACAACAAAAACCAAATTCAAAATCGAAACATCAAATTAGGTGGGGAAAAAATTGAACACCTGATATCGTGGAATTGGGCAAGGAGTTGAGAGCATCTTCCAGGGACGTGATTAGTATATAAGCCGGTGCTTAACAGCTGCAAAAAACACAATTAACATTCATGTATTCCTTAATCATTGATCATAGTGGAAAAAACACATCCAAGCTACACAATTAATAGCCAAGCTACACAGGCATTTTGTCAAACAGTTTGAAAGCAATCCCAAAATCTAACTTACCTTTAAGAATCGCAATCCCAAAACAGTTTCATTGATGTTGGGGTGAACCTGATCAGATTCGAATCGCAATCAGAAACTCCTGATTGCAGTCGACTGAAGAAAGAAGTCAGAATCTAACTTACCTTTAAGAAGATGTCGACGGCGCGATACAGCCCATCATCCATGACCCGAGCATGATAGTCGCCATCGATTTCCTTTCCCGTCTCCATTTTCTATTCTGTGAATGAGGGGGGATGAAAGTCACGGGCTGTGAATGAGGGGGGATGAAATTTAGCTTTTTCAAATTTTTGGGTTTCCCCCTCTAAACATATTTCCCCCCAAAATTTTTGGGTTTCCCCCCAACCCTTATACAAAATTCAAAACCCAATTTCTCATATCCCAATTTCTCACATCTCATATTCAACATACAACAACAAAATGTAATCACCCAAATTCTCTTATACCTTATCCAAATTCTCTTATCCATTTTCTCTTAACCAAAATCTCTTATACAACAACTCTTATCCAATTTCTCTTGATAACATCCCTGTTTTATAATATATATATATATATATATATATATATATATATATATATATATATATATATATATATATATATATATATATATATATATATATATATATATATATATATATATATATATATATATATATAGGAGGGATCAAATGACCCCCAAAAATAACCCCAAAAATGACCCCCTATCAAAAATCCTATGCCCCCCATTTTTTCGGAAGATCCGAACCGTTCATCTTGATCTCCACCCTCTAAATACCTGACTCACCAATTTTCAACCCGATCCCATGTGTTTTGCATGTTCATTCATCCGACCCAAATTTAACGGTTTCGCATGAACAGAACTTTTGCGAATGGTTGATGAACGGGCAAAACACATGGGATCGGGTTGAAAATTGGTGGGTCGGGTATTTAGAGGATGGAGATCAAGATGAACGGTTCGGATCTTCCGAAAAAATGGGGGGCATAGGATTTTTGATAGGGGGTCATTTTTGGGGTTATTTGATCCCACCTCATATATATATATACTAGTCGTTACCCCCGTGCCCATAGGGCACGGTTTATTTAATGGTTGAGTTCCCACCCAAACAAATTTCAAGTTTCCCCCCAAAATTTGAATTTCAAGTCCCCCCCCCAAATTAAAGTTTTCCCCCAAAAACAAACCCATCCCAAATTTTGTCATTTGTCCACCTAGGACAAAGTTGTCCACCTAGGACAAAGGTTTGTCCTAGTAGGACAACATTCAAATTCTTCATGTTTTATAGAATAGATAGATATATATATATATTATACATTTGACAACGTTTTTTGAATTCTAGGGCTGACTAGGACAAGATAAAGAGTGGCTAGGATTTGATCTTGGGAAATCAACGGTTGAGATTGGATTTTGTGAAAACTTTAGTGGAAAAACTTAAATTTTGGTGAGAAAAGTGTCTTGGAAACCAAAACTTTGAAATTTTAACTGTCTTAGGAAAGATTGTGGAGATTAAATTTGGGGCGAAAGTGCCCTGGGAATCTAAACTTTGAAATTAGAAGTGCTTTGGGAAATATTATGGAGATTAAATTTGGGGGGAAAAGTGCTTTGGGAACCTACACTTTGAAATTACAAGTGCCTTGGGAAAGATTTAGCGGAACAACAAATTAGCATAAAAATACCCTGAGGTTTGTTGTTCCGTGTCCGCGCCGATTTTTTTACGCTAATTTGTTGTTCCGCGCCGAAGGCGCGGCGCCAAATTTGTTGTTCGACGCTGAATTTGTTGTTCCGCGTCGAAGGTGTCCGTACCGCTAAATATTTTTACGCTAATTTATTGTTCTGTTAAATTGTGGCTGTGGAAATAATTTTTCGGGGAACAAAGATTTTGCGGGGGAAATCTTAAATGAACCGTGCCCGCGGGCACGTGTTATGACTATATATATATATATATATATATATATATATATATATATATATATATATATATATACGTATAACATTATATCAAAACCCACAGCTTACATATATTTGCGTTACCTCCTCGTTGGTTGCAGGTGAAGGAGCGAGGGAACTATCGAAGCGGCGCTATCGCCGGAGGGAGGCTGATGTGTACTGCTACAACCGGCAGAAGTCGCTGCGTGCGAAGGACAAGAAGTTGCCGCGAGGAACAGCGGCAAGGGCGACGGCTGAAGTCGGGCTACCGGGGGACGGGAAAAGCGGGGAGAGGGAATACTCTGTTTTGGAACAGAGGACGGTAGGAAGAACAAGGGAGGCCGGTGTGGGTTCGGGCTTGCTGGAGAGGCGGCTGCGGCCGCGCCTGAGGCTGCGACGAGCGGCAGTGAAGGACCGTGGGCAGCTCGAGGGGGTGCTTGGGCTGCCATCGCCACGGAGGGAGAGGGGATCCGGTGGCTGTGTGTAGGGGAGTTATGTTGATGGCGCGGAGCAGAGAGGGAGTCCGACGGGGCACGGGTCGGAGGAAGGTCGGAAGTGCGATGGCGCTGCCGTGCATCTCCAGGCGGTGCTGCTCACTGCTGCAGACAGCGGGGTTGCCGGAGGGGATACGACCGGAGGCCGGAGTCGACGGGAAAGCACGAAGATGGGTGAGGCGAGGGGCCAGCGACGATGGTCGGGGCAGAGACACGGAGTCACGGCGATGTCGGGCTTCAATTTCGTGCTACGAAAATGGAAGAGGCGGCGGTGCTCGGTCTCTTGCGTGAACAAAAGGAGCAGGCGGTGCTTATTCTTAGGTTGCTGGGAGATGAGGGTTAGCCCTAGGCCTAGGTTAAAAGAAATAGGGTTGGCTATGTTTCCCAAAAGACTAGGTTAGCTTATAGGGTTATTATATACAAAGGGGAATTTGGTGGGTCTAGGCAGCACATGGCCAGTTAACAGGCTACCTAGGGTTATTATTAATAGGCTTGGGTCATGTGGGTCTTGGGCTGGGTCTAGGTTAATAGCTTCCCTATGATTATTATTCTATCAAAATAATACAACTTTAGGTGTGTGAGGGCATGCATGCGTGAGGCAATTGGATTGGGCCAAGATCAAAAGTGGGCTAGGGATTATAATGAATAATAGTTAGTAGCTATGTGGGCTAAGCAATAAAATTTGGGTGTTCATTATAATAAAAATCATTTGGGACAAAAGCAATGAGAAACTTGGTCTAATCAAAAATTAAACTGGGGAGAAAAGTGAAAGTGGGTCAAACGGGGCCCAAAAATCGTAAGATAAATATTGAGGTGACCATGGCGACAAGAGAAGGAAGACAGAGAGGACGGATCGCAGTTTCGACGTCGATAAATGAAATTAAAAATAAAAAGGCCTTGCGACAAAAGTGAAAATCGTGACGTCTCTTCAAGTAAGGTCAAATAGTGAGAGAACGACCCGTGAAATGACGTTCTCAATTAACATCACAATTTTAATACTCCCATAGAGGGTCACAACGGCATATCGCGCTATAGGGTTCGGATACGGACAAGATCTAAAACAAATACGTGCACGAAAAGCGTATATAGGATACGGGGTCCAAAAGCGATGGTAATCTCAAGTTGGGCACACATCGGGGGTTGGCTTGCTAAGGATGCAACCAAGGTGCTACGGCCCTATCAACTCAACGACACGACTCACATACAAAGCATCAAAACTAATCAGGTACACGAAATTGCTATATACACAACCGTATAACGAATAGTGGGTACCGGCCGTTACATCCTGCCCACCTTAGAATAAAGTCCGTCCTCGGACTTTCTAACTATAAATATAACTCTAGCCAGTAGTAGCTATCCTGATCACATCACACTATATTTCAATCATTTATATAGTCACATACATCCTTATATAACTACTACTTACCTAGCACAAAACAATAGTTCAAATACTCACATAAGATTAGTCTCACACTAGCAAATACAATCATTGTTCTACGTATAGATAGCTACCTATGCACAAACAAACATGGGTATACTGCTCCCTAATATTTCCTAGTATACATCCAATACCAAACACATCCACACATGTAGTCACCCCATATCATTAATAAATCAAGTTTCACTATATCTAATATACATTCACCACTACTATAATTTCACAATATATAATCATTCAAAAGTATGCAAATATTTCACCATATATTCACATCACGCACGGTCCTGTAACTATATTCGCGATACGCCACTCATACCATAGTCACCAAAAATCATAACTAGGCACATACTTACACGTGCATGGTGCACACCCACACACACTAATATAACATTCGTATATATCAGTCATACCATTATATAATCAGCACATCTACACACCTAGTTTAGCTAGCACGCATACGTTCACACAGCCAAGTCCTTAGTAAATATCTATACCACCAGACCAGCACCTATAACTATATACTGGTTTAGCGACCCACAATCATGTGCGTAGCACAACCAGGCACAACAATCCTATCACTATACATACATCGAACATCACCATATGCAAACTACAAACATGTATATCAATATACTTAGAGTATACACACTCAAGCTTGAGTGAGACTCGAAACTCATATCAGAATACTCTATATACGTAACACGGTAGCCATACCTATACCAGTACCACTCCAATTTATACACATCTACCAATACAACCATATACATACCATATGTCAGTCACACCTAATATTTAGTCAGGTAACACTCACATAGTTCAATCACTCTTTATACCATATTAATAATACAGACATCAGCACACGTATAATTATAATACCTTCCCTAATACATGCATTCACCGTATAGTCACACACATGTAGAACATATATTCACTCCATATCCTACTGACTATAATTAGTATACCAACCCATATACTTCATACATAGTTAAGATATATAACAGTCGTGTATACCTCATGGTATACACGCATACAACATCCGTAAGAGCAAGCAATACAAGTCAAAATTATAATCTTACCACCTGTAACGACTGCTTTTCATGTATCTGGATTATATATATATAATATATGTTTTGGTGGATTTTCTCCTCTTGTGTGGTTTTCGTCTCCGTAGATTTCATTTTCGATCGATTCGTCGTATTTTCTCGCTTCTTCCTTAGGATTGTCGATTTCGAAGTAAGTCACTCGTGACGGACTTCATAACGGTCGTATCTAACTATTAGATCAAGCCTAGGAGTCTTAGGAATCGATCCCGGGGTCTCGCGCTCCGTATCGGTACTTTCTGTGCTCATTAGCCGGTGTAAGAAGGGCCACCGACCGACTAGATGACGATCCAGTCGGTCGGCAATCCTTCTTGGACCGACTAGTTAGCTTTCTAAATTTCTCAGGAGTTACTGTTTATCGTTAGTCGGTCTAAGAACGTTGGTTGACCGACTAGGTTGCAAACTAGTCGGTCAGCAATGCTTCTTGAACCGACTAACTCATCAAATTATTTTTGTATCAGTTACTGTTCACTCTTAGTCGGTCTAAGAACGTTCATCGACCGACTAGATGCCAAACTAGTCGGTCAGTATTTGTTCATGGACCGACTAACTCTAGAATCCTAATTTCACCTGTAGCTACTGTTTACACTTAGTCGGTCTGCGTTGGTCGACCGACCGACTAGTTGTCAAACTAGTCGGTCAGTGGTTGTTCTTTGACCGACTAACTAGTGCTGTAAACCCTAGTTTTGCCCTAGCCGCCAGCCTAGCCTATAAATACCCAACCCAAACGTTTTCTTCCCCTCCAACTCGACCCTAAATCCTAAAATCGCCCCCATTGATCCCCCACCTTCCTCCAAGCTCCATTGCTTCATTCCAAGCCCTAAATCTATCATCCAAACCATCCATCTACCCTATCTACCTCTCATCTTCCCCAAATCTCCATCAAAACCCATCAAAATCCCCAAATCCCCCAAAACCCTAGTTTCCCCAAACTTCTCCAATCTTCTCCAGATTTGATCCTAAGGTTCCCCGGAGTGTTCCTTCCGTCTTCTCTCGGTAAGAAATCGATCTACCGTTGTTTTCATAGCTTATTTATAATTTTATGAAAACCCTAATTAATTTCATGTGTTTGGTGTTTGTTTCCCCCATAACAGCGATTTCATCGTAGATAGCATCCGTGTGACGAGGTTGATCGTCACCCCCGGTGCTAGGCAAGTGAAACTTGCCACTTAGGGTTTAGGCCATGTTTTGGGCCATTTGCATGTTGTAGGCGAAAAAGAGGCTAGGCGACGAAATGATACTCGCCTAGGCGCAAATTGGGGAAATAGCTTGACAACGAAGCTAATTCCGACTTTTAGCATGTTGCACAATTAACATGTCATGTTTACCTTCAATTAACGGTACGCGAATATGTTCATGTCATTGCATTTCGCCTGTCACGTTTAATTTAATTAACTGTGCGCAAATAAATTGTCATGACCTCGCATTCTTTAGGTATTGCTGTGATTGCGTAGCTTCGCTACAATGTTGTGTTCCTGGCTCGTGTTCCAGAAGCGGGCCATGTGTTGGTTGATAGCCAATGCCCGAATTGCGTGTTCCGGCTAGGTGTTCCCTACGCCATACTAGTGTTCCTGGCTCGTGACCAGAAGCGAGCATAATGAGTTGCTAACCCCAACGCTCGATACATTGAATTGTGAACTAAGAATGCGAGCTCAATGGCGGGGCAACCCTAGGCTCACTAGATGAGCTCAATGTGCAGGGACCCCAGGCTCCACTTCGTGTGAATATTGGGTAGTGTTTAGTGCCGATCGGTCTGAAATGCTATGCCATTCAGCGAATGGCGTAAACACCTACAAAATGTGAATGTATTGAATTGATAGTAGCTTGGCTACTCTTGTCTTGTCCCGATAAATCGTTCTCTTGTACAAATTGTCTCGCCATGTTTTAATTGTGCACTCATGTTATAACTGCCATGTCATGCATACTAAACTGCTAGGTTGCTAGATGCCTCACTTTCAGTTTCCTTGCCCAAGTCTTTCTAGACTTGCTGACATGTGCCCCTTTACTCTTTTGGGTGACACATGTTAGATCCTGAGCCCGAGTACCTTGTTGAGGACGAGGTGTTTGCTGACGCCGAGCCCGAGCTTGTGTTTGGCGGGGAGTACGTGGACACTGGGGACCAGTCCTAGTGTCTTCGTGTGTTTTACTTTTATTAGACAGTTGTTTTGTTATCGGTGCGTAGCACCTATACTTTGTTATGTCGTTCCTTTTGTTGGCCTTGTTCTGGGCCTTAGACTCTTTTCTTTTAGCATGGTGGCTTTTCTGGATGTTGGACTTTTGTTGATGTTGTGCAATTTGTGAGATGTGGAATTTTATTTCAGTCACTCCTTGTGTTATTATTGTTATTCTGTTGTGGTTACAGGGACCTGTTTATGTATCGTGGACGCTTATCGGGTTTGGGGCTTCACAGCTCCACTCTCGTGCGGACCTTTTCACGTCTCGCCTCCATTTTAGGGAAGCGGGTCGTGACAGGTTTTAGTGGTGGCCCATGCAGGTCCCCTTCTGTAACTGCGATTTTTGGAATAGCGATAATAATATTAGAATGTCCAATAAATTAAGTTCGACGTCCGAGTCATAAGCTATGAGTCTAATCTGATTTGTTTTCCGTGTCATTAGATGGCAGGAAGGCGTTTCACCCGTGGTGGGGGCAGTGGTGCGCTCCCTCACGATGAGGAGCCTGAGCGGGAACCCACCAGCGGTGAGATGATGCGGATGATGTTGCAGATGATGCAAGTGCAGCAGGGCGTGCTTCTGCAAGTCCAGAATGCTCCACCTGCTCGAGCTGCCCGGGTTCTTCCGGATGTTCCTCGCTCTGAGCCAGGAGCGAAGCAATTTCGGGAGCTGGGTCCCGCATATTTTGATGGTTCTGAGGGTCCTCTGGCGGCCGATGAGTGGATTCGGAACGTCGAGGACAATCTGAAGATGGCCAAGATCACCCCGGCTGGATGGGTTGATTTGGCGAAGAGGCAACTCAAGGATAACGCCAGGAATTGGTGGGATGCAGAAGAGAAGTTGTTGGTGGAGCCGATTGCTTGGGCTACCTTCAAGGCCAGATTTGAGGGTGAGTTCTTCCCGAAGGCTGCCAAGGAGGAGATGCTGCAGCGTTTTATCGAATTGAAGCAGGGGAACTCGTCGGTGGACATGTACCACCAGGAGTTCTGAGGCTTAGTCGGTTTGCGCCGAAGATGGTGCAGGACGCTGAGGAGAGAGCTCAGAGGTTCCTGCAGGGGCTTGCTTCAGAGCTCCAGAGTTTTGTGACCTCTTCTGACCGGGAGTCTTATCAGAAGGTTCTGGTAGCAGCTAAGAGGCAGGAGTTGCTTGTGAACCAGAGGAAGGGGTCGGTTGTTGGTGCTGGGAAGAGGCCTGTGGAGCAGGCGAGGGCTGTGGTTAGACCTGGATTCAGGCCTAATCAATCCGCTCAGTTTAAGAGGCCAGGAGGGTCTATTCCGAAGATCTGCCATTTCTGCGGTAGGCCTGGTCACGTCAAGGATCAGTGTCGGAAGTTTCTGGGCCAGTGTCTGGTTTGCGGTGATGCTTCTCATGTCGCGAAGGATTGTCGGCATGCGGATCCGCTGCGGAGGGCTCCTGTTGCAGCTCAGCCATTGCAGCAGCGAGCGCCTATTCTTGCTGGACGTGGAGCAGCTCTTGTTCCGCAGAGGCAGGCTTTTCGGCAGGCTGTTCCGCCGAGGAGGCAGGCTTTTCTGATGACCGCTGCGGAGAGCGCGGCTGTGGATGAGGTTATCGCAGGTAATCCTCACTCTAGCTGTTACTTTCCTAGCTGGTTTTGATTGTTAGATTGTGTTGGTTGCTTGAACATGGTTGTTTGCTAGATTAGGGTTTGATTGTTAATTGCTTGATTAGGTGTGATTTTGGTTTGCACATTTCCTGCACGAGTCCTCTTTGACTCTGGTGCATCGATGTGCATTATTTCTCGGAGCTTCGTGGAGAGGCATTCCTTGTCGACGTCCCCTCTCCCCAAGAGTTGGAATATCGTCACAGGGAATGGTGTGGTCTCGGTGCATCGTGGTTGCAATTCTTGCTCGTTGGTGGTCTGTGGACATGAGCTTTTTGCTGATTTCATTGTCCACGACATCATCAACTATGATGCAGTTCTTGGGATGGATTGGCTGGCGAGCTTCTATGCTACGATCGACTGTCGGAGGAAGAAGGTGGTGTTCGAGATTCCCGGACATCCAGTATTTGAGTTCAGTCGTGGTAGCAGTTCGCTTGGTCCTGTCAGATTTCGGGCCAGGCCGGTGGAGGCTGTGGCTATGCAGATGGAGTTGGAGTGGCCAGCCGTGGTGCGAGATTTTGGCGACGTCTTCCCCGAGGAGATGTCTGGGTTGCCGCCTGATCGGGCTCTGGAATTTTCTATCGATCTTGTTCCAGGTGCGCAGCCGATTTCGAAGGCGCCGTATCGTATGGTACCTGCAGAGTTGGAAGAGTTGCGGAAGCAGTTGGATGAGCTTTTGCAGAAGGGTTATATTAATCCTAGTGTGTCTCCGTGGGGAGCACCGGTGTTGTTGGTTAAGAAGAAGGATGGTTCGCGTCGCATGTGCGTGGACTATCGGGAGTTGAATGCGGTGACCATTAAGAATAAATACCCGTTGCCTCGCATCGATGATATTTTTGATCAGCTTGGAGGTTCGAGGGTGTTTTCTAAGTTGGATTTGAGGAGTGGTTACCATCAGTTGAAGGTTAAGAAGGGAGATGTTCCGAAGACAGCGTTCAGGACGAAGTATGGACACTATGAGTTTGTGGTTATGCCTTTCGGCGTAACTAACGCACCCGCAGTTTTCATGAATCTGATGAACATGATTTTCTACGACTTTTTGGATAAGTTTGTCGTTATCTTCATTGACGACATTCTGATCTATTCGAAGTCGGAGGAAGAGCATGCCTCGCACTTAAGGACGGTGTTGGAGATTTTGAGGAAGCATCGTTTGTATGCTAAGTTTTCGAAGTGCGAGTTTTGGATGGATCGAGTTGCTTTTCTCGGGCACGTGGTGACTGGAGATGGTATTTCTGTGGATCCCGAGAGATTCGGGCCATCAGGGAGTGGCCTGTTCCGTCGTCAGCGTCTGAGATTCGGTGTTTCCTTGGACTTGCTGGTTATTATCGACGATTCATTAAGGACTTTTCTCGTATTGCTGAGCCGATGACCAGGTTGACGCGGAAGGATGTTGCTTTTGCTTGGTCGGGTGATTGTGAGAGTGCTTTTGGTATTCTGAAGGAGAGGTTGACGACTGCCCCTATTCTTGTCGTGCCTGATCGCAGCGGTGGATTTGAGATCTTTTGCGATGCTTCTGGCAAGGGACTCGGTTGCGTGCTGCATCAGCACGGGCATGTTGTGGCGTATGCGTCTCGTCAGCTTAAGGTTCATGAGAAGAATTACCCGACGCATGATTTGGAGTTGGCTGCCGTTGTGTTTGCCCTTAAGATTTGGAGGCACTTCTTGCTGAGTGAGAAAGTGAAGATTTTCACCGATCACAAAAGCTTGAAGTATATTTTCACTCAGAAGGAGCTCAACATGCGACAGCGTCGATGGTTGGAGCTTATGGCGGATTATGATATTGATTTGCAGTTTCACCCTGGCAAGGTGAATGTGGTTCCAGATGCTTTGAGTAGGCTGCCAGCGGTGATGATTTTGACTTCGCAGTGGAGATTGCAGCAGGATTTTTGCGAGTCTGGTGTGGAGATTGTTCTTCCTGGTGAGGCTTCGTCGTTAATGTACATGCAGGTGCAGTCGACGATCGTGGATCGGATTAAGGCTGGCCAGGCCGAGGATCCGAGGCTGGTGAAGATTCGGGAGCAGGTGGAAGCCGGTCTGCGGACTGACTTTTTGATTCATGAGGATGGCTCGCTGAGGTTTGGAGCCAGGTTGTGTGTGCCTGCTGGGGATATCAGAGAGGAGCTGATGGTGGAGGCACACAGTTCGCCGTATTCTGTGCATCCTGGTGGCACCAAGATGTACCAGGATCTTCGTCTGAATTATTGGTGGCATGGTATGAAGAGGAGCGTGGCTCGGAGTGTAGCCAAGTGCTTGGTTTGCCAGCAAGTGAAGGCGGAGCATCAGCGTTCGGCCGGGTTGCTACAACCGCTTCCGATTCCGGAGTGGAAGTGGCAGCACATCACTATGGATTTCGTGACTGGACTACCTCGGAGTCCGAAGCAGAATGACGCGATTTGGGTGATCGTAGATCGATTGACCAAATCTGCGCATTTTATTCCGTTCCGAGTGGGACAGTCCACTGAGGCGCTAGCGAGGAGATATATGGAGGTAAAATTCTTTTACTCTCCGTTTTTATTTCCTTTTCCTAGTTTGGATAGTGATGTAACGTGAATCATGCAGGAAGTTATGCGACTTCATGGAGTCCCCGTGAGTATCGTGTCTGACAGAGACACGAGATTCACATCTCAGTTCTGGCAGAGTTTGCAGAAGAGCTTGGGTACGCGTCTGAGTTTCAGCACGGTGTACCATCCGCAGACGGATGGCCAGTCCGAGAGGACGATTCAGATTTTGGAAGACATGCTGAGGGCGTGCATGTTGGATTTCAAGGGTTCGTGGGAGGACCATCTGCACTTGGTGGAGTTCTCTTACAACAACAGCTTCCAGGCGAGTATTGGCATGGCGCCATTCGCCGCTCTTTATGGGAGGAAATGTCGATCGCCATTGAGTTGGGATGACGTTGGTGATCGGGAGTTGTTGGGACCTGAGATGATCGTGGAGGCCGTGGATATCGTCAGGAATATTCGGGAGAGGTTGAGGATTGCTCAGGACCGTTTTAAGCATTGGGCGGATGCTAAACGTCGTCCTTTGGAGTTTCAGCCGGGCGACCATGTGTTCTTGAAGATTTACCCGAATCGTGGTGTGATTCGTTTCGGGAAGCGTGGGAAGTTGAGCCCGCGATACATTGGACCGTTTGACGTTTTGGAGAGGGTTGGCGAGGTAGCGTATCGCTTGGCCTTGCCGCCATCTTTGGAAGGAGTTCACAATGTTTTCCATGTGTCGCAGCTTCGTCGATACATTAGCGATCCGTCTCATGCGGTGGATTTTTCGGAGATTACCGTTCGCCCCGATATGACGTATGACCAGCATCCAGTGCAGATTCTGGACAGGCGTCAGAAATCACTTCGGAACAAGATTGTCAATCTTGTGAGGGTGATGTGGCGACACGGTTCACCTGGAGAGTCTACTTGGGAGAATGAGGATGAGATGCGAGAGCGTTTCCCACTTTTGTTCCCGGACTCGTGAGTTTTGGAAATTCCGAGGACGGAATTTTTCTTAAGTTGGGGAGGATGTAACGACTGCTTTTCATGTATCTGGATTTTATATATATAATATATGTTTTGGTGGATTTTCTCCTCTTGTGTGGTTTTCGTCTCCGTAGATTTCATTTTCGATCGATTCGTCGTATTTTCTCGCTTCTTCCTTAGGATTGTCGATTTCGAAGTAAGTCACTCGTGACGGACTTCATAACGGTCGTATCTAACTATTAGATCAAGCCTAGGAGTCTTAGGAATCGATTCCGGGGTCTCGCGCTCCGTATCGGTACTTTCTGTGCTCATTAGCCGGTGTAAGAAGGGCCACCGACCGACTAGATGACGATCCAGTCGGTCGGCAATCCTTCTTGGACCGACTAGTTAGCTTTCTAAATTTCTCAGGAGTTACTGTTTATCGTTAGTCGGTCTAAGAACGTTGGTTGACCGACTAGGTTGCAAACTAGTCGGTCAGCAATGCTTCTTGAACCGACTAACTCATCAAATTATTTTTGTATCAGTTACTGTTCACTCTTAGTCGGTCTAAGAACGTTCATCGACCGACTAGATGCCAAACTAGTCGGTCAGTATTTGTTCATGGACCGACTAACTCTAGAATCCTAATTTCACTTGTAGCTACTGTTTACACTTAGTCGGTCTGCGTTGGTCGACCGACCGACTAGTTGTCAAACTAGTCGGTCAGTGGTTGTTCTTTGACCGACTAACTAGTGCTGTAAACCCTAGTTTTGCCCTAGCCGCCAGCCTAGCCTATAAATACCCAACCCAAACGTTTTCTTCCCCTCCAACTCGACCCTAAATCCTAAAATCGCCCCCATTGATCCCCCACCTTCCTCCAAGCTCCATTGCTTCATTCCAAGCCCTAAATCCATCATCCAAACCATCCATCTACCCTATCTACCTCTCATCTTCCCCAAATCTCCATCAAAACCCATCAAAATCCCCAAATCCCCCAAAACCCTAGTTTCCCCAAACTTCTCCAATCTTCTCCAGATTTGATCCTAGGGTTCCCCGGAGTGTTCCTTCCGTCTTCTCTCGGTAAGAAATCGATCTACCGTTGTTTTCATAGCTTATTTATAATTTTATGAAAACCCTAATTAATTTCATGTGTTTGGTGTTTGTTTCCCCCATAACAGCGATTTCCTCGTAGATAGCATCCGTGTGACGAGGTTGATCGTCACCCCCGGTGCTAGGCAAGTGAAACTTGCCACTTAGGGTTTAGGCCATGTTTTGGGCCATTTGCATGTTGTAGGCGAAAAAGAGGCTAGGCGACGAAATGATACTCGCCTAGGCGCAAATTGGGGAAATAGCTTGACAACGAAGCTAATTCCGACTTTTAGCATGTTGCACAATTAACATGTCATGTTTACCTTCAATTAACGGTACGCGAATATGTTCATGTCATTGCATTTCGCCTGTCACGTTTAATTTAATTAACTGTGCGCAAATAAATTGTCATGACCTCGCATTCTTTAGGTATTGCTGTGATTGCGTAGCTTCGCTACAATGTTGTGTTCATGGCTCGTGTTCCAGAAGCGGGCCATGTGTTGGTTGATAGCCAATGCCCGAATTGCGTGTTCCGGCTAGGTGTTCCCTACGCCATACTAGTGTTCCTGGCTCGTGACCAGAAGCGAGCATAATGAGTTGCTAACCCCAACGCTCGATACATTGAATTGTGAACTAAGAATGCGAGCTCAATGGCGGGGCAACCCTAGGCTCACTAGATGAGCTCAATGTGCAGGGACCCCAGGCTCCACTTCGTGTGAATATTGGGTAGTGTTTAGTGCCGATCGGTCTGAAATGCTATGCCATTCAGCGAATGGCGTAAACACCTACAAAATGTGAATGTATTGAATTGATAGTAGCTTGGCTACTCTTGTCTTGTCCCGATAAATCGTTCTCTTGTACAAATTGTCTCGCCATGTTTTAATTGTGCACTCATGTTATAACTGCCATGTCATGCATACTAAACTGCTAGGTTGCTAGATGCCTCACTTTCAGTTTCCTTGCCCAAGTCTTTCTAGACTTGCTGACATGTGCCCCTTTACTCTTTTGGGTGACACATGTTAGATCCTGAGCCCGAGTACCTTGTTGAGGACGAGGTGTTTTCTGACGCCGAGCCCGAGCTTGTGTTTGGCGGGGAGTACGTGGACACTGGGGACCAGTCCTAGTGTCTTCGTGTGTTTTACTTTTATTAGACAGTTGTTTTGTTATCGGTGCGTAGCACCTATACTTTGTTATGTCGTTCCTTTTGTTGGCCTTGTTCTGGGCCTTAGACTCTTTTCTTTTAGCATGGTGGCTTTTCTGGATGTTGGACTTTTGTTGATGTTGGGCAATTTGTGAGATGTGGAATTTTATTTCAGTCACTCCTTGTGTTATTATTGTTATTCTGTTGTGGTTACAGGGACCTGTTTATGTATCGTGGACGCTTATCGGGTTTGGGGCTTCACAGCTCCACTCTCGTGCGGACCTTTTCACGTCTCGCCTCCATTTTAGGGAAGCGGGTCGTGACACCACCATACGTATAACACTTATATACTCATGCAGCAAATACATAACTTCTTACATCTAAGCACAATACGTATCTACGTACGAGCACATACTCACACGTACTAACATATAGGTCATATAATAGATCTACTCACCTAACTATACGTACGCCTATTATTATCACACCTAACATACACATAGCTTTAGCAACATATTATTTCAACCATTATAAGCATCTCCAATTACATACACCCCATTAGATATTCCAACACTGGTTCTTATATACCCAGACGTCTCTAGAGTGGTGTAGCTATCCTCACACATATCTATAAATACTAACACACATACAACTTCATAACAGCATGGATAACTCAGAGTATGTATATATCACACAATAGGCAAACATTAATATACTACAGGGAGTACACTCATTCAAGCCCACATACTTAACTTAGGTACATGCACCACAACAACATCACAAAGGTCCAAGGGCCTACTAACAATTTAGAGTTGACACAGCCATTGACGAGCACTAAAGCCTAAGCAATAGAGGGAGGTCGAAAGCGTGACGAGGGAAGGATCGATAAGCATGAATTCAGATAGGACGCCCAAAAGGAGACAGCTTGGTTAGGTGAAACGGTGACTCAATTGTGAATGTTTAGGTAGAGGAAAGGGAGATGTAGTGACTCTCTTATAGGTTACAGAAAGAAAGTGGTGTAAATAACATACGCTAAAATACGTGGAATTTGAAAATTGTTGTACTTCAAAACTTGGAGTTCTCGTCTGTATAAAAATATTTGGGGATCGATAAAGCAGGTTGTCCGAAACAAGTTGAGTCGAATAAGAGAAAATGATTTATTGGCTTATCGAAAATCATTATGAAAAGGGAGTAAATCATTCACACGATCATTAAGGACGTAGTTTAGAAAATTTCATACGGCAGTAATTAGTAATTTTGGCAAAAGTTTTGAAATTCAAAGAACGAAATTAAATGAACTGAAGAATTTAAACTCATGTTAAATACTTTCAAATCTTTTAGGCTAGGGAAAATTTTAAAAATAATCAATATCGAAACTACTTTTAAAGGGGCCAGGATTCCAAAAAGTAACGGGTTTTCACATAGTTCTTATCATACGAGCACAACGAGCCCGGTACAGATATATAAAAAAATATAATTGAAATTCAATTTAGTTTAGAAATTATCCTAAAAGTATGTATGGTGAACGGAAAGATGACTTAGTAGTAAAATTATCAAAATTTGTAATAAAGCCTTAAAACCAAATTACGGGGAGTCTAGATCCGGAATAGTAATTTGAAATAGCGAAAACGATGAGCATAAAACCGACGTGCTGAAAGCTGAAATTCTATGTGACTTGAAAAGTATATTCAAAGTAAACACGATGTATTATTCGGATTGCATAAATAAGAAAGAAAATTATAAATCGAATTGGTCAGAGTAAAAGTACAGTTTGGAATAAGATTAGTATATGAAGGGACAAGGTTTTTACATCGGTACGAAAGTATAGGCTGGAAAAATATAATAAGATAGCACTCAAAAATTTCGACAAAAATTTTAAGAATTTAAGTCAACGAAGGAGTATTAAGTATGAATATATTCATTAAAATTTTGAACAAATTTAAACTTAGTGAAAGAGGAAATCGAAAAATACTTTCAGAAGATTCAAGATTTGTAACGGAGAGATTCGAAAATTGACGACGATCGTCATGAGGCGATCTCGTGAATCGAGACAAGGAAAATGGTCGGATGGTCACACATACATACGCCTAGGATATGAACCAGGAAAATCTACAGGGAAAATCATACAGTCGACCGACCAAAGATTAAGAAACTAAGCGCTAAGACTTTCTAAGGGGCTAGACGGTAATGAAATGCGTTCAGCTTAGTCCGAAAGCGATGAACTCAAGCGAACAACGGAAGGAAATTTTAGAATTCTAATATGGTCCGAGTTAGACAAGAACCACTAAGGTAACTCCTACGACGATTACAATTCCTAGAAGGGAGTCTAACTAACAATCAGGGGCCTCAACTAGCAAGCCCAGACGCCTAACTAAGTCTTCTTACCACCTAGTGACATAGGAAAACGACTAGACTCAGGGCTTATGACTCAGATGTTGCAATTTATTTAATGGACATTCCGTTATTATCGTTGTTCCGTTAATTCGCAATTGCAAGACTGACCTGCATGGGCCACCAACAAAACCAGTCACGCCTCGCTTCCCAAAAATGAGGAGGCGAGACCTGAGAAAGTCCGCTCAGACCTGAAGCTACAAAGCTGCAAGTCCGATAAGCGTCAATCAACTTTAAACTGCAGGTCCTAGCAACGCGAACGAACAAAGATAATAATAAGGAAATGAGACAAAAGGAGAATCTCAGAATATCCATAATAATAAATTTCAACATCGCTGAAAAGACACCAGGCTAAAAGAAAAAGAGTCTAGGGCCCAAAACATGGCCAACAAAAGTACAACGTACAAAACAAAGGTGCCACGCACCGACAACAAAAACAAACCTAAAACAAAAGAAAACTCAGCAAAAGTCACCAAGAAAGGTCACCGATGTCCACAAACTCCTCCTAGGCAGACATGGACTCAGGCTCAGCGTCAGCAAAACATCACGTACTCAGCAACGGTCTCTGGCTTAGGGTCTAACATGTGACACCCAAAAGAGCAAGGGGCACATGTCAGCAAGTCTACAAGAGACTTGTGCAAGGAAACTGAAAGTAAAGCAAGACAACCTAGCAGTTCTAAAAGTATGCAATGACATGGCAGTTATAGTATGAGTGCAGCAGGTAAGGAAACAACAAGTAAACTAGCATGGCATGGCAAGTGTGGCAAGACTATTAACATTTACACGGATTTCTCTAGTCACGTTTTCATGTCATGTGCAGAGTTTACGCCTTACAACTGAAATGGCTTTCTTTCACACTGAGTGGCTGCTTAACTCCGCCCCAAACCCAGAGTTTACGCCTTACAGCTGCAGTTACTGATCAGGCAGACTCCCAGCTGATTGGCCGCTTAACTCTTACCCCTCCCACGTGTATCGAGCCAGGGCCTTACCCCCGAACGGTAATGCTCGCTTCTGGATCACGAGCCAGGAAGTGTTTTTCATGATGGCATAGGGGTGCACCTAGCCAGGACAAGCAAGTACAAGTATGTAGCGTGTGCTACGAATGCAACATTCAATGCATGGATGACATGGCATGACAAGTAGTAAAGCGTACAGGTAAGTAAAGTAAACATGACAGTTTAGTATGCATGGTCAACAAGTTAAAGAGTTGGATCTAGCTTCGTTGTCAAGCTAGATCAATTAAGGTGACGGATCTAGTTTCGTTGTCAAACTAGATCAAGTAGGCGTCTAGCCAGCTATCATTTCACTGACTAGTCTCTTTTACGCTAAAAGCAAGGAAGTGGCCTAAAAACATGGCCCTAAGCAAGAGTTGGCAAGTTTCACTTGCCTGCAAGTCTGCTGATAGTCACAAGATCAAGGAGTCCAGTTCTGCCTACGTGTCCAAACACCAAACAACACACCAACCTACAGTCCCGTATTCATTATATTGGATTAGTGAATCACAAACAATCAGAAGTTACCAATTTTAGTTGTTTAACAGGCGAGTGGTGAATCTTACGGAAAGAGACTTACCTCAACACGACGCGAGAGCTACTCTGACGTTGGATAGCGACGCCAGGGGTTGGATTCCGGTATTGTGTACGGTAACGGTGTCAGCTTAGAAACGGTAACGCGTCACAAAGAACATATTTTATCTGCGACATGGATGTGTAAAACTAAGCTATCAGCGGACAATAATACCAACCAAATCCTATCAGCCCAACATATACCCTATGCTACATTATACGACGTATATGTACATGTATATATAATACTGCTAACCAATCATAATGCTTAAAAGTTACAGCACTAATCACATGCTAACAAGCATGTGTAAATATATAAACTAACCACTTAAAACTTTATAATATAACCTTACTTGCACAAATTAACAGGCAATGTCTTATATGCCAATGTGTATAAGCTAATATATAGAATTAGCATCATAAATATAAATATATATATATATATATATATAAGAGATATATGTATAACATTATATCAAAACCCACAGCTTACATATATTTGCGTTACCTCCTCGTTGGTTGCAGGTGAAGGAGCGAGGGAACTATCGAAGTGGCGTTATCGCCGGAGGGAGGCTGATGTGTACTGCTACAACCGGCGGAAGTCGCTGGGTGCGAAGGACAAGAAGTTGCCGCGAGGAACAGCGGCAAGGGCGACGGCTGAAGTCGGGCTGTCGGGGGTCGGGAAAAGCGGGGAGAGGGAATACTCTTTTTGGAACAGAGGACGGGAGGAAGAACAGGGGAGGCCGGTGTGGGTTCGGGCTTGCTGGAGAGGCGGCTGCGGCCGCGCCTGAGGCTGCGGCGAGCGGCAGCGAAGGACCGTGGGCAGCTCGAGGGGGTGCTTGGGCTGCCATCGCCACGGAGGGAGAGGGGATCCGGTGGCTGCATGTAGGGGAGTTATGTTGATGGCGCGGAGCAGAGAGGGGGTTCGACGGGGCACGGGTCGGAGGAAGGTCGGAAGTGCGACGGCGCTGCAGTGCATCTCCAGGCGGTGCTGCTCGCTGCTGCGGACAGCGGGTTTGCCGGAGGGGATACGACTGGAGGCCGGAGTCGACGGGGAAGCACGAAGATGGGTGAGGCGAGGGGCCAGCGACGATGGTCGGGGCGGAGACACGGAGTCACGACGATGTCGGGCTTCAGTTTCGTGCTACGAAAATGGAAGAGGCGGCGGTGCTCGGGCTCTTGCGTGAACAAAAGGAGCAGGCGGCGCTTATTCTTAGGTTGCTGGGAGATGAGAGTTAGCCCTAGGCCTAGGTTAAAAGAAATAGGGTTGGCTGTGTTTCCCAAAAGACTAGGTTAGCTTATAGGGTTATTATATACAAAGGGGAATTTGGTGGGTCTGGGCAGCACATGGCCAGTTAACAGGCTACCTAGGGTTATTATTAATAGGCTTGGGTCATGTTGGTCTTGGGCTGGGTCTAGGTTAATAGCTTCCCTATGGTTATTATTCTATCAAAATAATACAACTTTGGGTGTGTGAGGGCTTGCATGCGTGAGGCAATTGGATTGGGCCAAGATCAAAAGTGGGCTAGGGATTATAATGAATAATAGTTAGTAGCTATGTGGGCTAAGCAATAAAATTTGGGTGTTCATTATAATAAAAATCATTTGGGACAAAAGCAATGAGAAACTTGGTCTACTCCAAAATTAAACTGGGGAGAAAAGTGAAAGTGGGTCAAACGGGGCCCAAAAATCGTAAGATAAATACTGAGGTGACCGGGGCGACAAGAGAAGGAAGACAGAGAAGACGGATCGCAGTTTCGACGTCGAGAAATGAAATTAAAAATAAAAAGGCCTTGCGACAAAAGTGAAAATCGTGACGTCTCTTCAAGTAAGGTCAAATCGTGAGAGAACGACCCGTGAAATGACGTTCTCAATTAACATCACAATTTTAATACTCCCAGAGAGGGTCACAACGGCATATCGCGCTATAGGGTTCGGATACGGACAAGATCTAAAACAAATACGTGCACGAAAAGCGTATATAGGATACGGGGTCCAAAAGCGATGGTAATCTCAAGTTGGGCACACATCGGGGGTTGGCTTGCTAACGATGCAACCAAGGTGCTACGGCCCTATCAACTCAACGACACGACTCACATACAAAGCATCAAAACCAATCAGGTACACGAAATTGCTATATACACAACCGTATAACGAATAGTGGGTACCGGCCGTTACAGATGAATATGCAAGTTAAAGTCTACTATCGTAGATTGGATTAAAGCTGCTCAGACTGGAGATGCAAAGTTACAGAAAATCAGAGAGCAAGTCGAAGCTGGACTTCGGACGGATTTTCTTATTAATGAGGATGGGTTTTTGAGATATGGTAGTAGGATTTATGTGCCTTTCGTTGATATCAGAGTAGAGCTACTGAATGAAACACACAACTCTCCTTACTCTATTCATCATGGCAGCACCAAGATGTACACAGATCTTCGTCTGAACTGGTGGTGGCATCGAATGAAGAGAAGCGTCGCTCGTAGTGTTGCTAAGTGTCTCGTATGTCAGCAAGTGAAGGTTGAACATCATCGTACTGCTGGATTGCTTCAACCTCTGCCTATTCCAGAATGGAAGTATCAGCATATCAGTATGGATTTTGTAACTGGGCTTCCTTGGAGTGCTAAGCAGAATGATGCAATTTGAGTGATTGTTGATCGATTAACCAAATCAGCACACTTTATACCATTCCAAGCAGGACAATCTATAAAAATACTTATGAAGAAGTACATGGAGGTAATGATCTATCCTATGCATTTACTACTTTTTCTCGTATACATTATGATGTAACCGATAACCATGCATGAGATTGTTCGATTGCATAGAGTTCCAGTGAGCATCGTCTCTGACCAGGACACTATATTCACTTCTTAATTCTGGAAGAGTCTGTATACCAATCTGGATACCAGTCTTAGCTTCAGTACTATGTATCACATGCAGACTAATGGACAGTCAGATCATACTATCCAAATATTAGAGGATATGTTATGAGCTTGCATGTTGTATTTCGAAGGCTCAAGGGAAGATCACCTACGTTTGGTATAATTTGCTTACAACAATAGCTACCAATCTAGTATTGGCATGGCCCCGTTTACTGCACTCTATAGGATGAAATGTCGATCCCCATTGAGTTGGGATAACATTTGTGATTAAGAATTATTGGGTCCAGAGATGATTATTGAAACGGTGGACGTAGTGCGTAATATCAGAGACAAGTTACACAATGCGCAAGATTGGTACAATCATTGTGCTGATGCCAATCGTCGTCATTTGGAGTTTCAACCAGGAGATTATGGTTTCCTGAAGATATCTCCAAACCGAGGAGTGATATGATTTGGGAAGAAAGGAAAGCTTAGCCCGAGATTTATTGGACCATTTGATGTGCTACATTGAGTTGGAGAAGTTGCTTATTGTCTAGATCTATCGCCTTCATTGGAGGGAGTTCATAATGTTTTCCATGTCCCCTAAATGTGTTGTTATGTCAGTGACCCTACTCATGCAGTTGACTACTCTGAGATTACTGTTCGACCAGATCTGACCTACGAGTAGCAGCCAGTTCAGATCTTGGGTAGACGACAGAAGACCCTTAGGAATAATGTCGTTAATCTAGTTAGAGTGATGTGGCAGTACGGATCAATTGGTGAATCCACCTGTGAATGGGAAGAGGAAATGCGTGAGCGCTATCCCCATCTATTTCCTGGACCCTGGCTGATAGAATTCCGGGGACGAAATTTTAATAATGTGGGTAAGATGTAACGACCACTTTCTGTCGTACGTATTTCGTACATGCATTATTGCTATATTGAACTATATGATTATTCACGTTATGATTTTTATTAATTATTTACCGTACCCAGAATGCGTGATTGGCCACTGTATTCGTGTTTCACACGACTTCGCGATCATGCTGATATTATTTTTATAATTTTTGGATGATATGGAGTATAGGGGCAATGTCGTAATTATCTGAACATTTTAAGTATCATTATTTCTTAATTTAACTTTAACTTTAATTAATTTAGATAATATTAATCAAATCACTCCTAAATCTAATTTTATCCAATCATATCTTATATGTATATATATTAATAAATCTTAATAAGTTTAAAAATCTTAATTACATCCTAATTAAATCCATTTTTCTCTAATTATAAATCTAGATCTTAACTTAAGCCCTCACTTTTACCCCCTCGATTTCATGCGACATATCCCAACCATGCAAATTCCACTACGATTTTCCCCATTATAATCTCAGCTAACTCACGCATTCAAATCCCAAAAACAAAAACCTGTAACATTTGCCCCACATACCCACGTCCTCAATAGCCACATGCACGTTCTTCCCCTTACCTTCAAAACCCATGAAATACTCAGCTCTTCTCCGCTTAATGAAACTCAACCTAACTAACTCGTCTCAAAATGTGTGAGCATTACTCCCAAGTGTAGGAGATCGAACAAGTAATAATCCTGGTGCATCCATGTATCGTATCCACGAGACAACTGACCTGCAAAACCACGAACTTCAGTTTATAAAGAGTAATAATATGATAATAACCAACTACCTAAAGATATGGTATCGACAGTTTTAAAGAATAAAAGAAAATTCTATGGTAGTTACGGTGAATTCGATATTGGGGGTACTAATATGGAGAGTATGTGTTGGTTATGATTTCAATAGGGTGTGTGCCATCAATGATTATTAATATCTTTTCTATAACTCAAAGTTTCGTCCGGCTAGGGCATGAGAACATCGGAAAGGTGGCGATAAAGCGCATAAAATAGTGCCAAAAAGTAATCACGTATAACATTGATTTCATAATGAAAATACGCACAAGTGCCCTCTAGGGTCACGATACATCCTCTCGGATCGCATCACGAATAAGTCTGCAAATATCATATTTGATTCAAACAAGCCGACGGCTTCGCATAACATACCCAAACACGATATATGTAGGAATCAATGAAATACGCAATATAACGTGAATATAGGGCGAAAAGATATTGAAATCAATGATTACAACACCCTAACTACATCAACACCAACACATTTGAAGACTAACTACACATGGAGAGAAAATATTCAGTATTCATAGACAAATACATCATCAAAACCTCAAAATACGTGAATAATACTTCAAATACAAGCCAAATACGCAAAATACAAGGCTAAAGATAGGAAAAATATCACCAATTCTCTCCAAATAACCCCAAATCTCCTTCAGATGATAGATCTAGCCTCTGTCTCCAGGGCCTCCAAATTTCATGTGAAAATACAGCTCCTAAAGGTTTCGATATGCAAGAATACACAACAAAACCCTAAAATACGCTTATATAGAGGCATTGCGGGTTTTGGGGGCTTATCGGGTTCAAACCCGCTTCAAATCCATGTAAAAATGCCGCCCGCAATTGTGAACCGTCCGATCCAGGTGGGATTTTCCCTCGTTGCGCCACGTGTCCCGAAGCGGGTCTTGATTTTTGTCGCGCCTGCTAAGCTCGAACGAATCCGAATTCGCATCGGATCCAATCTCAACAACTGGATCTTGAAGCAACGGATCCAATGAAGCCACGTCGCCCCGTATTTGCCCACTCTCCGCTGTTGATGCGCTCGTAACGTCGTCCGTTCGATTGGCATCGGATGGCTATGAGATATCCACGTCGACAGTCGCTGAGTTCGTTGCGGGCTTGATTAGAGCCGTTCGATTGTCATCGTACGCACGAAAATGAGCCACGTCGCCCCGCTTCCAGCTGCTTTATGCTTCGCTGTGGCCGTTCGATCTTAATCCGACGTCCACAAATTGACCACGTCGCCCGCCATCTGTGTCGTCCGATTGAGTGGGAACCTTCCAAATCGTGCCACGTGTCCCGTATAGTGAGTGGCTGCATACGGCGGGCCGTATTTTCGTATTTCAAACGTATTTCGATCGTATTTATCCATATAATTTGTATTCTGCATTCAAAAATTCATAGAAATTAGCACAGATCTCAGAAAAATAAACAGTCGTTAGAATCTTGAGATCGAGATCTTCACATGAAAAATACTAAAAGGACTGAAATACTCAGTAAATTGCTGTTTTGTGCATAAAATGAGAGTTTGCTCTAATAATTAAGGGTATTCAAAATACGATCATATCAGAGACCAAATACGTATCATGTATGCACAAAATAGGTTAAATGAGGTGTTAAATATGTAATATTCAACCCGAATCACACCCCCAACTAGCGATTTGCTAGTCCCTAGCAAAAAAGAGCGATGAAATCGAATGATTAATAAAACAATAAATTCTATCAATCGCTTAAAGAATGGCTAAATTATACACTTCCCAACATGATTTAGACCATCAATATAAACAATCCATGGATAAGATCAATCACATGACATTTTATATAATTTAATTTGAATAAATAACATGCGAGCAACGTTTTGCACAAGCGAAAGTATAATACGTCGTTATATGCTAGTTTTCTTATTTCCAAGGAATTGTCATCTAAAAAAGATCGTTCAAATCTTGGGTATTGAAGTTGCTTAGTTTATTCACAATTTATTTTTTTTCTTTTTTTTCTTTTTGACGACTTAGAATGATTCATGTAACGAGTTTTCAATTAATGACTCCTAGGCCCGACAACCTTCGGGCATTAGGCTTAGAAGAGCCCCTCAAACTTAATAACTCGAATCATCTAATTTTTATTTTCTCCTTTTTTTGAATGCACTCCCCCATTCATCCAACTTTCGACGCGAATCTCCAATGCTTCCTGAGGCACGAAGACCGGGCGAATTAATGAACTCAAGGGAACGATGCATTTTTTTTCACTTTTTTTAATTCTTTTTTTTCGTAAGCAACTCAATACCCATAAATATGCACATAAACATTAGTAACAAATGCCAAATTCCTCTTCAACTTGAAGACTGTTCTAATAAATCATGTACACTTAAGCTTTTGCATCACAATAGCATGCATGAAATAAATTCAAACTATTTCTAGATATTAATCATGAAAATTGAAAATTTTAATAAATAGCATATTAACGAGTAATTCCATGAAGGAAAAATAATTCATTCAAGGCATGAACAATTTTTAAAACTCAATCAATGCATAATCATCCGCTAATGTGACATGGGAAGGAGTTTTAAATAATGAGAATTGGTGATTTATTCTTTTCTTTTGCCCATTTTTTATAAAAAAATTCTAAGGTCTCATACACTCCCCCCAACTAAAGATGGACATTGTCCTCAATGTCGAAAGTGGTACGAGTTTATTCAAAAGCAAGCATCCTAAAGAGAATATTAAAATCTACATTAATGGAAAGAACACACCGTGGTCAAATGGCGGATCACGGGTCTTTAATGGTGAGAAAGGTGTTCTATTTGCTCCTTGCGCTCCTCGACGAGTAGTCTTCCTCCAATGGCTAAACTAGATCCCAACAACGTAACTCCCAGCATTTCTATAAACTGTTCACATGTTTCCTACAAGAGATGAGTTACGTCAATCCAACTTAGTTTCAAATTCCTCTCAATAAACATATTCCAAATATAGTCATCAAGATACGTAAAATAAAGTGAAGCATGTAGATGACTACTTCCTGAAAAATGTGCACTGCTCTCGGTATGATGCTCAATCATTGGGGAGAGGGATGAATGATTTTGGGAAAAAATGGGGGAAAGAGCGGTTCGGGATCCATAATGATAATCTCTAAACCCATGTCCCTAGCTGTCTCATCCTTCTGTTCATCCAAAATTGCTAGCGCGTCCTCTCCTTTGCACACACTTCCTGCCATGTTGATATTTTCATTTGTGACTTCATCGTGACATGGCTCGCTCGATATACCTATAATAGAAGATGCATTCATATTAGATTCTTGAAATTGAATTTCAAAAGAATTATTTTCTTCTAAGCAAGTGGCAATCAGAGTAAGATTTTCAATGGATTGCTGAATTTGCTGACTCTGAGCAAGGAAGTTTTCTTAGAATTCATGAGATGTAGCCTCATGTGTCGGAATGATCAAATAAGCTTCTTCTTTCAAGGGTTGCAATGGTATGTCTACGCTTTGCTCTCCTTGATCAAGGCATGAAGGCTCTGTTAAATCACGCTCTGAAGTCTCATTAATGGTCTGATAGTTCTCTTGTAAGGACTCCATGTACTTCCACGCCTCTGTCGGCGTCATAACTCCCAAAAATTCCTGCAGCTGTGGTCGTAATCCAAATAGGAAGGACTACATAAGCTCTTTCTTTGTGTACCCATGCTGCGGATACCTAGATACTATGTCTGTGAACCTCCTCCATGCCTGAAAGAAAGTTTCACAATCTGTCTGATTAAAATTAACGATCTTGAGCTTCTCCATCCTATGCTTGTGTGCAACATCGTACTCTGCATCATACCAATTGTTTGTGCAATAGAATTTCATGTACTCCATTTTATTAAAGAGAAAACAAAACAAAATAATAATAAAAATCCTAAACTATAAGATGGAAGGATCTCACCGAATGTTCCTCTATACGAACTGAAATTGTAGATCACATGTACTATTATCACTTGCAACGGCGCCAAACACTTGCCTGGCTCAAAATAGTGAGAGCTAAAACTCCTAAGCGTAGGAGATCGTGCAAGTAGTACCTGGAGAGACCAGAATCGAATCCACTGGACAAGTCGACCTGAAATAACACAAATTCAACTATCAAAGAAAGTATGGATGAGAATGCAACCACCTTTATGAATGTGAGAATGATTTTGAAAAATTGGTATCAAAAGAGTAACTCCTAAAAAGAAGTACGGTGTTGCAAAAGTTTGGATACCAATGAGATAAATATGCAATGGTTGTGACTTCATTAGGAGTTTGTAATTGCTGAAATATCATGTCTTTTATTATCACACAATGCTTCACCCGGTTAAGGCATGAAGACATCAGAAGATGAATCGATAAAAACTGGTTAAAATAACCGTATATGCATTACTTGCAACGCTGATATCATTAAACGATAGGCACAATGATATGTCCTGATTAGAGAACATAAACTAACTAGCCTTATCAGGGCCTAGCCATAAAGAACATCAATCATATCGACAATGAATAATACCCAAGAAATACGATGTAGAAATCAACGTTACAAACAATTTTAACATGATTTTAAAGCTAACGACATGAAATTCTAAGATTACATACTCCTAACTACATCACAACCATATCACAAGGAGATTAGCCACTCATGTTGAAAGAAAAATCAAGTTTCATAGATGAATACATTGTTCAAATATCAAAATACAATGAAAAAGCACTAAATATGGGGTAAAAGTTCAAGAATCTATCACCAAATCTCCAAAATAATCACCCAAGCTCTCTGATTTAAGAAAAATAGACTCTGGAATTTATCAGCAACTTCCTCCAGAAAAATACACTCAGTAGCCGCCTCAAAAACACCAAAATACGCCAGCCTCCGCCCAAAAACCCTAAAATACGCTTATATAATAGCATTGCAGGTTTTAAGTCGTTAATGGGTTCAAAATCTGCATCCACTTGCTTTAAACCCAACCCGCATCATCAGATCATTTCTAGGTCGTTCATCCATACGGGATTGAACATGCTGTCGACACGTGGCAGTGATTATCGGATCTTCGCCAGTGCGCCCGCTCCGCTCGAGCGAATCCAAGTTCGCTTTGGAGTTAATTATGCACCGTTGGATCTTCGATCAACGCTCCACGTAGTGCCATGTCGCCCAAGGGATTCACTGCTTGTGCCCGCTTCTACTTCACTGTCGCTTCATTCTCGACTGTTGGATCGCCATCCGACGGTTCTTCATACGCCGCGTCGCCCGTTCGTCTGTGTCATCGGATGCAGTTGCAACAGTTGGAAGTGAGCCACGTCGCCCGTATTTTTGATCAGATCCGCTTCAATCCAGATCATTGGATGAGAATCCAACGATCGATAGCACGCCGAGTCAACCACCGCTCTGGGACGTCGGATATGGCGGGGAAGCGTCGGATGGGTGCCACGTTGAAGGGTTTTGGCGGACCCTCAGAGCTCAGATCTGTGTCCGTCCTAAGTCAGACGGACCACAGAGGCATAAAAAACAGTGGAAAATAAAAACATGCTAGCTAAACAATTTAGCTAGGCCCTGAGAGAGCCAGAACCTAGCCCGATCTATGCCAACTTGGGGTGGATCTGACCACCCCAAGAGGGATCTATCCTACTGCGCCGAAATTAAATTACGCTAAAAAGCTTTAAAGAACATACCCAGAATCTCAACCCTGGGGCAGGCAAGATGTATCGCACCGGCTTCTCACGCTCCTCGTAGCCGAACCACCTTGACTCGATCCACCCGTGCCGCCTCGCACCTTCGAATTGATCCACCCGAGCCGACACCCGCCTCCAAGCCGTAACTTGCGGTAGAAGGTTTCACTTGATCAGACCCGCGTCTTAGACGTCTGGATCTGAATCCAAACCCCCTCGTAGTCTTGCTAGGACCCGACGGGAGAATAGGAAGAAGAGAGGAAGAATAGTTTAAGTCGTCGATCGAGCTTGCTCAAAATTTGGAGCTACTCGATCGAAGACTTGGTGTGTTTTTCAACGAAGAGAGTGCACCCCTATTTATATAGGGAGTCGGCACCTCTCTTTTCGTTGCGAGCAATATGGGACAAACATTAAAGAAGAGGGATTTAATTTGGCTAATTGAAGTTTAGTAAGCCTTTCACAAAGGCTAACATCAACGAATTAAATCTCTTCATCAATTAAACTTTAGACACCAAACAAGCTATCATTTCGAAGGGCTTCGAATGGTGAACGCGTAGGAACAAACGACGACGAATTCTGACTTCGTTTGACCCCTCAAACAATTGCCCAAAGATGGGCAAAAAGTCAATTTTCGTAGCCGTCAAAAGGGTTTCTAAAAACCCTAATTAACATAAGTTGCGGGCGGACCCGCTTGCCCAAGTGGGTCTAACCCACTCCTACCTTTGACTGTTTTTGCGTTTCCGGACTCGTTTGAGCTCCGTTTTGGACGCGGTTTGAACATGTATTTAGACCGGGACGATCCCATCAACCAGGTAACCCTTTCTAATGCTTTTGTTTCTACAAATATTGTCATAACCAATTTACAACACGTTTAATCTTGTTTGCATCGAATGCAACATTGCCATCTGACTTAGTCTCACAACTAGCTTGTGAACTTAACTATTCCAGTTCATCGAATGAATTCCTCTTATATATCTTCCTATTACTAATACATGAATACTACTCGGTGTAAGACCCTACAGCCTGACCTTACTACAGGTTGGGGCTCGAAACCCCTAGACGACGGTCACCACGAGTAGTAGTTGTCGTCCCTTTTTCAGAATCATCATAACGGGATCGACCCATTGACAAAAGTATTGTTGGGTTCACTATGGCTATGTCAGGGATAAATATAGTTAGTTATAGTCCCTTCGTCAAGACCGTGTCTCTGTTGGCCTAGGGTATGGTTTACTGTCAACCCCATTAGACAACATTGATCAGTATACTGCGGTCTTTGTTGATTCACGTTGTACATCTTATAACGTACCCCGGTCGAGGATTAACACAAAGACCGTACTGATCCTGTGACACTAACTTCCCTTTAACAGAAGAGACGAATCATATCTTAGTCATCTACTCGCTTCAAGAGCTTCAGGTGTAACCCAACCTAAGATCTTTCAGCGGGCATAGCCTCGAAGCTAGATTATATGTCTAAGCGACACTGTTCACTCACAGGTTCGTACAAATGACTTCAGGTCTTAAGGACCAGCTTACCTCTCATCACCCTAGAGTTATTATAGACAGTTTAGTTAAAGTTAACCATTTAATAACTCTAAGTTGGTCGTTCAGTGAACTCATTCTCCAATGAACACCTGTGTCTTGTCTCCGACTTCACCAAGTCGAATGACTATGAGATCATCATTACTTTAAGATAAGACAAAGATACAGTGATCTGTCCGATTGGCCGATATCCAGTTCTCGACACATCTATGACCATGAACCGTCTAAGACTTAAGTTTCTATTTGGTCACTTACTACTCATAATCGAGATCTACATCTGGATACGTAATGAACTAACTATAAGACTAAGGAAATTATCTAAGTATATGATTCAATGAATTCATACTTAGGATAATTGATACCATATAATATCTTAACAAGGCGTATACTAAGGATAAATTGCCTTATGGGCATATATCCTCCTACATCTCCCACTTGCACTTAGGCTATTTATCTCGATATCTCATGCCGTTATAGCATATCAGTCACATGGGACATTCATTTGTCAAACCTAAGAGTGGATTTACTAACAAGTATCTATAATGCATTTTAATGGATATTTTATTTATACATCTCTTGATCACTCAAGGTTGATCCTTTAAAAATTATTTGGATCAATTTTTTTTCGTTGTATAGCTAACAATTAGCTCATACAATCTTGATGTAGGGTCTAACATTTCTATAAGTCAGTCTTGGCTCATTCCAATTATTTTGTGTCAATATGTCAAGTACATAAATGACAACTTAAGTCTCTATATATTCGATTAAATCAAAACTATTTTGATTTAATGTCTTATATAGATGATTCAAATTTGTTGGAAACCTTTTTACTTAGTCCGAGAAACCCGGAGCTAAGTATATGAGTTATCTCCCACTGACTTTAAGAATAAACTGATTAAATACTTCTATTATATATCTATATCATATTTAGAATATATATGATATGCATAACCAATTGAGAAGTGCTTAGATGGAACGTACCAGTGTCAGGTTGGGTTTGACGAATGAGTCATATCAAGGTCGGTTTAAGGAATCTTGATATTGACTTACTCAGTCAAACATCCTACTTAGTACTTTTCCCTTAACTACATTTAATAAGAAATCTTTAAGAATCAAATGCAGTTTAGTTAAGAATCAATCTTAACATGCATATAATAGTGATTATACACAATTTATACGCTCCTAGAACTTATATTTAACTATTGACTGGCTATAAAATTAAGTCAGCTCCAAACAATCAAATTATTCAGATGCTATGCTTGTCAGCTTGAGAACTAATGCAACTAGCTCAGACAGCCACATTCACAGAAATTTAAGCCATTCGCAACAAATCACAATTTCAAAAGAAGCACATTTCCCGAGACATTTATTAAAGCAATGGATTCATATAATGAATCATAATGTGTTTATCAGAATAAACCTTGAGCGTTAAACACTCAATCATTATTTTAACTTAAGGAACGATACATTTTATTCATAAAAAGAAATAAGTATCAGTTCCTTCTTCTTCACGTCTTTTTAAGTCCTCGCACGGCCCCAACAGCAACGATTGCTTAGATGCCGATCGTCCTTGGAAATTCTTCCATCCTCTGCTTCATATCAACAACATGTATACATTACACATATGTCTTAGTATCTCATAAAATGTGATAAAGCATTTATAGAAATAATTATGCTTTATTAAATTGAATTTATTGTACCTGAGATAGAGGCATCAGTATGCCCCTTTTTCTTTTCTGCAAGGTAAACCTTGCAGTTCCTCTTCCAATGACCTATCTTATGGCAATGAAAGCACTCGGATTTCGATGGGGCCCATTTCTTCTTCTTCCCCTTCTTCACCTTGGCTGGTTGTGGGACCTGCCTCTTCTTACCATTGCCTTTCGGCTGGTCTGAAGAAGCAGTGCCAATAACCAACACAGTCGGTTTCTTCTCGATATCATCAAACTGCCTAAGCATGTTGAGGAGACCCGGAAGATCCGTTTCAATACTGTTCATAATGAAACCAGTAATGAATTGCTTGAAGGCTGGGGTTAAAGACTTAAGGATGATGTCCACGGACATCTCATTGTCAAGGACAAAACCCAACTGTCCACGTACCCGATCATCTTAATCAGATGATCTTGTATGGGCCATGTCTCCATCTTAGTGCCCCAGAGGTTGCTCATGGATTAAAACTTGGCAGCTCTAGACCGCTTTCCATATAACTCCTCTGCATTCAGAAGCATGCTTTGAACATCCAAATGTTCGTGCTTCCTTTACAGGTCGTTAATCATTGAAGCCAAAGTAAGGCACCTGGCCTTCTCAGCATCTCTCTGGTACTCCTTGTAGGCTTTCTTCTCCTCAGGCGTTGCATCTTCGTCCGGCTTTTCCAGAGGGTCCTCGAACATCATGTATCCAATCCTGGCTAAAGAAAGGACTAACTTATTGTTTCTAAGACAATCCTTATAGTTGGTTCCATCAAGCACATTCTTCTCTATCATATACTTTAGACCTGAATCCATTCTGCAATTTAGTAGATACTTAGTCAGTATATGTTCGTTGTATAGTTTCAATGGTTTTTAATAAAACTATATTCTCCCACTAAATTTATTAAAGCCATAATAATAAACAATTTATTATACAATAACATTTGTAGGAGAGGGATCCGATTACCTTGATTCGGACAACCTTGAGTGTGTCTCAACAAGTTGTCTGACTCTGCAGTTGGTAGACGAACTCATCGTCAATTATATTAAAAATGATTCCCTTTCGATTTTTAACCATAGTCATTTGTGATCATGAATGTGCTTATCCAAATCACAATGGCTAGCCTAGTTGGACCCTTGTTTACGCGTCAAGTCTGACTTGCTCCGGCGCTCTGTGTATGCACGACACGTCGGTTTGGGTCAGGTCTTAGACTACATCTTTGGTTACACTTGCACCGACGCTCGGTGTATGCACGACAAGACGGTTTGGGTCAAGCCAAGATGTTATAAATAAATCGGTTTCATAAGGTTGCCATGTCACAGCTTGAGTGTAGCCTAACAACCGTAACACGGGTCTTACAGTTGCCAACTCCTAAAACAAGGAGGGCTACGATTTATCTTGAAAAATATTATAATCGTATTTGACTTAGGTATAGTCGATGGACTTACACCGTCATGATTCGACTCCTTGTGGTCCAGCAGACGCGGCCAGGGAATTGACTAAGACGGGACCACTTAACCCCTAGTCTAGCTAGGGTGGTCCAGTAAACTTAGGCAAGCACATTGACCGACATCATGATCCATTGAAGGAGGTTCATCAATTCTATGTTCGTCCATCAACTAAATAGCTTTTAATTAATACTAGTTAATTCTTATCAACTAGTTGATCCTTAAAATTCGAAATTTTTATGGATTTTTTTGATGACTTTTATTATATCCTTATCAACTATAAGTTTCATTTTGTTCATCGTGCTACCCAATTATTATTAGGATTTTAATAAAACAATTACAATATTTTACAAAATTAGTCATTTAATGATAATCATTATTTAAACAATTTATGATAATGATTGTTAATTAAAGGGACTACCCTAATCGGGAATTAGGTTTTGATGTTGTATTTGTTCATTTAAAACGTAGCATGTCACTTATCATCAAAAACTTATCTTATAAACTTTTAATCAATTAATGGCTAACCTAAAGGGTACATAAATAATTTATTCATCATGTCCATTAATAATAACCAACTAATTTTATCGCATAAATTAAAGGTTCAATAATGTGACATATAAAGAGAGCATGCAAGTTATAATTAGCTACAACATAAATAATTAACTTGCTAATCTAAAAATTTAACATTTAAATTTAAATATCTAAAATTTTAAAGTTTGAAACAATTTTATCACATAAAATTAGGTTCCATAAAAATTATCAAATAATTTTAAATACAAACCCAAGCTTTAAAATTAATGAAACATTTTAAGATTAAATTATCTCATAAAATTATCTTTAAAACTTTATGTAACTAAAAGAAATGATTTTTTTAATTCCATCTCATGGAAAAAAATTTCCTTTATGTTACATATACTACAAAATAATTTTAAACATTTTTAAAATCGTTGAAATCAATTTTAAAACTTTCAGATAAAGTTTAAAAAGCTTTCAAACTTTATGTATATAAAAGAAATTAATTTTTTAATATCATCTCATGAAATAAAATTTTTCTTAATTTTACATATACTTTAAAACATTTTTAAATGCTTACTAAAAGTATTTTATCTTATAAAATAAACTTTAAAAGAATTTTTAATCATAAGAGGCTCATTAAACTTTATCATATAAATTTTAAAAGTCTCCAAAAAAATTTCATGTCATAAAAACAATTTTTAAAACATTAAAAAGAAAGGTACAAACTAATTTTAAAATTATCAAATAATGTTAAAATCTATATATTCAAAACAAGCAATTTTAATAATTTAAAATCTTCGCACATCAAGATCTAAAAGCATAAAACTGGCTCTGATACCACTGAAGGGTTTTGGCGGACCCTTAGAGCTCAGATCTGTGCCCGTCCTAAGTCAGTGGACCACATAGGCATAAAGCGCAGTAGAAAATAAAAACATGCTAGCTAAACATTTTAGCTAGGCCCTGAGAGAGCCAGAACTTCGCCCGATCTATACCAACTTGGGGTGGATCTGACCACCCCAAGAGGGATATATCCTAATGCGACGAAAATAAATTACACTAAAAAGATTTAAAGAACATACCCGGAAACTCAACCCTGGGGCGGGTAAGATGTACCGCACCGGCTTCTTACGCTCCTCGTAGCCGAACCGCCTTGACTCAATACACCCGAGCCACCTCGCACCTTCGAACGGATCCATCCAAGCCGACACCTGCCTCCGAGCCGATCACTTGCGGTAGAAGGTTTCACTTGAGCAGACCCGCGTCATAGACGTATGGATCTGAATCCAAACCCTCTTCGTAGTCTTGGTAGGACCTGACAGGAGAATAGGAAGAATAGAGGAAGAATAGTTTAAGTCGTCGATCGAGTTTTCTCAAAATTCGGAGCTACTCAATCGAAGACTTGGTGTATTTTTCAACGAAGAGAGTGCACCCCTATTTATATAGGAAGTCGGCACCTCTCTTTTCGTTGTGAACAATGTTGGACAAAGATTAAACAAGAGGGATTTAATTTGGCTAATTGAAGTTTAGTAAGCCTTTTACAAAGACTAACTTCAACGAATTAAATCTCTTCATCCATTAAACTTTAGATACCAAACAAGCTATCATTTCGAAGGGCTTCGAATGGTGAACGCGTAGGAATAAACGGCGACGAATTTCGACTTCGTTTGACCCCTTAAACAATTGCCCAAAGATGGCCAAAAAGTCAATTTTCGTAGCCATCAAAAGGGTTTAAAAAAACCCCAATTAACTTAAGTTGCGGGCGGACCCGCTTGCCCAAGTGGGTCTAGCCCACTCTTGTCTTTGACTGTTTTTGCGTTTCCGGGATCGTTTGAGCTCTGTTTTGGACGCGGTTTGAACCTGTGTATAGACCGGGACGATCCCGTCAACCACGAGCAGTAGTTGTCATCCATGTTTCAGAATCGTCATAACGTGATCGACCCATTGACAAAAGTATTATTGGGTTCACTATGGCTGTGTCAGTGATGAATACCATTAGCTATAGTCCCTTCATCAAGACTGTGTCTTTGTTGGCCTTGGGTACGATTTACTGTCAACCCTATTAGACAACATTGGTCAGTATACTGCGGTCTTTGTTGTATTTACATTGTACATCTTACAACGTACCCCGGTCGAGGATTAACACAAAGACCGTATTGAGCCTGCGACCTTAACTTCCTTTTAACGGAAGAGACGAATCCCATCTTAGTCATCTACTCGCCTCGAGAGCTTCAGGTGTAACCCAACCTAATAACTTTCAGCAGGCCTAGCATCGAAGCTAGATCATAGATCTAAGCGACACTGTTCACTCACATGTTCGTACAAATGACTTTAGGTCTTAAGGACCAGCTTACCTATCATCACCCTAGAGTTATTATAGACAGTTTAGTTAAAGTTAACCATTTAATAACTCTAAGTTGGTCGTTCAGTGAACTCATTCTCTAATTAGCACATGTGTCATCTCTCCCATTTCACAAAGTCGAATGACTATGAGATCATCATTACCCTAAGGTAAGACAAAGACACAGGGGTCTGTCCGATGTGCCGATATCCAGTTCTCAACACATCTATGACCACGAACCGTTTAAGACTTAAGTTTCTGTTCGGTCACTTACTACTCATAATCGAGATCTACATCTGGATACGTAAGGACCTAACTATAAGTCTAAGGAAATTATCTAAGTATATGATTCAATGAATTCATACTTAGGATAAGTGATACCATATAATATCTTAACAAGGCGTATACTAAGGATAAATTGTCTTATGTGCATATATCCTCCTACACACGTGGCATGCAAGGATTGGGCGGCGGCACATATACGCCATATTTCTTCATTTTTCGACCGTATTTCTCCATTTTATTGGTTTTCTGCATTCAAAAAATTCATAGTAATTAGCACGGATCTTAAAATATACAAATAAATAGTCGTTGAAATCGTGAGATCGAGATCTAGCCATGAAAAATATAAAAAGGCAAAAATACTCAATAAATTCATATTTTGTGCACAAATCAGTGGTTTGCTCTAATAAATGATGATATACAAAATACGAATGTATTAGAGACCAATTAAGCATCATATACACACAAAATGGTGCTAGATAAGGGGTTAATTATGCAATATTCACCCCGAATCACCATTCCTCTCATCATTTCGCCAACCTCTCGGCTCCCTGGCAACCTGAACCATATTTCCTCTTACTCCCCACCACCATGCAATCCCATATAGCTCTGACTGCAGCCCTCACTCCACGAACAACTTCCTCCTGCCAACCCCAAACCTCCCTCCTTCGACTCGCATCAACCCAAGTCCATCGATCTCTGACCACCTCCATCGTCGCAACCCAAGCCCGATCTCCCCCAATACAACCTCCCCTCATCACCATCAGCTCCTCCTAAGCCCGCGACTCCAGTGACCTTCGACAGTCGCAGCTCACCCTCAACCTCCAAAACCTCCGAACTTTCTCCTCTTTCCCTCCGTCGTCGTAGCACCCCGACCCCGTGCCCCGTCTCCTTCCTTCGCTCGAACCAACTCCGGCGACCTTCAAACTTTCGCCTCCAAGCATCACTGCTACGAAACATGTCACGACCCGCTTCCCTAAAATGGAGGCGAGACGTGAAAAGGTCCGCACGAGAGTGGAGCTGTGAAGCCCCAAACCCGATAAGCGTCAATAAAACATAAGCAGGTCCCTGTAACCACAACGGAACAACAATAATAACACAAGGAGAGACTGAAATAAAATCTCATATCTCATAAATTGTCCAACATGAAAATAAGTCCAACATCCAGAAAAGCCACCAGGCTAAAAGAAAGAGTCTAAGGCCCAGAACAAGGCCAACAAAAGCAACGACATAACAAGGTATAGGTGCTACGCACTGACAACAAAACAGCAGTCTAAGCAAAAAGGAAAACACAACGAAGACACTAGGAATGGTCCCCAGTGTCCACGTACTCCCCGTCAAACACAAGCTCAGGCTCGGCGTCAGCAAACACCTCGTCCTCAACAAGGTACTCAGGCTCAGGATCTAACATGTGTCACCCAAAAGAGTAAAGGGGGCACATGTCAGCAAGTCTAAAAGACTTGGGCAAGGAAACTGAAAGTAAGGCAACTAGCAACCTAGCAGTTTTAGTATGCATGACATGGCAGTTATAACATGAGTGCACAAACAAGACATGGCAAGACAATTTGTACAAGAGAACAATTATCGGGACAAGACAAGAGTAGCCAAGCTACTAACAATCTCAATCAATTCACTATTCATGTTTCACTGTTGTTTGTAGATACTTACGCCTTACAGCTGAATGGTTTCACATTCACGCTGATTGGCCGCTTAACAACTACCCCAAACCCAGAGTTTACGCCTTACCACTGCAGTTGCTGATCGGGCAGACTCCCAGTTGATTGGCCGCTTAACTCTTACCCCCAATACCCACATGTAATCGAGCCAGGGTCCCCGCACATGAGCTCAGTAAATGAGCCGGGGTTGCCCCGCACAGGAGCTCGCATTCTATATCACGATTCATAAACAATTGGCGTAGGGGTGCACCTAGCCGGAAACAAGCAATTCGGGCATTGGCTATCAACCAACACATGGCCCGCTTCTGGAACACGAGACAGGAACACAAGCATTGTAGCGAAACTATGCATTCACAGAAATACTTAAAGGATGCAATGACATGACAATTTATTTGCGTACCGTTAATGGAAAGTAAACATGACATGGTAATTGTGCAACATGCTAAATGTCGGAACTAGATTCGTTGTCACGCTAGTTCCCCAAATTTGCGCCTAGGCGAGTATCATTTCGTCGCCTAGCCTCTTTTACGCCTACAACAAGCAAAATGGCCTAAAACATGGCCTAAACCCTAAGTGGCAAGTTTCACTTGCCTAGCACCGGGGATGACGATCACGAAGGTTCGTCTCGCGGATGCTAATCTATGGGGGAAATCGCTGTTTTGGGGAAACAATCATCAAACAACATGAAATTTCATTAGGGTTTCATAAAAATACAAACAGGTTATGAAAACATCGAGAGATCGATTTCTTACCGAGAGGAAGCGGAAGAAACACTCCGGAGAACCCTAGGACCAGATCTGGAAACAAATGGAGAAGTTTGGAGAGTTAGGGTTTTTGGGGGATTTTGGGGATTTGGTGTGATTTTGGGGAAGATGAGAGGTAGAATGAGTTGATGGAGGGTTTAGATGATGGATCTAGGGCTTGGGATGATGGAATAAGGCTTGGAGGAAGATGGGGGCTCAATGGGGGAGAAACTAGGGTTTTGGGTCGAGTGGAGGAAGAAGAAAACGTTTGGGAGGGGTATAAATAGGTTGGGCTGGCGGCTGCCCAGAAATTAGGGTTTTAACACAGATTAGTCGGTCAAAGAGCAACCACTGACCGACTAGTGTGGCAACTGTTGAATATTGGACTCCCTGGATTTGGTTTTGGATGATGAGCAAACATAAATAATTCATGAACTAACAATTTGTGAGCGCAGTATTGGAGATCGTCGCCAAATTCACGAGAACATTCAAAGCGACATCTCAAGACTTCTCAAAGCACGTATTCATGCCTAAAGCTTCGTTGAAGCTCTTGCGCCGTTTTGGAAGTCATGAAGAATTCATCGAAGCTTTCGAAGACCGTTCCTTAAGGTTTTATTTATAGTCTTTTTAGCTTCGATATATAGAATGTTAAGCCTTGAGTATATCTTACGATTCTAGCTTCATAACGCTCATATCGTAGCTCTAGGATCTTAGTACAAGTTCACTCTAACTTCCTCGAAGCGTCGCGCTTCGATTCGGACTTGTTTGTGCATGTTAGTTGGTACAAGAAGAAGTACTGACCGACTAGATGGTGATCTAGTCGGTCAGCAACTCTTCTTGGACCGACTAGTTTGATTCCTTAATTTCTTGGACTTTACTGTTTACAGTTAGTCGGTCTACGTTGACTCACCGACCGACTAGTTTGTGAACTAGTCGGTCAGTGATGCTTCTTTGACCGACTAGTTGTGACTTACTGTTCATACTAAATTTCTCCTAAGCTACTGTTTATCGTTAGTCGGTCTAAGAACGTTTGGTGACCGACTAGTTGACAATCTAGTCGGTCAACTTTTGTTCTTGGACCGACTAAGTCAATTTGTATTCAGACTATTTCATTATGCCTCTTAGTCTGTCTACGTTCACTGACTGACCGACTAGTTGTGAAACTAGTCGGTCAGAAAGTCTTCTTGGACCGACTAGATTTCTAGGTCTGAATTTCTCTTTCTTCTCAGTTCCTCACTTAGTCGGTCCATGCTGTTTGACTGACCGACTAGTTGATGAACTAGTCGGTCAGTGGTTGTTCTTTGACCGACTAGTTTTCTCAGATTTCTATCCGTTGGGAATTGACCTAAGTTGTTTTTATGGGACCCTATAAATACGAACCTAGGTCATTTCTATCTAGGTTAGAGCTGCCATTAAGAGATTCATTGAGATCAAAAGAGATAGCCATTCTCACTCTTTTCTAAAGCTCTCTTCCTCACAAGAAACCATTCTCTCACATTCTAGATCTAGAATCCATCTTGAGAGAAGCTTGTTCTTGGTGAGCCCTTCAAGCTCTAGCTTGAATCAAGTCTCCAAATCATCCCAAGGCACCTATTGCTGGTCATTTCCTTGGTGCTAGGTCTTGGTGACTTCATCTTCCTCAAATCCTACCTTTCACCTATTTGGTAAGAAAAACTCAAGGTATATGATTTTGTGGTAAGTTTGCTTATTTCAATATAAACTCATTTATATTGCTTATTGATTCTCTCGGTTGTGAGAGAAGGTTGTGATCCCGGGTTGTGGGATTCACTATTGCCGTTGTTGTATGATTTGATCTTGTGAAGGTTTTTCACAAGATATTCATAGTGGAAATCTTGAGTTAGGGTTTCTAACTCAAGTATCCGGAGGGGATCCGGGTGGTTGGGACGTAGGATCACCGGGAACAAGTCGGGGAGACTTGGGTGGATCCGAACCCATTAACATCATTTGTTTGCATTGTTAATTTTGTTGTTGTCATTCAATTTAAGCTTCCGCAAATTGTTTTGGTAGTTGTTTGCACTATAATTTGGAATTATACTCCTTGTTATTTTTAAATTACTATTCACCCCCCCTCTAGTACTTGTGCAGTAGCTTGTAGGGCATTACATTTGGTATCAGAGCCAAATACTTAGCTATGTCTGCCAACGACAACAAGACCGTGCGTCCACCTTCCAACTATGACACCTTCAGGAACCGTGAAGGAGCATCTTCGGTGATGGAAGGACATTCCTCTACGAGGCCTACATTCTTCAACGGTACCAACTACGGGTACTGGAAATGCCGGATGGAAACCTTCCTCCGGAGTGCGTCTTTATGGAGGACCACAATGAAGGAATACATTGAGCCCGGAGAAGAAGACTTTGAGAAATGGACTACCGCGGAGATCGTCGCGGAGGTAAGCAATGCCAAGACAATGAACGCCTTGCAATGCGCATTGGAGCCCGAGCACTTCAATAAGATATGCACATGTAAGAGTGCATATCAAATTTGGAACTCCCTCCTCATTCTTCATGAAGGGACGAGTAGGGTAAGAGACTCTAAACTCGTAGTCGTAAACAAAGATTACAAAATGTTTCATATGCAACATGGCGAGAAGATGAAAGAATATTACGCTTGCTTCGTTGACATAATAAACGAGTTAGAGGCCCTCGGCAAGTCCTACACTCAAAAGGAGAAGTGCTCAAAGCTTATCGAAGGACTTCCTTCTTCTTGGGAGAAACGTACCTTCGCCATCGAGGAAGGTAATGACATGAACAAATATACCGTAGTTCAATTGATGGGTACTTTGATGTCATACGAGGTACGCAAAGATAGCAAGGTGAAGTTACAAGAAAAGATGAAGTCCTATTTGAACCAAGACGCGCCTAAGAAAAAGGCGATTGCATTCAAGGCGGCTTCATCCACCTCTACCGATGATGAGGACTCGGAAGAAGAAATGGACATGGAATCCATTGCACTCATGGTAAAGAAGTTCAATCGCTTCTTCCGAAAGGGTAACTTCAAACAAAAATCTAAATTTACTTCTACTAACGCCTCTCCACCTTTGTGCTTTAAATGCAATAAGCCAAGACACATCAAAGCGGATTGTCCTCAAAACAAGCAAAAGGAGAAGTGGAAGGCACCGAAGTTCGACAAGTCAAAGAAGTACAAAAAGGGACTTGTCGGAGCAACATTCACCGACTCCGAGGATTCCTCAAGCGGAGAGTCAGACGATGAGAAAGTGGAGCAAGCGCACATGTGCTTCATGGCAAGAGAGGAGCATGATCAAGGATCTTCCTCCTCCGATGATAGCGACGACGAAGGCGATGAGGTAACTATGGATGATCTTAGGGATGCTAACTCTCATTTATGGTATAAATATACTAAATTAGTAAATAGATATACTAAAGTAAAAGATGACCTAGCTAGCATTCAAACCTCGCCTAAGACTATCATCACCAACAACGACACCGTTGTTGAAGATTTAAGAAATGAGATTGTTAATCTCACATCTAAACTTGAACATGTTAGCATTGAAGATCCGGAAGAACATAGGATAACGGATTTGACTTCTCAAAACTCGACTTTGAGTATTGAGAATGAAAGTCTTAAATCTCGTGTTTATGTGCTCACATCGCAAGTATCTACTTTGGATACTTCTATGTGTTCTCTCAAAGAGAAATATGAGAACACATTAGGCCGAATTAATAAATTCAATAAGGGTAAGGACCATTTGGATAAAATCCTAAGTGACTTACTTCCGGCCAATCACCACATTGGTTTGGGGTATACGATGGGATGTCCATCCAAAGCGGCCACTACTTTTGTTAGGCCAACTTTCGGTGACTCTACGAGTGGTAGCAAACACTCTATTGGTAGTTTATCTACCAATGGTGCTTCCACCTCGTCCACACCCTCTTTTGGAAAGAAACCCACTTTGGGTGGACCTCCAAAGAAGGGGCATGCTTATATGTACACAAATACCATGCCACGTAGGAACACATGTCCTACTCCACCGTCTCACACATATGATGATTTCTATGCTACACGTTCACGGGCACGTGCACACCATGTGAGACACCCTCACGCACGTGTTCCCACACATGCATATGTTCACCCACCTCATCATATGAATAATTCTCGTCGTGCACCATTCCATCATGTTCCTTATGCCTATCCACAACATGCATCACGTAGAAATCAACGTAGCATGCATGCACCCAATAGGATGAGGGCTCCCAAAATTTTCACTATTTGGAGCCCAAAGGACACAAGCATGGATGAAAAACAAGTGTATATGAATGCTTATTTTTCGGATGTTGTGCATAGTAGAAATTATGTGGGGAAGTCAAAGTCCAATTGGACTTGGCTTCCAAAGGTCTAACTTTTGAGGACCCAATGACCTTGGGTACCATGATATGAAAGTTTCTATCTTTAGGTACTCAAGGAAAAGAAAAAGAAGAGGAGCAACAAATTTAAATTTAGCTTCAAAGGGAATTGGATACTCGATAGCGGGTGTTCAAAACACATGACGGGTGACGCTCAATTCCTCTCCGGAATAGTTCCCATTGCAAATGGAAACCGCGTCGTATTTGGAGGCAATGAGAGCGGAACCATCGTCGGTGTTGGTAAAGTGGGTAACCCTTCTAAACCCTTAATTAGTGATGTTTATCTAGTTAATGGTTTAAATCATAATCTTATTTCAATAAGCCAACTTTGTGACAAAGGTTACAAAGTTAGCTTTGCGAAAGGATTGTGTCATATTTCAAATGATAATAATAAATTATTATTTTCCGGCACACGCCATAAAGATATTTATATTTTGGATCTTCCTAAGTCATATGAACAATGTCTCGTTGCTAACACAAGTGAACAACACTTATGGCATCGACGCTTTGGACATGTGAACTTTGGAACACTTTATAAGCTTTCGAAATTAAATTCCATTAAAGGTTTTCCGAAGCTCGTTTTTGAAAAGAAAAGTTTTTGTGATTCTTGTCAACGTGGCAAGCTTCCTAAATCTTCATTTAAACCTAAGAAAAGCATTTCTACGAAACGGCCACTAGAGCTATTACATCTAGATTTATTTGGGCCAACTAGAGTTGCTTCCTTAGGAAATGCAAGATATGGACTAGTCATCGTTGATGATTATTCAAGATTTACATGTGTATTTTTCTTATGTAATAAAAATGAAGCTTTTGAAAACTTCACAATATTTGTGAAGAAAGTACAAAATCTCATCGGAACCACCATTGTCATTATTCGTAGAGATCATGGGGGTGAATTTGAGAATGAGTCTTTCTCAAATTTTTGTGATGATCTTGGAATTACTCACACGTTTTCTTTCCCTCGCGCACCTCCTTAAAATGGTGTTGTTGAGAGGAAGAATAGAACGCTTGTGGAGTGTGCTCACACTATGCTCGAAGATAGTCAACTTGGTTATCAATTTTGGGCGGAAGCGGTACACACCGCTTGTTATGTGTTTAATAGAATACTTTTGAGGCCCGGCACCAAACAAACTTGCTATGAATTGTTGTTTGGTAGATTGCCTCAAGTTAAACATTTTCGTGTTTTCGGCGCAAAATGTTTTATTAAAAACACATATGATAATTTGGACAAGTTTGATCCGAGATCGGATGAGGGGATATTTGTTGGGTATTCCTCACGTAGCAAAGCCTACCGGATATACAACAAAAGATCCTCTACGATCGAGGAATCACTTCATGTCTCTTTTAATGAGAATTTTACTACTTCTAGAATTTCAAATGATAATGATTCTATGGATGTTTTATGTGATTCGTTTGAAAATTCTAAGACTATTGATTCAATTGATCCTATTGAGACTAACCCGACTAATGAAGTTGTTGAGAATGTGCCTAGTGATCAAGGTATTCCCAAGCGGCTTCATACCGTTCGCGACCATCCCCATGAGCAAGTCATTGGCAATATTCATGATAGTGTCAAGACGAGATCTCAAGTCCACCACTTCGCCAATTGTGCCTTTGCCTCATCGATAGAGCCAAAGAATATACTTGAAGCGTGCGAAGATAGTGCTTGGATCCTTGCCATGGAGGAGGAACTCATTCAATTTGAGAGGAATGAGGTATGTGAGCTTGTTCCTTTGCCATCGAAGAACCACACCGTCATAGGGACAAAGTGGATCTTCAAGAACAAAACCGACGAAAATCAAGTCGTCGTCCGGAACAAAGCTCGGTTAGTTGCTCAAGGCTATCGCCAAGAGGAAGGTATCGATTTCGAAGAATCCTTCGCTCCGGTAGCTAGATTAGAATCAATTAGCTTTTATTGTCTTATGCATGCCATAAAAATTTTAAGTTATTTCTAATGGATGTTAAAAGTGCATTTTTAAACGGAGATGTTGTTGAGGAAGTTTACGTTTCTCAACCTCCGGGCTTCATAAATGAAAAATTTCCAAATCATGTTTTTAAACTAAAGAAAGCTCTTTATGGTTTGAGACAAGCTCCTCGAGCTTGGTATGATCGCCTAAAGAATTTTCTTTTGGATTTGAATTTTAAAATGGACGAAGCCGATTCTACACTTTTTGTTAAGCATGCGAATAATGATATTTTATTAGTTCAAATTTATGTTGATGATATCATTTTCGGTGCTACTAACTTCACTCTTTGCGAAGAGTTTTCTAATGTTATGAAGGAACAATTTGAGATGAGCCACATGGGCGAACTCAAATATGTCTTAGGTCTCCAAATTTGCCAATTGAACGATGCAATCTTCATCCACCAAACGAAGTATACGGTGGAGTTGCTTAAGCGATTTGGAATGGAAAGTGCTTCCGGGAAAAAGACTCCAATGAGCACGACTACGCATCTTGACAAGGATACGGGCTGTAAGGATGTAGACATTCGTCTATATCGAGGTATGATAGGTAGTTTACTTTATCTTACCGCAAGTAGGCCCGGTATTATGTTTGCCGTATGCATATGTGCTCGTTATCAGTCTCAACCTAAGGAGTCTCACTTAGAAGCGGTAAAACGTATTTTCCGTTATCTAAGTTATACACTTGATTTTGGATTACTTTATCCAAAATCTAGCACGTATGAGTTAGTCTCATACAGTGATGCCGATTATGCGGGATGCAAATCCGACAGGAAAAGTACTAGTGGCACTTGCCATTTTCTAGGAAATTCTCTTGTCTCTTGGTTTTCCAAGAAGCAAAATTCCGTATCACTTTCAACCACCGAGGCGGAATATATTGCCGCCGGTGCCGCTTGTGCCCAGGTTCTTTGGATGAGACACACACTGAAGGATTTTGGTATTCATTGTGATACTAGCCCTATCATGGTGGATAACCAAAGTGCTATTTGTCTTTCGAAGAATCCGGTGCACCATTCCCGATCAAAACACATAGATGTCCGACACCACTTTTTAGATGATCATGTTGCTAAAAAGGACATCATTTTAGTGTACGTTGAAACCCAAAAGCAAATCGCCGATATTTTCACGAAACCCCTAAAGGAGGACTCCTTTGTGCGGTTACGTCGAGAATTGGGGATTATGGGTGAATCCGAGATATAGGGTTCATGTTTCATTCAATTGTCTTGCATGCTATTCGATTTCGCGATATTTCGTTCATGCTAGCTTTATTGAATTTTTGGGATTTTATGTGATAGGTTTGAATTTGTGCTCGAATTCTTATTTGAAAGTCGTATTTAAGATTTCGACGTTTTATGGGGTAATTTAGATGACTAATGAGAGTGTTAAGATGTTTCATCCAAGTGGTTTGTGAAGAGAAATCAATTATCAATTTTTGGACTCTTCTAGTCGGTTTCAGTTCATTAGTCAACCGACTAGATGCTCATCTAGTCGGTCAGCTAGTGAACTCAGACCGACTAGATCAAGCTTTTATCTAACTCTTATCATTTTCTTTCTTTAGTCGGTCACAGTACACTTACCGACCGACTAGATTGAAAACTAGTCGGTCAGTGAGTATACTGAGACCGACTAATTCTAGCCCTAAAAATTCCTGTTTGCCTCTGTTTCGACTTAGTCGGTTCAAGCTCATTGACCGACCGACTAGATCGTGATCTAGTCGGTCAGTGCTTGAACTGTGACCGACTAAGTGTGTTAGGGCAAATGTGTCTTTTCAAAATCTCGACCGACTTTAAACTCTTCTATTCGACTAAAGTTCATTTTAGTCAGTCTCTTTCAAAGCTCCAGCTCGAAATTTCCCAAAACCCCTCCGAGCCCCTTCGACTTCCGACGCTACTTCCATCGATTCCGGACATCTTCCCGTCCATCCGCCGCCGCAGATCGCTCCCCTAGGTATCTCCCTCCTCCTCCTAGGTCGTTCTCCTATTCTAGGGTTGATCTAGCTCGATTTCTCTCCTAGGTGATCTAGGGTTTCGAATTCAGTTCTAGGGCTTGATTAATTTCGAGTTTGTTGAAGGATTCTAGGGTTTGAGCTAGGGTATTTGATCTTACCGTCATCGTTTGATTGGTCTCGTCGTGCCACGACCATGGCAAAGACGCGGATCCCTATCACTTCATCTGGGGCTTCCCCAATGAGTGTAGAGCCTTTTGACCCTAGGAATCCATCTAAGCCCAAGCGTCGTGATAAATCTACCCAATCTTCTCCGTCTTCGCCTCCTCTGAAGAAGCAGAGGACGGCGACGGTCAAACCCCGAAAATCTAAGTCTAAAAAGCCCATACTCCACTCACCCTCGACTCCTCCTGATTCCGATACTGAGTTTATCCCTGAGGATGAGCCTGGCCATAGGGAACCCACTCCTCCACTTCGTACTAGGACTCACCAGCCAAAGGGAAAGGGCCCAATGCCAGCGGGTGGTGTTGACATATCGTTGTGTCGCGACGACCCTATGTGTCTAGCGGCCTACAACCGTATTGAACACTGCCCGATGCTATTGGAGCACCATGTTCAGTTTTCAGATTTCCTTGGCTTAGCTGACCTCCTCTCCTATAGTGGGCTCCTTGATTATCTTCGCTTTGACTCCAAGGCCAACCCTAAACCATATCCTCGCCTGGTAAAATTGTTCTATGCCAATCGTGTCCGAGGCCAGTACGATGCGAGTCACTCCATCGAGACTACTGTCTTGGGAACTCCTATAGTTCTCACGACAGAAATCTTGGGGGAGATTCTTGGCTGTTCGTCGTCTGGTCTCCTTCCTTCTGACATTTCTGTCGATGATATCGCCTCCTTGGATCAGTCCGTTCTTTCTGACATCTTCCATGTGATCCCTCCTGCCTTTATTGGAGTGCCTTCGAAGTCGTTCAAACCTAATGCATGGGTACTGAATCTCATTCTGAAGTCGTGCTTGCTTCCCAAGTACGGCTCATCTTCACTTCCATCACAGCCATTTTTGAAGCTTATCTACGCTCTTTTCTTGGGTTGCGAGATTAATTGGGCTCGCGTTATACTCGATAAGATGGACTCTTTCGAGTGTATACGCAAGACCTATAAATCTGCGCATATTCCATATCCGTGTCTGCTGACCCTTGTCTTTCGTCATTTCCGAGTCCCTCTCCCTCCTGACGATGAGCGTCCCTTGGGTCCCCCTCTGAACGCGACGGCCGTTAAGAAATCTCTAGCGGCGCTTCGTTATGTGCAGAGGTCGACCACATCTGCTTCTCAGGCTACTCCCTCAGCTGCTGCAGCCTCCACTCCTCCTGCTACATTAAATGATGTCGTAAGCCTTCTTCGTCGGCACGAGTCGCGTTTGGCTCGTACCGAGGAGGTCGTCTGCCGTATGGCTCAGATGATGGGGATTGATCTTCCTCCTTCCGTGTCTGAGGCCGAGGAGATGGACGATGAGGAGATTGACGAGCTTGTCACTTCCTTGGCTCGTGGAGATGATGCCACTGCTGCTGCTGCTGCTGCTACCACTTCTGCTCCTGGAGTTGGCACCACATCCGGTGCTCCAGAGCCTTCTGCTTCAGTAGTTCAGACTTCTGAGGCTGCTACTGTTCCTATTGACGAGCCTGCTCCTATCTCACCTGCTGCTGTTACTCCTGTTGAGACCCCAGCTGTTGAGCCCGTCGTTTCCACACCTGCCCCGACGATCCCGTCTGTTGAGACGCCTCTTCTCCCTGCAGAGCCTGAGTCCACTCCGTCGACTGGACCCATGGAGACTGCAGATCCAGCCACTTCCTCGTGATCGTCTGTTCCGAGGACTCTCCACTACTCTTTGGATGATATATTTTATTGAGAGTATTTTGGGTTAGGATGGAGTTTGAGGGTTGTTTTGATGTATTTTTGAGTTTTCTGGATGTCGGTGTTGGATATTTTGATGTACTTTGGATGATATAGATGATGATGTTGTACTTTTTGATGTTTATGTGGATGATGATGTTGTACTTTTTGATGTTTATATAGATGATGATGTTGTATCAATGATGTATGATGTATTTCTTTTTGATGGGTATGTTGCATTTGATGTATCGATATCTTTTTGGATGTACTCATGATGTTTCTATCTATATATACATCGATGTTCATGTTGTGATATTTACTTCGTCGTGCACATTAATTCTCATTCAATGTCCATGCTATGTAAAATCGTCGCTCGACGATTGAAAAACTTGGTTAAATAAATTATATTTCTATATTTGTATAGAATTGTTTTCCATGCACAAATTTAACCAAGAATATTGAATATTGAAGAGTATGTTTCTTTATTCAAGAAATGAATAATTATTTGGTATTTTTGATGATTTTGATTATCGCTTTTTGATAATGGACAATTTGGCACACCTTGATTTGATTTCATCATTTTTCCCTTGGTGTCAATTGGGTCCATCGTCATTGTCTACGACTCCCGATGTTGGATTTTCCATTTCCTAGTTGTTGTCGTTGTATGCCCCCCATTTTTGGGATAATGCCAAAGGGGGAGAGATAATGATAATAAATAGGGCAAATGAAAATTTAACTCAATTACCACGAATCTAGTTTGATATGTTAGATTCAGGGGGAGTTAAGATATATATAAGGATTTTCAAAATCCGATATTTCGAAAATCGATTCTCTTTATTTATCTTACTCGTCTGATTGATGCAATTCATATATATTCATTTTGGAATTAACGTGTCATCAATGCAGGGGGAGTAAGTATTTTACATTTGAATCATTATTTTTGATTATTATTTATGTTGGTTTGTCATCACCAAAAAGGGGGAGAATGTTGAATATTGGACTCCCCGGATTTGGTTTTGGATGATGAGCAAACATAAATAATTCATGAACTAACAATTTGTGAGCGCAGTATTGGAGATCGTCGCCAAATTCACGAGAACATTCAAAGCGACATCTCAAGACTTCTCAAAGCACGTATTCATGCCTAAAGCTTCGTTGAAGCTCTTGCGCCGTTTTGGAAGTCATGAAGAATTCATCGAAGCTTTCGAAGACCGTTCCTTAAGGTTTTATTTATAGTCTTTTTAGCTTCGATATATAGAATGTTAATCCTTGAGTATATCTTACGATTCTAAATTCATAACGCTCATATCGTAGCTCTAGGATCTTAGTACAAGTTCACTCTAACTTCCTCGAAGCGTCGCGCTTCGATTCGGACTTGTTTGTGCATGTTAGTTGGTACAAGAAGAAGTACTGACCGACTAGATGGTGATCTAGTCGGTCAGCAACTCTTCTTGGACCGACTAGTTTGATTCCTTAATTTCTTGGACTTTACTGTTTACAGTTAGTCGGTCTACGTTGACTCACCGACCGACTAGTTTGTGAACTAGTCGGTCAGTGATGCTTCTTTGACCGACTAGTTGTGACTTACTGTTCATACTAAATTTCTCCTAAGCTACTGTTTATCGTTAGTCGGTCTAAGAACGTTTGGTGACCGACTAGTTGACAATCTAGTCGGTCAACTTTTGTTCTTGGACCGACTAAGTCAATTTGTATTCAGACTATTTCATTATGCCTCTTAGTCGGTCTACGTTCACTGACTGACCGACTAGTTGTGAAACTAGTCGGTCAGAAAGTCTTCTTGGACCGACTAGATTTCTAGGTCTGAATTTCTCTTTCTTCTCAGTTCCTCACTTAGTCGGTCCATGCTGTTTGACTGACCGACTAGTTGATGAACTAGTCGGTCAGTGGTTGTTCTTTGACCGACTAGTTTTCTCAGATTTCTATCCGTTGGGAATTGACCTAAGTTGTTTTTATGGGACCCTATAAATACGAACCTAGGTCATTTCTATCTAGGTTAGAGCTGCCATTAAGAGATTCATTGAGATCAAAAGAGATAGCCATTCTCACTCTTTTCTAAAGCTCTCTTCCTCACAAGAAACCCATTCTCTCACATTCTAGATCTAGAATCCATCTTGAGAGAAGCTTGTTCTTGGTGAGCCCTTCAAGCTCTAGCTTGAATCAAGTCTCCAAATCATCCCTAGGCACCTATTGCTGGTCATTTCCTTGGTGCTAGGTCTTGGTGACTTCATCTTCCTCAAATCCTACCTTTCACCTATTTGGTAAGAAAAACTCAAGGTATATGATTTTGTGGTAAGTTTGCTTATTTCAATATAAACTCATTTATATTGCTTGTTGATTCTCTCGGTTGTGAGAGAAGGTTGTGATCCCGGGTTGTGGGATTCACTATTGCCGTTGTTGTATGATTTGATCTTGTGAAGGTTTTTCACAAGATATTCATAGTGGAAATCTTGAGTTAGGGTTTCTAACTCAAGTATCCGGAGGGGATCCGGGTGGTTGGGACGTAGGATCACCGGGAACAAGTCGGGGAGACTTGGGTGGATCCGAACCCATTAACATCATTTGTTTGCATTGTTAATTTTGTTGTTGTCATTCAATTTAAGCTTCCGGAAATTGTTTTGGTAGTTGTTTGCACTATAATTTGGAATTATACTCCTTGTTATTTTTAAAGTACTATTCACCCCCCCTCTAGTACTTGTGCAGTAGCTTGTAGGGCATTATAGCAACTAGTCGGTCGGTCGACCAACGCAGACCGACTAAGTGTAAACATTAACTTCTGAACGAAAATAGGATTTAGAATTAGTCGGTCGATGAACAAATACTGACCGACTAGTTTAACATCTAGTCGGTCGATGAACGTTCTTAGACCGACTAAGAGTGAACAATATTGATACTAAAATTAAGTTGAAGAGTTAGTTGGTTAAAGAAGCATTGCTGACCGACTAGTTTGCAACCTAGTCGGTCAACCAACGTTCTTAGACCAACTAACGATAAACAGTAACTCTTGAATAATTTAGAAAGCCAACTAGTCGGTCCAAGAAGGATTGCCGACCGACTGGATCGTCATCTAGTCGGTCGGTGCCCCTTCTCATACCGGCTAACGTGCACCAAAAGTTCCGATACGGAGCGCGGAGCTCCGGGATCGATTCTTAAGACTCCTAGGCTTGATCTAATAGTAAGATACGAATGTTATGAAGCCTGTCATGAATGACATACTTCGAAATCGACGATCCTAAAGAAGAAACGAGAAAACACGACGAAACGATCGAAAATGAAAGTTACGGAGACGAAAACCACACATGAGGAGAAAATCCACCAAAACATATATTATATTATAATAAATCCAGATACATGAAAAGCAGTCGTTACATCCTCCCCAACTTAAGAAAAATTTCGTCCTCGGAATTTCCAAACACTCACGTGTCCGGAAACAACAGTGGGAAACGCTCTCGCATCTCATCCTCATTCTCCCAAGTAGACTCTCCAGGTGAGCCGTGTCGCCACATCACCCTCACAAGATTGACAATCTTGTTCCGAAGCAATTTCTGACGCCTGTCCAGAATCTGCACTGGATGCTGGTCATACGTCATATCGGGGCGAACGGTAATCTCCGAAAAATCAACCGCATGAGATGGATCGCTAATATATCGACGAAGCTGCGACACATGGAAAACATTGTGAACTCCTTCTAAAGATGGCGGCAAGGCCAAGCGATACGCTACCTCGCCAACCCTCTCCAAAATGTCAAACGGTCCAATGTATCGCGGGCTCAACTTCCCCCGCTTCCCAAAACGAATCACACCGCGATTCGGGGAGATCTTCAAGAACACATGGTCGCCCGGCTGAAATTCCAAAGGACGACGTTTAGCATCCGCCCAATGCTTAAAACGGTCCTGAGCAATCCTCAACCTCTCCCGAATATTCCTGACGATATCCACGGCCTCCACGATCATCTCAGGTCCCAACAGCTCCCGATCACCAACGTCATCCCAACTCAATGGCGATCGACATTTCCTCCCATACAAAGCGGCGAAAGGCGCCATGCCAATACTCGCCTGGAAGCTGTTGTTGTAAGAAAACTCTACCAGATGTAGATGGTCCTCCCATAAACCCTTGAAATCCAACATGCACGCCCTCAGCATGTCTTCCAAAATCTGAATCGTCCTCTCGGACTGGCCATCCGTCTGCGGATGGTACGCCGTGCTGAAACTCAGACGTGTACCCAAGCTCTTCTGCAAACTCTGCCAGAACTGAGATGTGAACCTCGTGTCTCTGTCAGACACGATACTCACGGAGACTCCATGAAGTCGCACAACCTCCTGCACGATTCACGTTACATCACTATCCAAACTAGGAAAAGGAAATATAACGGAGAGTAAAAGAATTTTACCTCCATATATCTCCTCGCTAGCGCCTCAGTGGACTGTCCCACTCGGAATGGAATAAAGTGCGCGGATTTGGTCAATCGATCCACGATCACCCAAATCACGTCATTCTGCTTCGGACTCCGAGGTAGTCCAGTCACGAAATCCATAGTGATGTGTTGCCATTTCCACTCCGGAATCGGAAGCGGTTGTAGCAACCCGGCCGTACGCTGATGCTCCGCCTTCACTTGCTGGCAAACTAAACACTTGGACACACTCCGAGCCACACTCCTCTTCATGCCATGCCACCAAAAATTCAAACGAAGATCCTGGTACATCTTGGTGCCACCAGGATGCACAAAATACGGCGAACTGTGTGCCTCCACCATCAACTCCTCTCTAATATCCCCAGCTGGCACACACAGCCTGGCTCCAAACCTCAGCGAGCCATCCTCATGAATCAAAAAGTCAGTCCACAGACCGGCTTCCACCTGCTCCCGAATCTTCACCAGCTTCGGATCCTCAGCCTGGCCAGCCTTAATCCGATCCACGATCGTCGACTGCACCTGCATGTACATCAACGATGAATCCTCCCCAGGAAGGAAAATCTCCACGCCAGACTCGCAAAAATCCTGCTGCAATCTCCACTGCGAGGTCAAAATCATCACCATGGGAAGCCTACTCAGCGCATCTGGAACCACATTCACCTTGCCCGGGTGAAACTGCAAATCAATCTCATAATCCGCCATAAGCTCCAACCATCGACGCTGTCGCATGTTGAGCTCCTTCTGTGTGAAAATGTACTTCAAGCTTTTGTGATCGGTGAAAATCTTCACTTTCTCACTCAGCAGGAAGTGCCTCCAAATCTTAAGAGCAAACACAACGGCAGCCAACTCCAGATCATGCGTCGGTTAATTCTTCACGTGAACCTTAAGCTGACGAGACGCATAAGCCACAACATGTCCATGCTGATGCAACACACAACCGAGACCATTGCCAGAAGCATCGCAAAAGATCTCGAATCCACCGCTGCGATCAGGCACAACAAGAATAGGGGCAGTCGTCAACCTCTCCTTCAGAATACCAAAAGCACTCTCACAATCACCCGACCAAACAAAAGCAACATCCTTCCGCGTCAACCTGGTCATCGGCTCAGCAATACGAGAAAAGTCCTTAATGAAACGTCGATAGTAACCAGCAAGTCCAAGGAAGCTCCGAATCTCAGACGCAGACGACGGAACAGGCCACTCTCTGATGGCCCTAATCTTCTCGGGATCCACTGAAATACCATCTCCAGTCACCACATGCCCGAGAAAAGCAACTCTATCCAGCCAAAACTCGCACTTTGAAAACTTAGCATACAACCGATGCTTCCTCAAAATCTCCAATACCATCCTCAAGTGCGAGGCATGCTCTTCCTCCGACTTCGAGTAGATCAGAATGTCGTCAATAAAGATAACGACAAACTTATCTAAAAAGTCGTAGAAAATCAGGTTCATCAGATTCATGAAAACTGTGGGCGCGTAGTTACGCCGAAAGGCATAACCACAAACTCATAGTGTCCATACTTCGTCCTGAACGATGTCTTCGGAACATCTCCCTTCTTCACCTTCAACTGATGGTAACCACTCCTCAAATCCAATTTAGAAAACACCCTCGACCCTCCAAGCTGATCAAAAATATCATCGATGCGAGGCAACGTGTATTTATTCTTAATGGTCACCGCATTCAACTCTTGATAGTCCACGCACATGCGACGCGAACCATCCTTCTTCTTCACCAGCAACACCGGTGCTCCCCACGGAGACACGCTAGGATTGATATAACCCTTCTGCAAAAGCTCATCCAACTGCTTTCGCAACTCCTCCAACTCTGCAGGTGCCATACGATACGGCACCTTCGAAATCGGCTGCGCACCTGGAACAAGATCAATAGAAAATTCTAGAGCTCGATCAGGTGGCAAACCAGACATCTCCTCGGGGAAGACGTCGCCAAAATCACGCACCACATCTGGCCACTCCAGCTCCATCCGCATAGCCACAACCTCCACCGGCCTGGCCCGAAATCTGACAGGACCAAGCGAACTGCTACCACGACTGAATTCAAATACTGGATGTCCAGGAATCTCGAACACCACCTTCTTCCTCCGACAGTCAATCGTAGCATAGAAGCTCGCAAGCCAGTCCATCCCAAGAACTGCATCATAGTTGATGATGTCGTGGTCAATGAAATCAGTGAAAAGCTCATGTCCACAGACCACCAACGAGCAAGAATTGCAACCACGATGCACCGAGACCACGCCATTCCCTATAACGATATTCCAACTCTTGGAAAGAGGGGACGTCGACAAGGAATGCCTCTCCACGAAGCTCCGAGAAATAATGCACATCGATGCACCAGAGTTAAAGAGGACTCGTGCAGGAAATGTGCAAACCAAAACCACACCTAACAATCAATTAACAATCAAACCCTAGTCTAGCAAAGAACCATGTTCAAGCAAACAACACAATCTAACAATCAAAACCAGCTAGGAAAGTAACAGCTAGATTGAGGATTACCTGTGATAACCTCATCCACAGCCTCACTCTCCACAGCAGTCATCAGAAAAGCCTGCTTCCTTGGCGGAACAGCCTGCCGAAAAGCCTGTCCCTGTGGAACAAGAGCTGCTCCACGTCCAGCAGGAACAGACGCTCGTTGCTACAACGGCTGTGCTGCAACAGGTGCCCTCCGCAGCTGATTCGCATGCCGACAATCCTTTGCGGCATGGGAAGCATCACCACAAACCAGACACTGGCCCAAAAACTTCTGACACTGATCCTTGATGTGGCCAGGCTTGCCGCAGAAATGGCAAGTCTTCAAAATAGGCCCTCCTGGCCTCTTAAACTGAGCGGGCTGATTAGGCTTGAAACCAGGCCTAACCACCGCTCTGGCCTGCTCCATAGGCCTCTTCCCAGCACTAACAACAGACCCCCTCCTCTGGTTCACGAGCAGCTCCTGCCTCTTGGCTGCTACTAGAACCTTCTGATAAGACTCCCGGTCAGAAGAGGTCACAAAACTCTGGAGCTCCGAAGCAAGTCCCTGCAGGAACCTCTGAGCTCTCTCCTCAGCGTCCTGCACCATCTTTGGTGCAAACCGACTCAGCCTCATGAACTCTTGGTGATACAGGTCCACCGACGAGCTTCCTTGCTTCAAATCGATAAAACGCTGCAGCATCTCTTCTCTGGCAGCTTTCGGGAAGAACTCACCCTCAAATCTGGCCTTGAAGGTAGCCCAAGCTATCGGCTCCACCAACATCTTCTCTTCCGCATCCCACCAATTCCGAGCATTATCCTTGAGTTGCCTCTTCGCCAAATCAACCCATCCAGCTGGGGTGATCTTGGCCATCTTCAGATTGTCCTCGATGTTCCGAATCCACTCATCGACAGCCAGAGGACCCTCAGACCCATCAAAATATGCGGGACCCAGCTCCCGAAATTGCTTCGCTCCTGGCTCAGAGTGAGGGGCATCCGGAAGAGCCCGGGCAGCTCGAGCAAGTGGAGCATTCTGGACTTGCAGAAGCACGCCCTGCTGCACTTGCATCATCTGGAGCATCATCCGCATCATCTCCCCGTTGGTGGGTTCCCGCTCAGGATCCTCATCATGAGGGAGCGCACCACTACCCCCACCACGGGTGAATCGTCTTCCTGCCATCTAGTGACACAGAGAACGAATCAGATTAGACTCATAGCTTATGACTCGGACGTCGAACTCAGTTTATTGGACATTCTAATATTATTATCGCTATTCCAAAAATCGCAGTTACAGAAGGACCTGCATGGGCCACCAACAAAACCTGTCACGACCTGCTTCCCTAAAATGGAGGCGAGACGTGAAAAGGTCCGCACGAGAGTGGAGCTGTGAAGCCCCAAACCCGATAAGCGTCAATAAAACATAAGCAGGTCCCTGTAACCACAACGGAACAACAATAATAACACAAGGAGAGACTGAAATAAAATCTCATATCTCATAAATTGTCCAACATGAAAATAAGTCCAACATCCAGAAAAGTCACCAGGCTAAAAGAAAGAGTCTAAGGCCCAGAACAAGGCCAACAAAAGCAACGACATAACAAGGTATAGGTGTTACGCACTGACAACAAAACAGCAGTCTAAGCAAAAAGGAAAACACAACGAAGACACTAGGACTGGTCCCCAGTGTCCACGTACTCCCCGTCAAACACAAGCTCGGGCTCGGCGTCAGCAAACACCTCGTCCTCAACAAGGTACTCAGGCTCAGGATCTAACATGTGTCACCCAAAAGAGCAAAGGGGGCACATGTCAGCAAGTCTAAAAGACTTGGGCAAGGAAACTGAAAGTAAGGCAACTAGCAACCTAGCAGTTTTAGTATGCATGACATGGCAGTTATAACATGAGTGCACAAACAAGACATGGCAAGACAATTTGTACAAGAGAACAATTATCGGGACAAGACAAGAGTAGCCAAGCTACTAACAATCTCAATCAATTCACTATTCACGTTTCACTGTTGTTTGTAGATGTTTACGCCTTACAGCTGAATGGTTTCACATTCACGCTGATTGGCCACTTAACAACTACCCCAAACCCAGAGTTTACGCCTTACCACTGCAGTTGCTGATCGGGCAGACTCCCAGTTGATTGGCCGCTTAACTCTTACCCCCAATACCCACATGTAATCGAGCCAGGGTCCCTGCACATGAGCTCAGTAAATGAGCCGGGGTTGCCCCGCACAGGAGCTCGCATTCTATATCACGATTCATAAACAATTGGCGTAGGGGTGCACCTAGCTGGAAACAAGCAATTCGGGCATTGGCTATCAACCAACACATGGCCCGCTTCTGGAACACGAGACAGGAACACAAGCATTGTAGCGAAGCTATGCATTCACAGAAATACTTAAAGGATGCAATGACATGACAATTTATTTGTGTACCGTTAATGGAAAGTAAACATGAAATGGTAATTATGCAACATGCTAAATGTCGGAACTAGCTTCGTTGTCAAGCTAGTTCCCCAAATTTGCGCCTAGGCGAGTATCATTTCGTCGCCTAGCCTCTTTTACGCCTACAACAAGCAAAATGGCCTAAAACATGGCCTAAACCCTAAGTGGCAAGTTTCACTTGCCTAGCACCGGGGATGACGATCACGAAGGTTCGTCTCGCGGATGCTAATCTACGGGGGAAATCGCTGTTTTGGGGAAACAATCATCAAACAACATGAAATTTCATTAGGGTTTCATAAAAATACAAATAGGTTATGAAAACATCGAGAGATCGATTTCTTACCGAGAGGAAGCGGAAGAAACACTCCGGAGAACCCTAGGACCAGATCTGGAAACAAATGGAGAAGTTTGGAGAGTTAGGGTTTTGGGGGGATTTTGGGGATTTGGTGAGATTTTGGTGAAGTTGAGAGGTAGAATGAGTTGATGGAGGATTTAGATGATGGATCTAGGGCTTGGGATGAAGGAATAAGGCTTGGAGGAAGATGGGGGCTCAATGGGGGAGAAACTAGGGTTTTGGTTCGAGTGGAGGAAGAAGAAAACGTTTGGGAGGGGTATAAATAGGTTGGGCTGGCGGCTGCCCAGAAATTAGGGTTTTAACACAGATTAGTCGGTCAAAGAGCAACCACTGACCGACTAGTGTGGCAACTAGTCGGTCGGTCGACCAACGCAGACCGACTAAGTGTAAACAGTAACTTCTAAACGAAAATAGGATTTAGAATTAGTCGGTCGATGAACAAATACTGACCGACTAGTTTAACATCTAGTCGGTCGATGAACGTTCTTAGACCGACTAAGAGTGAACAATATTGATACTAAAATTAAGTTGAAGAGTTAGTCGGTTAAAGAAGCATTGCTGACCGACTAGTTTGCAACCTAGTCGGTCAACCAACGTTCTTAGACCGACTAACGATAAACAGTAACTCTTGAATAATTTAGAAAGCCAACTAGTCGGTCCAAGAAGGATTGCCGACCGACTGGATCGTCATCTAGTCGGTCGGTGCCCCTTCTCATACCGGCTAACGTGCACCAAAAGTTCCGATACGGAGCGCGGAGCTCCAGGATCGATTCCTAAGACTCCTAGGCTTGATTTAATAGTAAGATACGACCGTTATGAAGCCCATCATGAATGACATACTTCGAAATCGACGATCCTAAAGAAGAAACGAGAAAACACGACGAAACGATCGAAAATGAAAGTTACGGAGACGAAAACCACACATGAGGAGAAAATCCACCAAAACATATATTATATTATAATAAATCCAGATACATGAAAAGCAGTCGTTACAAAACAACCGTCGAGATCCCGCTGCCCTTCACCCCGCAAGCAAGGATAGACCATCACCGCCACCTGCACCATCTGCAGTCACCGCCCGGACCACGCACCGCCGCTGCTGCCGTTCCATCCACGTCGTTGCCTCCACCTGCTAGGGCAATGCAAACGAAATGAACGCGTAAGCTTATATATAAGAATACGTTATCTTATAAAAAAGTATGTTATTACATAGTAAACTGTGTATTATATTATACAACCCGTAAGTCATTATTAGCAGTACTTAATTTTATTATATTATAATAATATAATGTAAATAGTATGTCATAATAAATAGTATATTATATTATCTTAAATATATTATGTTATATAATCAGTAGTGTTATATATATTAGGCGTAAGTTGATATATATATATATATATATATATATATATATATATATATATATATAAGTCATAACCCGTACACGCGGGCACGGTTCATTTAAGATTTTCCCCCGCGAAATCTTTGTTCCCCAAAAAATTATTTCCACAGCCAAAATTGTGCAGAACAACAAATTAGCGTAAATATATTTAGCGACACAGGCGCCTTCGACGTGGACGCCTTCGACGTGGGTGCCTTCGACGTGGAACAACAAATACGATGCGGGCGCTTTCGGCGTGGAACAACAAATTCGGCTCGATCGCCTTTGGTGTGGAATAACAAATTCGATACGAGCGCCTTTGTCGCAGCATAACAAATTCGACGTGGAACAACAAATTCGACGCAGAACAAAGCGCAACGTGCAAGTGCTTTTGGAACGGAACAACAAATATGGCACAAGTACCTTTGGCATGGAACAACAAATTCGGAGTGAGCGCCATTGGCGGCAAAAAAAAATTCGGCGTGGGTGTCGTTGGTTGGGAACATAAAGTTCGGCACTAGCGCCTTCGGCGTGGAAGAACACGACAGCGGCTTCGGCGCGAAATAATAAATTCGGCACGGTCGCCTTCGGTGCGGAACAATGTGTGATCGCCTTCGACACAGAATAACAAATTTGGCACGTGCGCCTTCGGTTCTAAACGTAAAAAAATTAGCGGAACAACGCGCAATCGCTTTTGGTACGGAAAAACAAATTCGACGCGGGTGCCTTTGGCGCGGGACAACAAATGAACGTAAAACAATTGCGCAGGTGCCTTCGGCGCAGGCATCGTTTGTTGGCATGGAACAACGCATGAGCATTCGATGCAGAACAACAAATTTGACGCGGGCGCTTTTTGCATGGCACAACAAATTAGTTTAAACAAATTTAGGAGGTGCCTTCGATGGGAGCGCCCTCGACGCGGAACAACAAATTTGGCGCAAACGCCTTCGGTGCGAAATAACAAATTAGCGTAAAAAATTTAGCGGAACAACGTGCAAGCGCTTTTGGCATGGAACAACAAATTCGGCATGGGTGCCTTTGGCGCGGGACAACAAATTAACGTAAAAAAATGCGCGGGCGCCTTCGGCGCAGGCGCCATTTGTTGGCGTGGAACAACGCGAGAGCATTCGGTGTGGAACAACAAATTTGGCACAGACACTTTTGGCACAGGATAACAAATTAGTTTTAAAAAATTTAGTCGGCGCAGGCGCCTTCGGCGCAGAACAACAAATTCGACGCGGGACAACAAATTAATGTAAAAAATTGCACGGGCGCCCTCAGTGCAGGCGCCATTTGTTGGCGTGAAACAACGCGTGAGCATTCAGTGCAGAACAACAAATTTGGCACGACGCTTTTGATGCAGGACAACAAATTAGTTTTAAAAAATTTAGCGGGCGCCGTTTGTTGGCGCAGAACAATGCGTTAGCATTCGGTGCGGAACAACAAATTTGGCGCAGGACAACAAATTAGTTTTAAAAAATTTAGCGGGCGCCTTCGGCTAAATTTTTTAGCTCACCCAAAATTTAGTTCCCCTGTTATTTTAGAATATTCCCTTGGATCTCCTAATGTTAAACGAACATCAATAATTAAAGCACAAAAACTTTATTTCCCCAAAATAATCTTCGCTTCGTATTTAGTTCCCCCTAAAATTTGCCAAAAATTTTAGCGCTCCCCAAAATTTATTTCCCAAGAGAAGTTGGTTCCAACCAAAAAATTTAGTGCAACCAAAATTTAGTTCATTCCAGATTTAATTTCACCCTAAGTTTAGGGTTTCCCCCAAACTTTTAAGGTTCCCTCCAGATTTTGCTCTGCAATGTGCATGCACTAAAGCAATGCAGACACGCCCGTTCATCTTTAATTTTAATTTTTTTAGTTTGTTGGTGTGTATCTTTACAAAATACTTTGATGACAAAGTTAAACTAGTCATTCTACTTTTCTAAAACCTATAAATAGAATATAAGAACTTAGCTTCACAAAAATTATATTGGTGGTCTCCTATATGTTGACATAAGTAACTATTATAATCTCTAAAGGCTTAATTCCAGACGTAACTAACATGTCAGTCTTGTAGTCTCATTATTGGCGCACAATACATAGCTGAAATTGGGTCCTCACATATCGTTTCTATTTCTATGTAGTTGTCAGTAGATTGATGTTCATGATCCTCAACACATTTCATCAAATCTGAGTTCCAGCCATGTCTTTTTTGTAATGTATTTAATGATTTAGGCCTTCTCCACTGGGAAGTGAAATTTAATGACATGATTCCATGTTCTCGGTCTTATTATCCTTGTATTTTAATGACTCTAATACCCTGACGTGATAAGGAAAAAGGCATCTACCTTAATCTGATTGTTACTCAAATTTATATAGATGAAAATTAGCTGTATAATTACAAATATAGACTTATGTCATCACATCAATAATGCACAATAAAACTTCAGATTTATTATACTGTTAGAAAGCCTTGTACCCTTTGTAATTAAATGTCTTTTCCAAGTGGAATTTTCTTTCTTCCTTGGGGACAGAAAAGAAAAGAGAATGGAAGGAGAAACTCTGTTGGAGCTTGCTTTGACTTATGAATATTTATACTAACATCCTTCGTGATCTCTTTTGATAAAGATGTTGCAGTAACCAGATTTCTTTAACACTTTGGGCCGATATCACATAAATTAAGCAGATTGTTTTAGTTTAGACTTTACAGATTAGGGCATAGATGCTGGTGTACCATTGGTCTGTTCGATTGAATGTAAATAAGTGGATCATATCCTCTTTTTCTCTCTTCGTCTAGTGGTCCATTCCATTTTCTATAGTGTATATCGTTCATCCCCACCCCTCCCAGCTCAATATTCTAATAATAGACACACAGTTAAGGCAACCTAAAAACAGGTAGACATGCTGATAAAATTGATAAACGTAAATACTTAGTATTTTCCTGATACTTACATGCAAATAAATCATGTCTACAGTTCTGATTGCTTAGCTGCCGATAAATTTTTATAGAAATAAAGGCCACTGGGTTGCGACTTCTTAGACATTTTCATATATATCTTGGATATCTCTGAGCAATCTATGGATTATGATGCCTTTTTAGTAAATTATCCATTTGCATGGCTACCAAGTTTAACATGTTTTTCATATTTTATAAAGTGACATGTTCTTTACCTGATTATACAACATCTGTTGGGGTTCGAAGTCATATAACCTCCCTCAAAAAGGTCTCTATAACCTTGTTTATGAGTTAAGAGTCTCCTTGCTCTAAGAGTAATAATATTCATGAGTTTCAATGCTTTGAACATGTGTATTCTCAAACATTTGTTGAGAACTTCCAGAATATACAGAGTAAAGAAGGAATAAACAGAGTTTAATGAGTGTCATTCCATTTTCTTAGATATTGGTAGACTTGAGAAGAAATGGTTCTTTTATATCACTATGTGGAGAAAATATTATTTAAATACTAAAGAAAGACAATTTTGTCAGAAGGTACATCTTTCCAAAATTATCAGGGTAATACAAAACATAAGGTGTAGAAATTATCAAGTGTCGAAATTATTTAGGAAAGTACATCTTTTAGAAAAAATATATTACATTATCAGGGAAATACAAAACATGCTTACATGCTGCACTCAAAAATGCACTGATTAAATCCAACTAAACCCATTAAAACTTAAGGGATTTGTAAAATTTGGCCAATCATTTTAGGAAGGAAGGGAAGCACAGAGAAATGGAAGGTGCTTACCCCCACAATGGCAGATCATCTAGATAATTATGCCTAGCAATAAGTATTAATATAAAAAGCATCAGTAAATAAATCTTAGACATATGAACATAAACTACTTAATGAAGCAGTAGGCATAAGCGCACATAAACATAAGTAAACTAAGGAAGGGTACATACATATGAAAATCTCAAACCAATATGAGCTTTCTATTGCATTCATAGACTCCTTGACCTTTACAGCATCAAGTGCAATCATACAAATGGTGTCATTCTCAACATTTTCTAAAAGAAAATAATTTTCTAAAAGAAAATAATTTTCTAAATAAATCTACATTCACAATGTTGATCCACTTTCCTGATTAGCATATCCAGTTCTTATCAATTGAAAAATAATAAAAGAACGAACAATACATGCTTTTGTATTTCAACTCAATCTGGCTACCAATCAGTTCATTTTCAGTCAAACCCTCACCAATCCCACTTCACTTGTGCTTAGGGTTCTTAAACTATCGACAAAATGGGAGTGGTAATAGTTGTATGTTTCTTCAGGATTATTATATGGGCTAACCTTGTTTACCCAAAGTGTAACTGGTTCTTCTACTTATACTGCATGTGATATTTAATATCACAACAAATTATTAGTGAAGCTCTAAGTATAAAAAGAACATGGACGTCTAAAGGGTAAATTAATTAAGTTACTATTGGTGCCATAAAAGTTTGTGTATCAGTGTGTATAGCATTTCAATCTTCTCGGCAAAAAGAGTGGCAAATACCATAAAGAGAATGCAAAAAATACTAAGGTAATGCAACTATCTGCCCCAAAAGCAAGAAAAAATATGCTAGCAGACAGAGACATTTGCACCCAACCGATTGTTTATAAGAATGAACATAGAGATGCCCTCTAATCAAGGCCTAGAAAATTATAGCGCATCTTTCCATAACCATGCATGACATAGATTGGTATAATATCCTTTGTCAAAAAATGTGGTATAAGGAATCAAATTCATAATTGAGGCACAAAATAACTGGCAAAACCATATTGAGCTACAGACCCAGTTAACTTTTAAACCCAACCAAAGAAGCATTGTCCATTTGCAAAAATTAATCAAATTTTAATGTGGACAATGTAGACGGGATTTGCAAGGTTGTATGAAGTATAAGAGAGATCAAATTCTAGTGGATTAAAAATGACCTTTCTTATGGCAATAGTACGTCTCCGTAGCTGCAACCGTCGAAGCTACAACCTATAGGAAAAATAAACATAATGTTTGGTGCATGTAGGAAAAAATCAAACTTGCTTATCAACAATATATCCAATATGATAAATATCAATGTTTTTAGAGTCAAATACCTTCATATGTTGATTAAAAACAGACTCCCCATCTTCGATCTTAACATCATATGTCAAAGGTGATACGACGACCGTTCTTGAATCCACTTGCTCCAACACCACATCTAGCTTTTGAATTTAGGGTATATGATCACATCGACTATCTTAATTGGATGTTAACCTTATAAAAACTTGATTTTAGATATGCCCCTGACAATGTATGCCTCATTGAATACAGCCCCTTTAAGTTTATTTTGACCTTGCAAATTAGCCCCTCATAGTAGCTTTTATCATATATCAAATTCATGTGGGACAGAATCTCATTAAGATGGTCATCAAGGACCCTAAAAGTGAGATTCAGTTACTGATTTCAGAATTTGAAAACCTCAATATGATTTGTAACTTCCATTACTTGTTTTCGTTTCCCCCAAGCAGCATACTCCAACGAAATGGTCCCGAAAGGATCGATTCCAATTCAAGACAATCAGCATGGCAAAGTATTCTTCAACTCGAGAATTGTAATTTTTGCCAAAATAATAAGAAGATAAAATAAATGGCAAATACAACAAATAGAAAACTGATTGAACCGAAAGTAGTTCATTAAAGCAGGGCAAACTCTCATTCTGCTTATTTTATAGGCAACAACAAAATATTTACATTGAAATCTAACATAAATTCTAAGTAACCATATATAAATAATCACAACAAATGTAGCAAAACAAAGGCAAGCTGGAAAGGGGAAAAAGTAAATTTTTACTTAAGAAGCTATGTGAAACGACTATTACCAATTTTTGTGATATTAGTAATGTATAATAGGTCATTTATGTACAATATTGAACAACATTACATCTTCCAATTGGATGGAGAGAACTTGCATCCTTTCGTGGCTTACTTAAATTTTGTCCCCTTCCCCAAAAAATCAAGTGATGGCATTAGTAATGGTATCCAAAAACAGTTTTATGTTAACCTTGACATTACAACAAACATTTGATGTGCAGAAGAACTAAAATCATAGATAGAACAAACACTTGATTTGTTGGAAACCAAAACAAACCAAGAACAAAAATAAGATAACCCTTTCAACATATGAATAAAATTAAAAATTAAGTTCAAAACTCATGATAAAAATTTCAAAACATATGTCGAAGAATCTTATTCAGTTGATGTGCTTCTTCGTCTCCATGTGTTTCTTCTTCTACATGCATTTCTGAAAGTCAGTTTTTCCCTGATTCTTGATTGATAGAAAGAATTCAATTAACCCCCTTGACAACTAAGATAAGTTCAAAACTTAACTGATGGATTGAAAATCAATCACTACACTAAATTTGAAACTAAAAATCAGTTTTTACGCCATACCTCAAAGAATGTTGCCTGAAATTAGTTACTCGATTGTGGCGACTCTGGCTTCGGTATGGCAGGGCTCCGACATGGGTGACTCTAGCTACGGATTAGGCATGGTGGAGCTTCGGCACGGGTGACTCCGCTAAGGAGAAATCTTATGAGTTCAACCTGCAACTGCCGAACCCTTTGTTTCGATCGTCTCTGCCTCAGCTTGCCCAATATAGACCTCAAGAACTTCCATATGAAGAGCATAACGATGGCAAATCTAGTGAGAGCACCAAACGAACAGACATTCTGGAATTTCAGAAATCAATTGAGGTAATTCATTGATTCTCACTGTCAATGGATCGATATCGGTACCTTTTGGTAGAAGGGCAGAGGGAAGATCTCTGAGAATTTGTGGTTGAGGGTTGAGCTTACCTGCAGATCAGGGTACCAATTTGATAAGTAACGCAAGCTTGTTTATGAGATAATGGTTTCCCCCAAATTCCTAGCAAGCCAAACAATGAACATAAACACAAATATTACTAATTATCCCTCATTCTTAATACACATTACTTCAAATTTTTACCCAAATGTGTAAATTTCATAACCTTTTCGCACAATTAAAACTGGGATCATTAAAAATCTACTCAGTTCTAAACACAATCAACCCATAAAACACAAAAATCAAGTTACAAACAGGAAAAAAAGAAGTAATCCACAAACCTATAGAAGGCCGATCGATGTAGATCTCAATAACCTCGATCCTGACCCCGATGCCTTCCTAAATGCATGAGTCAACGCATTGGTCTTCAAGATCTCCAGCGAGAATAGCTCTGATGTAGAGACAGTCGTAAAGGGCGTCTCTTGGCTCTGGGATTTGGTGAGAGCCATGGCGATGGTAGTCTCGCATGTGCTGGGATGCCTGTCAAGTAATACAGCCTGCCTGACCGACAATATTATGCTCCTTGATGAGCTTGAGGATGAGGTCGACGACATTGCTAGTCGAATGCTGGCCCATCATTCCACGGTGACCGATCGGGCATACATGGAGGAGTCAAGGCCCATGCCATTGATCTCCGCCATGGTTTGTAAAGCGAGGATACATGCAAGGGTTTTGAGCAGAGGCGAAGAAGGGAAACCGATGGCATTTGTTGGAACTTCAAAATGATTATTTCCCTCAAAGGATGGGATTCATTACACCCTCGACAGGATGCATTAAATCCTCAACATATATTTTTAATTCAAGTATAAATTTCGGTTTCCACCCAAGGATTTTCTCCCACATTCAAAAGTTTTCCCCTCAAAACTTTCTCAAGACCTCATCTCAACCATTCATTCCTCAAGATCAAATCTGAGACGTCTTTCTATCAAGCCTTTTGAATTAGTCAGCTTGTCCTAGTCAGCTCTATGATTCAAAAAAGGTTGTCAAATGTATAATAGATTATGTTATATATATATATATATATATATATATATATATATATATATATATATATATATATATATATATAACAATGTTATATGAGTTTAGATTTAATTAAGACTGTTTGCTTGACATCACGAATATAATGGCACAGATAAATCGAGCCTCACGCTACGATCACTTGGACACCCAACATCACCTCGAGGCAAGTATTTTATTGTAAATGAATTGCAAAATGAACTGTTCAAACTTTAGTGCAAAAAACCTTATTCTAGTATGCTTGTCAACTTTAGTACCTGAGTTGTATGTTTCCATCATGCTGGTTGCTTTTTCATTAAATGGACATGATATATTAATGTTGCTTTGTTTGAAACAATTTACTATCTGCATGCTAGAAAATCGAACTCATTGGACAGAGGGTAGGACATAACCCTCGAGACACATATGTGATACCATCAAATACAGATGGGATGAAACCTAGTCAAAGACTAGACAAACACTTTGGGGTGGGGTTGGTTAATAGAGTAGAGTCCGTAAATGTGGCTTGAGCACTATACGGCTACTTCCATACCACACTAATGGAAGCAAGCATCTTGGCCATTTTCCTGGTTAGGGATGGCAAGAAGCGTCACGGTAAACCCCTGATGATAGGGTTTATCGAGAACATTTTATCTACTCGGACATGAACTTATGCACGAGCACAAATAACTGAAAGTAGTCAACTTTTGACCATGTTTAATTTCTTTAAAATGCAAATCACATGTTAGTTGTGTATGAATCTCATATCTTTACATTACAACATGTTCTTACCTTTTGTTATACGCTTGCTTTCTTATATGTTCGAAAACTTTCTGTTTTCTTAAATTGCAAATTAATACTTTTCATTACTTTAAACTCTTGTCGAGCAATTGCTGACATATATTTCAATGAACTTATGAAAAATATGTTAGGTTTAGAGACAGAGTACATTGAGGACCCTACTTTAGAGGATTCAAACTTGGAGATAGACCCCGCTGACAAGAGTTACGAGGACGCTGAGATCTTCCCTGCAGAAGACTAAAACATTGCTGCAGTCTTCATTTTGCTAACTATATTTATTATTTCAGGTGTGTTACAATCGAAAATAAATTGTACGGTAATGCTTGGCCTAAATTCATTGTGTACTTTGTTTTAAACTCTGGAATAAAAGTTGTAATGACTATTTATGTTGTTTTTGAGAAATTCGCATGCAAGGACCTGATTGCTAAACACAAAACGCTTATTGTGCTTAAGTCAAAGAAGGAAGAAAAAAGTGCATCTTCTTTGCTTTAAGCACATGTGGACCCGTTCACGTTCTTGCTCCCAAGTACAATGGGAAGCTGGGCGGGACAAAAGCCCAAAAGCTTTAATAGTTAAAGCTAAGTTTTTTATTTAAAAAACGGGTCAGAGAAAATAGGGGCCATGCACTGGGAAATTTCCCAGCACTTGGTGTAGGGCCCAGCTGTCCATCTGATGGGCCGCTGGGCCTAGCGGCCCATTTTAATGAGGCGCTCGCCCACTTGGGCTAGAGCCTGTGAAGTGCTCCACGGGCGTGCCACATGGTGCGCCCACACTGAGCAGCGCCCCTTTTGGGGCACGTGGTAGCTCGTGCCCCAACGAGTACATGCCAGCCAAGCGTCCTGAGGGCTGGCACACACATCATGCTTGTAGGGCCCCACTACTAGGGTTCCGAACCCTTTGATGTTTTTTGCTGACGGCTGCGTTTTGTTTAGCAGGATGAAATTTTTGGCTGATTTTGACTACGTTTAAGGGGTCAAATGAAGTCGGAATTGAGCCTTGTTTTTTTATGCGATCACCGTTCAGTGCTCTTTGATTTGATATAGAATATCACTTGCGAAGCTTAACGATGACGGAGAAAAATTAGCTAAAGGTTGGCCTTCGTAATAGGCAAACTTTAACTAATTTTTTCCCTTCCAACATTTAGTCCCACATCTGATATGATGAGAATGGGAGGGGTTAGTCGCCTATATAAATATTGGTCAACCCCCTCCTTGAAACCTGCACCAAGTCTTCAAATTCGAAAACCGCCAAAGAGTTTGAGCACACTCAGATTAAGACATAAATTAATATTCCATTTTCTTCCAAAATTCTTCCTTTCTCCTGATCAGGCTCTATCAAAGCTACGAAGGAGTTTGGATCAGATCCGAAGTCTAGACGGCGGATCGACTCAAGGTGAAATTTTCTTCGATGCATGGTTGGCTCGGCGATAAGAATGGTACTCGCCTAGGGAAGCGGTTCGGCATGGGACACGATTCGGCTTGGCAGAAGCAGCTCGGGGCATCGCTTCGGAGCTAAAGAAAGTTGCTAAAAACGATGCTTCGTATTCTGCGGAGACAAAGTGAAAAGTATGTAGTTTAATTCATGCGTTTATAATTACAATATGTTGGTAGATCTATCCTTAGGGGTTGGTCGGACCCAACCCTGAGATAGTAGAGATTCTGGCTAGGGTTGTTTCTTTAAGGCTAGACTTAAAATAGCTTTAAGTTGATTTTCCGCTGCTTTTATGTTTTCATATTCCTTCCGACTTGGGCCGGAAGTCAATTTTATAGCCCCAAATACCCGAAAAACCCTTCAGTGGTATCAGAGCCAGGCTACATGATCTACGTTTTGTAATTATGAAGTGTATATGATGCAGCATGTTTCCCCATATGATGGAGGTTGTTTATTAAGCAATAAAATTGTCGTTACATGTGATGTTTATCGAAAATTTGTTTTTGAAAAATTTGATCTAATTTTTAAAATCATGTGATAATTTTAAAAATTAGGTCTTTATAATTATTTGATCATTACTAATGTTGTAACTTTATTATGAGATAATTTTAGTTGCAAGTGTCAATGCGAAATTTTATGTGATAAAATTTTTGTATTTTTAATGGTTATATCATATTTCTTGTTCATTATGTGATAATACAAGAAAAACTATTAGGATATCCATTAAAAACTTTCAGAAAATTATATGATAATGGACATGCTATGATTTAAAAATATTGCAACAAATTAAACTCCTAATACTTGATTATGGTAGCCCTTTTTTCATAACTATTATTTTAATTGTTCTAATAATAATTTTGAAAAAGGCTATGATTTAAATGGTGCAACTTGAACTTTAAATCCTTAATACATGATTAGGATAGCACCCTAAAAATCCTTAGAGTTGATAAGGACATTAAAAAAAGTTATTAACCAATTCTAATAACTTCGAATTTTAGGATTCAACTAGTTGGTATGATTAACTAGTTTTAATGAAACCATTTCAAGTCGATGTCACACATATGAATAATTAGTATCCTTCAATGGATCATAATCCAATCTAACATTTTTTGACTAGTGTTGTGGATCACCCTAGCTCGACTGGGAATAGTGATTCTGGCCTAGCCAAATCCTTTGTTGTGTTCCGTTGAACCACAAGGATGCGAGTTATGATTATGTAAAATCATCGATTACATCTAGTCAATTAGGTTTAAAATCTTCTTCAAGATTAGCCGTAACCCTCCTTGTTTTAGAGGTTGGCAACTATAGGTTCTATGGTGTAGTTGTTGAGCACACTTAAGCTCTGGCATACAACCTTATGGAAACCAACTTCTCATTACTTGAGATGTAGTCTAGACTTAACCCAAATCGTCGTGTCGTCTCCATACACCAAGCGCCGGCGTAAGTTAGGCTAGACACGAAAATAAGGGTCTGACTAGACTAGTCATTGTGTTTTGGATGAGCACACTCATGATCATAAGTGGCTAGGGGTAAACACGAATATGGGAATCATATTTGATATAATTGATGAAGAGTCATCTACCAATCGCAGAGTCAAATAATTTGTTGAGCACACTCAAGGTTGTAAGGCTTAGGGTAGTAGGATCCCTTTGCCACAAAATTTAATTAATTTAAATTATTAATTATTATGGTTATAAAATGATCGCCAAAATAGTGGGAGGATATAGTTAGATAAAAGCCATTCTATCTATATTTAATATTGAACATATGCTAAACTAGTGTAGTTCTGTGTTTACCGTTGGAATCCAAAACATAATATCTAAAAGAATATGCTAAATGGTCAAAAAGATTGATTAAAGGAATATCAATGAAAATTCTAATTGATAGACTAAACTATGTTCTTACTGACATTCAAGTGTCCTTCTTAATGCTGGCTCAATGTCAATCACTTCCTTGAAGCCCTAGATCCAACACAATTCAATCCATAATGTGCGGAACTTCGTATAAACTGTTTGGCTCTAAGATGAATTCATGAGCGGTGCAAGACAATGTATCCCAACCGAATCTTGAGACGAGCAACTTGTTGAGAACACTCAAGGTTGTAAAGCTCAAGCGTTTGGATACATGTGATGTTTGCATAGCTATTGTTTGTGTTGGGACGTGTAATATCTAAATGAGATTTAGAACAGAAGAAGGCAGTCAGGAAAGTCAATTGAGAAAGAAAGTTTTATTTATCATTAGTAAAGGAAAAAGTAGGAGGAATTGAAAATGTGACATATTTGATGTCACGATTTTATGATAAATCGTTATACAAAAGGAATAGATTATCCTACATGTTGGAAAAAGGAGCAAGTGTTGTTTCTTGGACCAAAGAGGTCATCTAACACATTTTGGTGAATGTCGTCTCCTTGATTCTGAAGCAATGTTTCGATGTGAGTAATTTGTATAACGATATTGTATTAAATGTTAATGCATGAAGGCGCGGTTATAAAAAACTAATCTGTGGCTAAATAGACTAGGTCATACCGAAGAGAACAGACTTGACAAGTCACATAAAGAGGGGTATGTTGACCTCTCGTATTATAACTCGAAAGACACTTGTGAGTCTTATCTCAAATGTATGATGGACATAACTTCTTATGTAAGCCAGTGGGAGAAAGGGAGAACTCGTGGTCTCGTACATACTGATGTATCCTGACCCAAGTCTAAATTAGCCTAGATATGACATTCTTATCTTATTACGACACGTGTTCCTGATGAAACACAAGTCTGATAACATAGAGACTACACAAGCAGAAGTATTTGAACTACTTTGATTAGATCAAAGAGTCAAATACTTAGCTGTGCAACTCTTGCGTAATTAAAAGAAAATGAGATTTTCTCTCAAGTCAAGTCTCTTAATACGTTGGTGTGTTGGAGAGCATGAATCGCACTTTGTTAGACATGTTGTGATATATGGCAAGTGACTTTGTGTTACAATCCTCCCTTTGGGTTAAGTCCCATATAGTAATGCATAGGTTTTTGATAATATTCTGTGAGGACCTTATCAATATGATATTTCTCAAATTAATCATTAGGAAGTTAAAGGATTACTCGAGTCTCGTGAGACGAAAAAGTCAAGTAAGACATCATAGTTGATGATGGCCTAGACAACTTCCAAGATGCCATTCGGAGTAGTGACACTAAGAAATGGCTTGATGCAATCCGAAAATGGTCCTTGAACGTAAATAAGGTATGGACCTTAGTTGACGTGCCTAAGGGAAGTGTTCCCTTTTGACTGCAAGTGAATCTTCAAGACAGAAGATTAGTGTAGTCGGAAATTAGTAAAGTACAAGTTATGCTGGTTGAGAATAGTTATCATCAGCAATCCTATAAACAGATTATGATGAAATTTTCTGCCAACTTCTGTGTACATATTTATTCGGATCAGACTCGATGTAAAGGCTCATGATGACCATGAAAACTGGAGTATTCATGTACAGTCTATTTTCTAAATATGATTTAGAAGAAAAAAATTATATGAATCAGCCAAAGAGTTTCAAGGTCAGTGGGACCGAATAAAAGGCATGCGAGGCATCAAGGAGCCGTTACATATGTTTTGCTAAAGTGGTCAAAGAGTTTGACAGTTTATAAGAAATGATTAAGAACCGTGCGGATGACCAATGACTATTTTGAAGCATTCTCATAAGGTATAAAAAGGATATTGTTTTAAGTCTTAAGTGAGGACGTTGGGCTGGATGAGATCCAGGCAAGTAAGGTTTTGGATTCCAAAAGATCAAGTTAATTATTTGGATGAGATTCAAATGTGTGGTTTAACATGAACATAGAAATTCCTTAGGTCTATACTAAAGACGGTTTAGCAGATTCACTCATGAAGGTTCTGCCACATAAATTCTAGAGAGACTTATGTGTAAATGCGGTATGAGATACCAAGATAAATGGGCCTGAGTGCAAGTGGGAGATGTTGAGAGTAGTTATTGACCGGCGCCCCGTTTACGGTATGGGCGCGGTGTCGTTTTATCGCAAGTTCACGGTTAGTGGAGGGTGCGGGTTTATCGAACTCAGGGAGGTGGATGGCTTGAATGGCTACTAGCCTCGCTTAGGTTGTGTGCTAGCTACGCGGATGATATGGGTGGAAGTGTAGAAATAAAGAGAAGAAATGAAAAAGACACGAAATGAATACCCGCTAACACGGGCTAGAGCACTCATGACACTTGGCATTTGACTTGACCCAGGGTGAGACATTGCCCCAAAAGGTGGTACTTAGCGTCCATGGCCCGATATTCCGGTCGGTGCCAAGTACGCTAGGCCTACCCGGTTCCGGACGGTGGGCACTCCCGTGTCCATTAACACCTTCTGCAACCGGGAGCATTAAGGCCACAATGATAACTCCCAACATTTTGTCCAAGCCGTTCCCACGCGCGAGGACTCGATGTCTACGCTCGGGGTGTGAGCTGTGGCTAGGGAGTCAACCGCCAAGTTTATTCCCCCTTGGCCCGATGTTCAGAGGCGGTCTTTTTTCCCGCCAATGACAATGAAACACCCCCGCGTAACCCTAATGGCCAAATAGGTCAAATGTGATTTCTAGCAATACATCGAAGCGGATCTTGACAGGACAAGCACCGGACCCCAATCTCCAACACAACTAGTGTGTAGTCGTACGAATTGGACTCAGATTGCTAGAAATCCCCATTGACGCTTTTCATCGAACACATGCCATGCAACCAAGTCCAATGAAACAACCCAGGCATCAATCCTACCCTAACCCGTATTAGGGTTCATCAACACTACTCCATGGTGAGAAACATAAAGACAAGCAAAACAAATAACATACAAACATTCACCATTGAGCAAAATGAAAACGACACAATACAATAGAAAATGAGAGAAGAAAAATACTTATCTTGATTCGAATCTAACAATCCGGTACAAGATTTATTGAGCAAAGACCTAATCTAAACTACCCTAAGCTTCACAAGAGAAGGGGAAAAAAGCCCTAAAAACTGAAGAAGAACTCTCCCCAAGTCGTGCCCACAACCTCTATTTATAAACCCCTCAAAGAACCTCGTGGGTCGGGTTCAGAACTGTCAAAAAGGCCCACTCGATCGGGTGGAAACTCACCCGATCGGGTGGATTAAACAGAGAGCTCAGATTCACAGAAACAGATCTCACCCGGTCGGTTGACAAGTCAATCGATCGGGTGAAATGAAATTCCAGACTGCAGCCAGTTTCAGCACATAGCTGCGCTCAGAAAATTCCAGAAAAATCTAGAAAAATCTGATTTGCGCATGCGACCTATCGTTGGAAAGCTAACGACGATGCCGATGCTAGAAAAATAAGAGATCACCCAAAATACTTCTGGAATGATAGCAGATCTTCAATGAATGAGCAGCGGTGCGCGAAAGGGGACGAAAAGGCCACCCGATCGGTTGAAATGTCAACCGATCGGGTGAGCGGCATGTTTCTTCAGCCGTCGCCTTCGGGAGCATCAACCGGGCACAGAGGAGAGCGGGTGGCGTGATCGGGTCGTCCTTCAGAGGAATCGGCTACAGATGAACTGATCGGGTGAAGGTCACCCGATCAGTTGGAATTCAGTTCCATTTTCCCGAGAACTCTGTTGGGATGAACCGGTCGACGAACCGACCGGTTGACATTGCGCTTCGTCCCAGATTCAGTCCGGGTCGGACACGCATGCATCACCCGATCGGTTGGCTGTGTCCAACCGATCGGGTGGGGGCTGAAAAGTGGCAATCTTGATCATTTGACCCCCTGGATCACGCGTGACTCCTCCTGTTGCTCCGGGGACTCAGAATATCGTCGTTTTATGTCCCAAATGCTATAAATTCCTGCAAATATACAAAAAACATTGAAAAGTTAAAGAAAACAAGAAAACACAAGAAAACACGAGAAAACGAATAAAAGACGGCGAAAAATACGGGAAAACACGGAATAAAACGTGCGCAAATATATGAAATATAAACGCACGTCAAAATCCCCCAAGCTAAACTCTTCCTCATCCTCGAGGAAGACGAGTGAGAGTAGGAGCTCGGAGGGAGAAAATAGAGAGAAAGAGAGAAAAAGAAAATTCTATATCCTAGATCGCCTGTCAGGGCCAACAAAGTCAAAAACGACACACCAAGAAAGCAAACACCAAATCACATCACTAAACTAAGGAATACGAGTCCAGACAAATGCCGTGGGCCGACGCGGTGAAGCGCGAGTGAGTGTGGTCGTGTGTTAGCAGACGGTGTCACTATCTACATTGTGCAATAAAGCTCGATATACACAAATCCAGGAAACAACCCAAATACCGATTCGAATTTGAAATTGCGGTGAATATTAGCTCAAGCATGCATGAGAAGAGTATAAGAATAGAAGCGTATCATTCATCGGGGACTCCACAACTATGTTTAAGGAAATCACCACACTAAAGCCTAGATAATAGCTAAAAAGTTCCTAAGCCAAGTGTTTTCGAAAACGATGGGGGTTGAGATGATGTGGAGTAGAACACTCGGTGCAAATTCTCACCTTCCCTTTATTCTCGGTAGATAGGAAAAATATTCACACTTGAAATTTTTAGGTTTTGGGTATTTGTATTTTTTTTGGATTTTGGACTACACAAAATTTTTTATCTTTTCTTTTTTTTTGGGTTTTTCTTTTCTCTCTTTTTTTTTGGATTTTTGGATATTGGGATATTTACATGTGTACTCTCCCAAGTGGGAGAACGGTACACGACGAGGGGATTTGCACCAAGTAAAACAAAAAAAAGCATGCATATAGAACGGTACACTTGGGCAAAGGAAATATTTCTCGCTAATCAGAGCATAGGCTAAATGGGTTATCCTAGTCCTTGTTTGTGGAATCCCGACACATGCGAATTGAAATATACGATATAAATATAGCATGCATATAGAAGCAGATAGTAGAAGTAAATATCGCATATTCAAATCGAAGCATGATAATCTAGGGGTCATTCCTGGACAGGTATATAAAGTAAAATCACAAAGTAGAAGCACACCAAACAGCTAGGCACGACGCACGACTCACAAAAAGCTAAGTGGACCCGCGATGCATGAAATGTAAGAGGACCCGGCTTCCTGAGGTTAGTGAATGTGATTATCGAAGCCGTGCAAGGTGTGCGTGTGATTTTCGTGGAAATTCATCATAGGTTTCATCTCTGGGAGAAAGAGATAAAAAGAATAAAAGAAGAAAAAAAAGAGAAAAACATGGAGAAAAACGACTCAAATAATGAAGAAAAAGAGACAAATGACGCACGAAGTGCGACTCCCCCAAGCTGAAACTTGCATTGTCCTCAATGCAATAGTAGTGAATACGGGAGGGCAATGAAAATGTAGGGGAGTTACGCACCGACATAAAAAATGAAAAACACGAAAAATACACAAACGAAACTGGAAAAAAAAAGAAAAAGAAACATACAGAATAAAAGATATAAAACACAACGAAGGCCTCAACGACACAAACACACGACAACGACACACGAAAACATGCACACAAAAGTCGATTTCCCCCCAGCTGAACATGACAATGCTAGCAAAATGATATGATCAATGTGATGCAGAATATGCTAGGGGAAAATCGGAAAAGAAAGAAATCAGAATGCAGGAGAGACAGTCTGCTCGTTCTCCTCGGAAGAGGATGGGGGTGAAATGATAGAAGGGCACGCCATTATGGGTTATTATGATGCAAAAGCAAATCCTAAATACGCTCCCCTCGCTAATGAGAGGAGACGAGATTATTCAAATCTAAACTAGAAAGCAGTAAATTTTACACTACTGGATTAGGATACACCTGAGCATAGGCGGATCCAAGATCTGGAGTGGGGCAGGTAGCTGCTCTAATTGCTCCTTCTGTGGCTCCGCCAGAAGCGCTGTGCCACGTGTGCCAATGGACCCAAGCAATGCACCTCCAAGCATCCCTCGTAGGTGTCCACCTGTGACCTACAAAGGACGAGGTGCATTAGTCCATGGCAAGAAATTATTTTCCAAAATAAATGTATCCCAGAGATAGTCGCCGGTAAATGATGGTAAAATATATGAAATGTGGCGAACACTCCCTGGAAATGGTATGCTATCCTCTGTGCTAGCGACAATCAAATCCCTGCTCTCCATGAGAAGTGGCTCTCTAGGTGGTGACACACCACAGCATACCTCAAGGGAAGTCGATCATGTGTCTTGCGAGAGATATGGTGTGTCAAATATATATGAGTCTAAAGAAATAGGACGTGAAAAGCGAGACTCAAATGTGGAGTGAGAGTGAGTATGAAAATCTCCCTGAATAGGGGCAATATGGTCAAGTAGATGCTCAGCCGCAGAAGAGGTGGAGCGTGACGGTCGAAGTAGATGCTCCATGAAGTGGACGATCGTATCCCAGCCCTCATGCACATCCTCCTCGACGATATGCTCATGCTCCACCATCTGCCCGATGTCCTGAATGACATCCTCGTGGTTGACCATGGACCAAGGAAGAAGCTGCGATAGAGATGGCTGTGGAGGTGGATGTAGAGCGGACCCCTCGTATGTGGTCGTGGTGTCCTCGTCCTCACGCACATCCTCCTCGCCGGTATGCATAATCTCTGTAAACTCCTCAGTGCTCTCATAGGACTCATATGGGGTATCCAAATCAGGACAAGAAGTCTCTCCCAGAGATCCTATAGAAATCAACCCATCCTCACTATCATCATCAAAAAATGCTTCGTCATCCAAGTGGTAGTGATGGAAAAATGGGGTATCGGCTTGAGATGTGTCTATGGTGGCCGATGGCATGGTGGTCTCAACCATGAAAGTGGGTATATCCTCTCCTTCATCCCCTCTCCTCGGTGTCGGCTCGGTGATTGGTACCATCAAGTTTTGTAATATTTGGCCTTGGTTAAACATGACACTTTCAAGGAGAGACACGAGGCTTGATTCTTCTTGTGTTTGTGGAGGGGTATAAGGTTGAGGAAATGGATGGGAGGTGTTTGGGCTAAGGTTGTGGGAAAATGTTTGGCCCTGGAGTGGGGGGAGGCTCTCAAGCATAAATGGGCAATCATAATACACGTGCCCCGCCATCCCACAAGTCTCACAAACCACAACTGGATAAGGATCGTATCCTCCCATCTGAGCATCGAAATTTGACCTCCACATGGTAATATCAAAGATACCTGGACAACAAAAATAAGAAAACTAGAGAGGAGCGTCAATAGTACAAGAGAATAACAAAAATATAATATAATAGTGAGGGAAAAATTTCTTGGTTATTGAATATATTTTTTAAAAAAAGAAAATTTTTTTTTGTGTTTTTATGCGTAGTCTAACGAACCCAAGCTAAGCTAATATCAAACCGAACGCCTCCCCGGCAACGGCGCCAAAAACTTGACCGGCGCCCCGTTTACGGTATGGGCGCGGTGTCGTTTTACCGCAAGTGCACGGTTAGTGTAGGGTGCGGGTTTATCGAACTCAAGGAGGTGGATGGCTTGAATGGCTACTAGCCTCGCTTAGGTTGTGTGCTAGCTACGCGGATGATATGGGTGGAAGTGTAGAAATAAAGAGAAGAAATGGAAAAGACACGAAATGAATCCCCGCTAACACGGGCTAGAGCACTCATGACACTTGGCATTTGACTTGACCCAGGGTGAGACATTGCCCCAAAAGGTGGTACCTAGCGTCCATGGCCCGATATTCCGGTCGGTGCCAAGTACGCTAGGCCTACCCGGTTCCGGACGGTGGGCACTCCCGTGTCCATTAACACCTTCCGCAACCGGGAGCATTAAGGCCACAATGATAACTCCCAACATTTTGTCCAAGCCGTTCTCACGCGCGAGGACTCGATGTCTACGCTCGGGGTCTGAGCTGTGGCTAGGGAGTCAACCGCCAAGTTTATTCCCCCTTGGCCCGATGGTCAGATGCGGTCTTTTTCCCGCCAATGACAATAAAACACCCCCGCGTAACCCTAATGGCCAAATAGGTCAAATGTGATTTCTAGAAATACATCGAAGCGGATCTTGACAGGACAAGCACCGGACCCCAATCCCCAACACAACTAGTGTGTCGTCGTATGAATTGGACTCAGATTGCTAGAAATCCCCATTGACGCATTTCATCGACACATGCCATGCAACCAAGTCAAATGAAACAACCCAGGCATCAATCCTACCCTAACCCGTATTAGGGTTCATCAACACTACTCCATGGTGAGAAACATAAAGACAAGCAAAACAAATAACATACAAACATTCACCATTGAGCAAAATGAAAACAACACAATACAATAGAAAATGAGAGAAGAAAAACACTTATCTTGATTCGAATCCAACAATCCGGTACAAGATTTATTGAGCAAAGACCTAATCTAAACTACCCTAAGCTTCACAAGAGAAGGGGCAAAAATCCCTAAAAACCCCGAAGAAGAACTCTCCCCAAGTCGTGCTCCCAACCTCTATTTATAAACCCCTCAAAAACCCTCTTGGGTCGGGTTCAGAACTGTCAAAAAAGGCCCACCCGATCGGGTGGAAACTCACCCGATCGGGTGGAATAAACAGAGAGCTCAGATTCGCAGAAACAGATCTCACCCGGTCGGTTGACAAGTCAACCGATCGGGTGAAATGAAATTCCAGACTGCAGGCAGTTTCAGCACATAGCTGCACTCAGAAAATTCCAGAAAAATCTAGAAAAATCGGATTTGGGCATGCGACCTATCGTTGGAAAGCTAACGACGATGCCGACGCTAGAAAAATAAGAGATCACCCAAAATCCTTCTGGAATGATAGTAGATCTTCAATGAATGAGCAGCGGTGCGCGAAAGGGGACGAAAAGGCCACCTGATCGGTTGAAATGTCAACCGATCAGGTGAGCGGCTTGTTGCTTCGGCCGTCGCCTTCGGGAGCATCAACCGAGCGCAGAGGAGAGCGGGTGGCGTGATCGGGTTGTTCTTCAGAGGAATCGACTACAGATGAACTGATCGGGTGAAGGTCACCCGATCGGTTGGAATTCAGCTCCATTTTCCTGAGAACTCTGTTGGGATGAACCGGTCGGCGAACCGATCGGTTGACCTTGCGCTTCACCCCAGCTTCAGTTCGGGTCAGAAACGTATGCATCACCCGATCGGTTGGCTGTGTCCAACCGATCGGGTGGGGGCTGAAAAGTGGCAATCTTGATCGTTTGACCCCCTGGATCACGCGTGACTCCTCCCGTTGCTCCGGGGACTCAGAATATCGTCGTTTTATGTCCCAAATGCTGCAAATTCCTGCAAATATATAAAAAACATGAAAAAGTGAAAGAAAACAAGAAAACACAAGAAAACACGAGAAACAAATAAAAGACGACGGAAAATACGGAGAAACACGGAAGAAAACGTGCGTAAATATATGAAATATAAACGCACGTCAGTTATGCCCTCGAACTCGAGGCAATTTATCTCTATGTAAGTGTACAAACATCTTGTTCAAAATAAATGTAAGCTGTTTGATAAGAATTTATCTTAGTTAATGATAATGTCATCGTCATTAGAACTTAGGTAAAGTTCTGAGACTTAATGCGAGGTTAAACAAGTATCGAAATGAGGATCTTGATCATGGAGAATTGTTCGACCGTTAGTAGCGTAAGTCTAAAATCGTTTGTGGTCGTAGATGTTTCGAAAAAAGGATATCGAAAAATCGAATAGACTATTGTGTCTTTGTCCTCACCATGGAGTGGTGATGATGAACTCATAGTCGTTCGACTTGGCAAAGTTGAAGGTGAGACACAGGTGCTCATTGGAGAATGGGTTCACTGAATGACCCAACGAGAATTATCATATGGTTAGCATACCAAATCTGTCACTGATAACTCTCAGTGATGATAGGTTAGTTGGTCTTTAGACTTGAGGTCATTGTTCGAACCTGTACGTGAACGGTGTCACTTAGATCTCTGACCTAGCTTCAGGCAAGGCATGTCGAAAGGTCTTTGGTTGGGTGGCATTTGAAGCGTGCGGGGAGAGTAATGACCAAGTGAGGATTCTTCTCTCCAGTTATGGGGAGTTAATGTCGCACGCGTTAGTTTGATCTTTAGTAAAAACTATGCACAGAGTATGTTGGAAGAAGTCCAACATTGTTTAATTAAATATCGATGGAAACTAACCGGTTTGGAGCTATTGGGGTTAACCGTTGACCTTACCCTAGGCTTGACTAAGCGACATAGTTTTGACGAAGGGACTAAAATTGCGGTATTCATCATGGACATAGTCAGGGTGGTCTCGACAATACTCAGGTCAATGAGTTAACCTCATAATTATGATATCGAAATAGGGACGACACCTGCTGCTCATTGTCACTGCTGTTTGGGGTTTCAAGCCCTACCTGTAGTAGGGTCAGGTTGTATGGTCCCATACAGATTAAGACATTTGTCAAGTAATAGGTAAATTAAGGGAGATAATAAATTGGATGTTTGTGAATTAATACGTCACAAAAATTTTACGATATTAGTTTAAAATATTAAAGATGTGGGTTTAAATGCATTTGATGCAAGAGACATAAAACTGCAAAGAGGTTGCAAATAACTTCTAGATTCGATATAAATGATCATGAGTGCAAGTGGGAGATGTTGAGGATTGTATGCCCTCAGTTTATTTGTATTTGATGCAAATGGATTTTAATATTGAATGGAAAATAAAAAATATATATATATATAGTAAAATATTTATAAATATTTATTTTAAAAGGCATAGAAATGAAGAGGATTTTTCACGAAAGTCGAAGAGAAAACCGCGCTCAATTCGGAGTCAAACTGGACCAAAAAATCTATTTAAAAGGTGTTTTAAATAGAACCCATAGTGAAAGCCCAAAAGCTCGTTTCTTAACCTACCGGTGATCCTATCGAGGGTGAAGCTCGTCAGCCTGCCCCGGAGTTTGTGGAGAAAGTCCGAATTTGAAGGCTGGCTGCCAGGGAGGGGGGCGACCCCGTGGCCTCCGTTGGTGGATCACAGCCCCGAAATTGGGAGTGGGGAGGGTGCAAGCAGTCACTCGTTACTTGTCCCACCCGGTGAACACTATCGAGGGCGAAGCCGTCGGGCTTGCCCCGGATTTGATGGAGGGGAGGGTGCGAGCTATAGCTCGTTCCTTAAGCCACCGGAGATCCTATTAAGGACGAAGCTCGTCAGCCTGCACCGGATTTTGTGGAGGAAGTGCAAATTTGAAGGATGGCTGCCAGGGAGGGGGGCAACCCTATGTCCTCTGTTGGTGGTGCACCACCCCGGAATTGGGGGTGGGGAGGGTGCGAGCTGTCACTCGTTCCTTGTCCCACACAGCGAACACAATCGAGGGCAAAGCCGTCGGGCTTGCCCCGGAGTTGATGGAGGGGAGGGTGTGAGCCGGAGATCGTTCCTTAACCCACCGGTGATCGTATCGAGGGCGAAGCTCGTCAGCCTGCCCCTGAGTTTGTGGAGGCAGTCCAGATTTGAAGGATGGCTACCAGGAAGGGAGGCAACCCTGCGACCTCCATTGGTGGCGCACCACCCCAAAATTGGGGGTGGGGAGGGTGCAAGCCGTCACTCGTTTCTTGTCCCACCGGTGAACACTATGAGGGAGAAACGGTCGGGATTGCCCTGGAGTTGATGGAGGGGAGGGTGCGAGCCTGAGCTCGTTCCTTAACCCATTGGCGATCCTATCGAGGGCGAAGCTCATCAGCCTGCCCCAAAGTTTATGGGAAGGACCGGAGCACAGCTCAGAAGTGTGCCCCAGATCCTTCAGCGATCCATAGGGGGTGCAGACTGAAGGTCTCCCCAGATCTCTGTCTACGGTGGGTAGCTTTTCACTAAAGACCCTTCTGAACGGTGTAAGTTGAAACATGTCGACGTAGGTCAGAGAGAGAATAAAACCTGGGGTGCAATAGTCGACCCGATTTCGACATGTAACTTCTCGCACACGGAGAAAACTCGAAGAGTGTAAGTCGAAACTGTTGGGTCCTGTGGATGGAAAAGAGAACACTAGAGGGGGGTGAATAGTGTTTTCCGCAAATTAAAATTCCTCTAAAAATTCTCCCTAGAATTAATAAAGAGTTACCTATTATTAATCCTAATCAACACAAAATAATACTTGCAATAATATAGTTATGCAGCGGAATGTAAATGCAAGTAAATAAATAACGATCGCAAACACACAGATTTTTATCCTGGTTCCACACAACCTGGGTACGTCCAGTCACCGACCAATCCGGTACGAGATTTCCACTATTGCCTTAGCAATACAAATACCAACCACCTAGACTTGTCTAGGATTTTACCCTTGCCTCACAACCCGAGGACTTTACCTTGCCTCACAATCCGAGGACTTTTCACAAACATCTTAACAAGGATTTACAACCACCCTTATCACCAAGGGACTACAAGTAAAATCAAATTCAATACACCACAATAAATTAGTGGAGATTGGTTTTTACACCCAATAATTCTATAGCCAAGATTAAATTTGCAATTGTGCTTAACGTGGCTAAAAGAATTTAAATCGTTTGTAGATCACACAAAGAATATGAATTTATTCAATGTGATCTAGAATCTAGATGTGTTCTTATATCACACAAAGAATATGAAATTATTCAATGTGATCTAGAATCACGATGCTTCAAAAATCCTTTGAGAATATAAAAAATCAAAGAGAATGATTTTGAAAACCAATTTGCAATAGCCAAAAATAATAATGATCTTAAAACGAATTATAAAAGAATATAAGCAATAAGATCGGAAATTGAAAAATCGTTTTGGCTATGAAGAACTTTGATAGCAATGAGAACGATGAGATCTTTTGAGAGAATAAGAATTTTGCTCTAGATTGAATTGGTGAGGAAAATGTTCTCATATGGTCTCTATTTATAGAGCCAAAGGAGAATTCAAAATGATTCAAATCAAGTTTGCCTTTTGACCAAAAATCAAGCAATGAATAAATGAGAGAGTGAATCAAGGAATTCTGGTCGCACAGCTGGTAGTCGACTCCCTAACTTTGATAGTCAACTCCCAGAGTGTTTCAGAGAAAATCTGCTACAACTGGTAGTCGAATCCCTAACTTTGGTAGCCGACTACCATATTATCTTTTCTGGTAGAAGACAGAAATCAGTGTAGTAAACTACTGGGTGTTTGTAGTTGACTACAAGTTGAAACTTAGCATCTATGAAAAGTATGCTCTCAAATAAGTTTAAAATGATTTTTAAAAACATTTTAGAAAATATTTTTTTTGTGTGTGCAAATTCTTCTTGGCTTTGACATAATCCTAAAAAAATGAAAAACAACTCACACACTAGACTCTATGAAGAACCTGAAGCCATGAATGAGCTTGAGCTAGTTGCATTTGCTTCGCTTGAATTTGAGCTCCTCTTTAGCTTTAGATTGAGCACATTCTTTGAGCTTTGGAGTTGCGAGCTAAATTCATCTTCATCTTCTATGTGTGTAGTTGAAGTTCTTCTTCTCGGAGTATGTTTCGAGCTTCAATTAGCTTATTGCACAACCTACACACTTAAGTAGTATGATTAGTAATTTAACAACATTTGGTGTGATCATCAACAAAACAAACCACTTGGGGTGGGACTAGATTCCCATCAGAAACATGTCGATGTAGGTAGGAGATAGAATAAAACCTGTTTGGTTGGGGGCGTAGTTAGGAAACCTGCCCCGGCATTGTGTATTGTGAAGGCTATGGCTCCTAGACGGATGTCTGACCTTCGCTGGATATTGGGAGGGCTGAAATGCAGATCCAGATAACACACTGAGTGTACAAAAACAACGGTTTATTATCAGTATAACATTGACTGAATGTACAAGGGAATTTATTGAAAAAAATTAGCAAGTGATCAGCGTTCCAGGGATGAGCCAGCTCTTCGCCCTCTATGTTCACCAGTATGTATGTCCCAGTCCCACAACATCCATTATGGTGTAGGGGCCTTCACACTTTGCAGAGAGCTTGTCTCGTCGGCCGATCTCAGGCTTGAAAGTGACGTCCAGGAGGACAAGGTCGCCGACTCTAAAGCTTCGCTTCTTGACGCGGGAGTTGTAGTATCTCGCCATCCTTTGGCTATGCTTGATTAAACAAGTTAGCACACAATCCCTTACCTTGTCAATGAGCACAAGATTGATGTCAAGGCCCTCTTCATTGGCTTCCTCGTCGGAGTACCGGAGGCGCAGAGACTCCTCGCCGACCTCCACTGAAGCAACAGCCTCTGCCCCAAAGGCCCTCTTCATTGGAGCAGAAAGCTATATTTCGGGCATGCCTTATTAAGGTAAGTGAAGTCCACGCACATTCACCACTTGCCGATGGGCTTCTTCACCATGACCACATTGGCGAGCCACTCGGGGTAGCTCACTTCTCTGATAAATTTGGCTTCCAAGAGTTGCTTCACCTCCTACTCCTCTGCCTACTTCTTCTCGCCCCCCTGCCCCTCTCTTCTTCTGCCGGATGGGGCATACTTTGGGGTCGACATGTAGCTCATGCATGATTACGTCAGGGTAGACTCCAGGCATTTCTGAGGGTAACCATACGAAGATGTCTGCATTCGCCCTATGGAGGTCAATCAGACTTGCCCTCAGCTCCTCGGCGAGCTTCGTGCCTATCAACACTGTCTTATGTGCGTCCTCAACTACAGGTACCTCCTCTACATCCTCCATAGGAGCAGGTCATTGATGAGCAAAGTCCTTCCGATCGTCGAGGAGGTCGATCGACAAGGCTTGCTCGGACCCCTTGTGCTTGGTGGAGCCAACGTAACAGCTTCGGGAGAGATTTTGAGACACATGCACCAATCCAACCCCATGCAGGGTCTGGAACTTCACCCTCTGATACAGGAGTGAGGGGAGAGCTTCGACGGCGGTCATGTAAGGTTGCCCTATAATGTCTTTGTACGCTGAGATGACGTCGATGACAACGAACAACATCATCTGAGTGACGACCTTGGGCCTCTCTCTCATTGTGACCGGCAGTGTGATCACCCCAACAATGGCCACCAAATGCCCAATAAATCTGACAACCGGGCCAAAGCACGGCTTCAGCTCTGCCCGGTCCAACCACATCTTCAGAATCATGGACATGAACAAGATGGCGCACGAGCTGCCAGTATCAAGCAGGAGCCTGCTTACAATCGTCGCCCCGACGAGAGCTTCAATGACGATGGCATTCTCATGAGGCAGCTCGACCCCCTCCTGGTTGTCATCAGAGAAGGAGATAGGGGGAAGAGCCATTCTCCTCCGCTTTACCCCCACGCCGGCGTCCATCGTCAGGGCTTGTCGAGCATATGCCTTCCTTACCGACTTCGATGTGCCACCCTAGGCCGGCCCATCGCATATAACATCCACACGCACAACCGGCTAATGCATGTGATAGGCCACTTGCTTGGGATAGTGGGGCGGTTGCTCAGGTCCTGCAGTTGTTCTACTCCTACAGTCGGGCCTTTCTGGGTCGACGAATCTCTGGTGCTCAATATCCCTCTTCAAGTCGAAGCAGTCATCAGTGTTGTGGCCATTGTTGCGGTGGTACCGGCAATATTTCTGCAAGTTCTTTCCACCGGCTCTTGCTCTTATCTCTGGGGGCGGGTTTCTTAGGAGCTTGCTAGACAGGGCCGTCGCTATTACTTCAGCCAGGGGGCATTGAACCGGGTATAGTGTACCACCTCTTGCGCTCTCTTCGGACCACCTCTCGGAGCCAGGTTTCTCGGGGCGAAGAACCCCCTCGTAGGTCCGGGGCGCTCTTGCACTCGAGGGCCCCCTGCTCATGCCCTCGGGGGCAGTCTGGATCACGGCCTCTGTTGCGGTCCTAGTCACGGCATTGGTGGAGTTCGTCCTGCCTCGGCCGATCATGGAGCCTAGCTTCAGCACGGGGAGCTATGATGGTCAGGGCCTTCTGCAACATCCCCAGGGCCTCCTCACTCAGCATAAACTTGTCTAACTGAGCGTAGAGGTCAGAAAGGTTGGCAGGCAGTTCTCGGAGCAGCGATTTATGAAAACTTCGGTTCGCCAATTCCATCTTGAAGGCTACCATGAGGAGATCCTCACTGCAGCTTGTCACGCTGAGTCGCTCTTTGTTGAAGCGCTGCAGGAAGCTACGGATGGTCTCCCCCTCCTGTTGGACCACCGTGAACAGGTAATCCAACACCTTCTTCTGCATCCGTCCTGCCAGGAATTGGTGGCAAAACTTCCGCGAGAGGTTACCGAACGAATCAACAGAACCACTTGGCAAGCTGTTGTACCACTGCACCGCTACCTCCTTCAATGTGGTTTGGAAGCCTCGACAGAGGAGGGCATCGTCTGCCCCTGGATCTCTATAACTCCCCGATATAGCTGTACGTGCTCCAGGGGATCGCCCGAACCATCATAGAGTTCAACAATTGGTAGCTTGAACCGATAGGCTATCGGGTTTGAGATCAGCTTGTGAGTCAGCGGATTGGCCTCTCTGGGGCCGGGGGGAGGTGATGGCTCTCCTCCCCGCCAGTTGGAATCGCTGAATGAGCCAGCTCGGTGCTCAGAGGCATTTCTCCCTCTCTCCTGAGGGATAGGACTACGATCGTGGCTACTCTGCCTCTCGTCCACATGCCCATGAGAACGATGATCTCGCCAGGGTGGGCTCATGTCACAAAACTCACGCCCCCCCCCCCCCCGCCTCAGGCTAAGTGATCTATCGCGACAGTAGCTTTCAACGGGATGGTTCAGCAGGGCGTCCCTCTGTATCATTGAGGCCGATGCCAAAGGGACTCCTCGGCTCCCCTTCTGAAGCCTCTCTCTCTCTCTCTCTCTCTCTCTCTCTCTCTCTCTCTCTGCGTCGGGGAGGCGAAGCCGTCGAAGAGATGCTTCGTCCTGTAATCGCCTATATCGGCCAGCCTCCTCCTCTTGGTTGATCTCCCTCTACAGGGCAGCTATCTCCGCTTCCTCAAACCGCCTTTACTACGCTGCTGCTTCCTCCTTGAACTGGGGGACGAGGCTTCTCCTCACATTGCGGAGCTCGAATGGGCCTCAACCCGAGATGGTCCCATCTGGTGCACAGCGGTCCACTCCTTCATCATTTTGTCAAAGCCCTGGGAGCTCTTGTAGATGCCGAGGGCTGCATCCTGAATATCTGCGACCGACCCCTCGAGGGGTCGATTCACTTGGGAAACCCTTACTGGAGAACGGGGCCCCTCAGCCAGAGGTGGCCTCAGGGCATCATTGGTCATAGTCTCAAGCAGACCCGGCCTCCTCAGGGATGAAGAGGGTGTAACGGTGGGTGACTTTACATAGAGAGGATTGTGTTAAGGATGTGTGGATCTTGACATGGGTGTAACCCTCGTTCCTACAGACGGCGCCAACTGTTGTGGGTCAAGTACGCACACAATGAAATTTGTTAGTAGTAGGAATCATGGGTACAATGATTTACATGTTTTTAGGTAAATGACGAAATTAGCACGACTCGGAGCTTGATTCAGAGGTGAAAGATCCAAGGTCGCCTGGAGATCGCATGAAGGTCACCTTCTCCCGGTAGCTAAGGAGAGCTTCCTACGAGGATGAACAATAGGTCGGAAAGGCAGGGCTGGCTGTCAGCCCTTAGCCTATCCGATGCCTAAGTCAACAGATGACGTAAGATGTAGGCGTCGGGCATACTGGGTGACCTTAAGACAGGTCGGTGAAGTGCGACGAGCTTATGAGGAAGACACAAATATATGGAAGATATCTGGCCTTGTGTATTGAAGTGAGCTAGCAGATTTTACTTAGCAATAACAACTTACCAACCCCCTTAATGGAGGCATGAGGGGGGTATTTATAGGGCTGAGAGGTGGTTTTTCGTCGTCTTATCAGCTGTCGAATCACCCCAGTTGGCACTCGAGTAGTGAGGTGGTGTCAGGGATATTTACCGCATTAATGGTGTCAGGAGGTGTCAGTAGCATTAATGAGACGTGAGGGGCAGCCATCAGTTCTCGCTCGTAACCCCTGTCATTAATGGAGTTAGATGAGCCCACGTTACCCAGTCAGAGATATTTATGCTTGGCTGCCCTTAGGGGCGAGTTAAGGTCGGCGATTAAGCTCGGCTTCTCCGAAAGGTGCACCTGTGACGTCCCCCGGGTTTGTCGTGTTAGATGTGTGCAATATATAATTGGGGGCATGAGATTTAAATATTTGTAACCACAAGCGCACGGTGTTGTAGTGTGGCTTGGGGGTCGAACTCAGGGAGGCGTGGTTGTGCTTGTGTCAAGAAGGATCGGATTCACCCCATGGGCGAGCTAGCCCGAATCGGATGATGGGTTGTCACAGAAAATAAAATGCGAGGGATAAACAACATAAAGGGAAAACCGGGGACTTCGGTTTCCACCCTATCGTGCGATTCTCACCGATACGGCCTACGGGTAGGATAGCGATCGGAATTATGGTCTAATGGTGAGACGTTGCCTCTAAAAGTGATACCAGCGTCCCATGGGCTCGATATTCCGGTCGGTGCCCAGGATGATACGCCGAACTTCCCGGGTTCGGTCAGTGGGCATTCCCATGTCCATTAACACTGACCGGCTCCGGGAGCACTAAGCTCGCAACGATAACTCCTACCGTCTCATCCTGCCGCTCCCGCGCGCTAGGATTCGACGTCTACGCTAAGGGCGTGAGCTATGGCTAGGGAGTCAACCGCCAAGTTTATTCCCCCTTGGCCCAACGGTCAAAGGCGGTCTTTTTCCCGCCGATGATAATAAAACACCCCGCATAACCGGTAGATTCCTAATCCCTATCGATTTCCTAGTCCTATGGACGCATCGGGGAGAGCCCACGAAGGGGTTTCCACCAAAATCCCAGATTTGGAATCTACTCACACATATTTACTAAAAAGCAATCTAAATCAAAATTGACCGTTAGAAACATGATCAGACGATTGAAAAGTAGTAAGAGCAATGCTAATAACACTATATTAAAGTTTAACAAGGATCAGACAACTTACTAATATCTGAAAAATTACAGTCGTCAAGAGAGAGAAAAACAGCAAAAAATAACAACTCCCGTTTCTGGAAAACCTAGGGGTCATATATATAGAATACGATATCACCCGATCAGGTGAAGAATCACCCGATCGGGTGACCTGTTTCGTTCTTCGGCAGCTCAGCACGGGACTTCACCCGGTCATACGACACGGTCGGTTGAGGGTTGAAGCTGACCGGTTGGATCTTCGAGCCGTCGGGTGAACCGATCGGTTGAGCTCTCCATGTCATGGCTTCGAAGAATTGGCTACTGGTGACCCGATCGGGTTAAGGTCACGCGATCGGTTGGCATTCAGCATCAAAATCCAGAGAGTTGGGACATTTGAACCGGTCTCTGAACCGACCGGGTGACTTCCTTACCGCTTCAGCTTGTGTCCGGGTGGTGCACGCGTGCACCACCCGATCAGTTGGAAGTGACCAACCGGTCGGGTGAGGGGCTGAAAGATGCGATCTTCGTCGTTTGACCCCCTGGATCACGCGTGACTCCTCCCGTTGCTCTGGGGACTCATGATATCGTCGTTTTATGTCCCCTTTGCTGGTAAACTCCTACAAATATACAAAAACATGGAAAAGTGAAAGAAAACAAGAAAACACGAGAAAACGAATACAAGACGACAGAAAATAGCGGGAAAACACAGAAGAAAATGTGCATGAATATATGAAATATAAACACACGTCAACCTGCTGGAGGGTAGGCGAGCTTGTCCTTGGCACGGCGGGCTAGAAGGTTGCATTGGTGGGCTTCTTAGTTGATCTGGAAGGCGTGCTTGCAACGGGGTGAGGTAATTCTTGGCGATATTCTAGCTCGGCTGGTGTCTCACTAGGAGAGTTGGTGACGTGTTTGCATGCGCCCTCAACCCATATGGGCCTCAATTCCATGGGCCGGCCTTTAGGGCGTAACACTGACCATTTCACATCTATCCATATTTTAATCTCTTTCCTTTTGTTACTGACATCTTCTTTGATTTTGTTTCCTGCGCATGAACACTCGTCTTGGGGGATCCAACGATCTATTCTTTGACCCCGAGATAGAAAAAACTGCAAGACAGCTCAAAGCAGAATGGAGGAAAAAATTTTACATGATCAAATGGTAGAGACTCCTACATCTCCCCCACGTTCCTGCAATGTTGAAGATTATATGAAGCCCAATCTCTCCAACATTTCTTCTATCTTGAGCCCGCAACTGGCGACAGTCAATTTTGAGTTGAAGACTGTCTTAATTCAGTTGATGCAGTAGGATCCCTTCCATGTGCATCCTCATGAGAATCCTAATCATCACATCGACCTTTTCTTAGCCAAGTGTCACACTTTTCAAGTTAAAGATGTGAGCAGAGATGCTATTAAACTTCTTCTATTCCCATTCACTCTGAGGGACGAAGCAGCTTATTAGTTGAGGGTGCATCCTACAAACACGCTCAAGACTTGGGAGCAGTTGGCCTTGGCATTTGTCAAGAAGTACTACCCAATGTCTAAAATGGCGAGGATTAGGAGCGCAATCACTACCTTCAAGCAACTCCCGCAAGAATCTCTTTACGAAGCTTGGAAACGCTTCGAGGTCTTCAACATCAATGCCCACATCACAGTGTTCAGGATTGTGACCTTATTCAGTGTTTTTATAATGGATTGAAGCTAGACATGAAAATGATTAATGACTAATCTGCAAATGGCACACTATTGGCAAAGCTAACTGAGGATGACACATCACTTTTGGAGCAGATGGTCTCTAACAACCAACAATGGATTGACGAATGCTCATCTTTTGGAGACATCTATGTGGGCCATTCCGAGATAAAGTTAGCTACACATCTTGATGGGCAAATTAAGTCCATCTCCAAGCAAGTTGCACGAATTGAACAAAGGTTGAGCGCCATTCCCACTTTTTAAAGGCTCCAGTCTATGCGACATGTGAAGGTTACGTCGAGCAAGGGTAAATTTCGAGTGGAGGTTCCAATGATGGAACAAACATACCAGTGGAGCAAATCAGTTATGTCTCAGGTGAAGGAAGCAATCCAAGACCACAATGGTCCTACCCGGCATGAAAGACACATCCATGATTCTCCTATAGCAAATCAAACGGAGTCGTACAACCACCTGCTCAACCAAGGCCACCACAACTCCATCGCCACAAGCTCCACATCCACAGCAGTAGCTGTATTAATTTAGGCAATCTGGGTCTTATAGATTACTGGGATATTATAACCGCCAGCCTTATCAACAGCAGCAACAACAATACCAACCAATGGCGGCACAAAAATCTGGCATGGAGGCGACATTAGAAGCTTTCATGAATGCTCAAGCAGAGCAAAATGCAGAGATAGAGGCCACACAAAGGCAACTTTCTACCACCTCGGTTAGCTTAAATGAGCAAACTTACAAAGGCTCAAGGGAGATTGCCATCTCAACTCGAGCCAAATCCGAGGGGGCAGGTTAATGCTGAAGGGTTTTGCGGACCCTTAGGGCACAAAAACTCTAGTCCCGTCCTAAGTCGGACGGAACATAGACAGAAAAGAAGTGCGGAAGAATAAAACTTATGTTAATCTAATTAACATGCAGTTAAAACATTTTTAACTTAGCCCTAAGGTCCAAGGCCCTTTGCCAAGATCTATGCCAACTTGGGATGGATCTGACCATCCCAAGAAGGATCTAACCTACTGCGATTAAATTAAACTAATGCTAATTTAAACACATACCCGGAATCTCAACCCTGGGGCAGGCGAGATGTTCCGCACCGTCTTCCGAGCTGCTCCCGTCCCACGCCGAGCCGCTCCTTGAACTGCTCCCCGAACTACTCCTCGAACCGCTCCGCATCCCGAGGCGATCAATCCCCGTGTAGCCGAGCCACCCACCGCCAAAGAAAGTTTCACGCAAGTGAAACCTCCGCCTAGATTTCGGATCCAGAATCCGAACTCCTTTGCGGCTTTGCTAGAGCCCGCAGGAGTAAGGCAGAAATTTATAGGGAGAGGAGAAATATTTATTTAAGCCTAGATCCGAGCGTGCTCCAACATTTACGAGAGCCGCTCAGATCTAGAGCTTGGGACGAGTTTTGAGGAGGAGAGCAGACCCCTATTTATATAGGCGGCTGACTACTCCCCTTTCTCAAAATCCGATGTGGGACTATTAATTTGAGTTAATCAAAATCAAGTTAGTTTGCATTTCACAAAGTGCAAACTTCCGTGAATTTTAACTCACTCACCGTTGAGCTTCATGATTGATACAACCTATCAATTCGAAGGGTGTTCAACGGTGAACGCGTAGGAAAAAACGGCTCGTCAATCCGAGTCCGTTTGACCCTTCAAACAATTGTCCAAAGATAGCCAAAAGTCATGCTTCTCTTAGAAACGTAGCCGTCAAGAAAATCCCAGGTTTCAAAAACCCTAACCAGAAAATTCGGGCTTGGTGGGCCTCCATTTTCGCAGGTTTTAGCCCAACAGTTTGGGCTGACTTGTTTTGGCTATAACTTGTGCATTTGGACTCCGTTTTTGACGCGGTTTGAACCTGCGTTTAGAGCGGGACGATCCCGTCATCTAGGTAACCTTTTCAACGCATTTATTTAATTAAATATAGTCTTAAACAATTTAAGACACATTTAATCTCTTTTGCATCAAATGCAAAATAGTCCATATCTAAGCTTAAATTATCATTTGCATCAAATACAAATGATCCGAGGGCATATTCCTCTACATCTCCCACTTGCACTCAGGATCATTTATCCCGAATGCAGGAGATGATTGCAAACATCTTTTGCAATATTTTATCCCTTGCATCAAATGCAAATTATTCTCCCTAACTAACTTCTACCTATTACTAGACGAAGGTCACACTCTGTGTGAGACCCTACAGCCTGACCCTTACAACAGGTTGGGCTCGAAGCCCTATACAGCAGTGACCACGAGCAGTGGCTGCCGTCCCTGCTTCAGGAATCATCATTATGTGGTTAACTCATTGACATGAGTATTGTCGGGACCACCTTGACTGTTTCCGTGATGAATTCCGCAGTTATAGTCTCTTCGTCTAAACTATGTCGTGTAGATCAAGTCTAGGGTACGGTCAAACTGTCAACCCCAATAACTTGACTCCGGTTAGTTTCTATCAATCTTTAGTCAAATCATGTTGGACTTGTTCCAACATACTCTGGCCAGAGTTTTTACCAAAGATCGAACTAACCCTACGACACTAACTCCCATTGACCGGGAGAGACGAATCCTCTCTTGGTCATTACTCTCCTCATACGCTTCAAGTGTCACCCAATCAAAGACCTTTCGACGCGGCTTGCCTCGAAGCTAGGTCATTTGATCTAAGTGGCACCGTTCACGCATAGGTTCGTCAAAATGACCTCAAGTCAAAAGACCAACTTGCCTATCATCACTCAGAGTCATCATTGACAGATTGGTCAATATAACCATATGATAACTCTTGTGGATCGTTCAGTGAACTCATTCTCTAATGAGCACCTGTGTCTTGTCAACGACTTCGCCAAGTCAAGCGATCATGAGATCATCGCCACCGCTATACGGTGAAGACTAAGACACAATGGTCTATCCGATGTTTCGATATCCTAGTCTCGAAACATCTACGACCACAAACCCTTTTTAGACTTATGCTACAGACGGTCAAACATTTCTCCATGATCGAGATACACATCTCGATACCTGTTTGACCTTGCATAAAGTCTCAGGACTTTACCTAAGTTAATATCTAATGTTAACTACATTATAACATAACTTAGATAAATTATTACCAAACAGCTTACTGTTATTTCGAACAAGATGTTTGTGCTATGCACACATGAAAATAGATAGCCTCGAGGGTATCATCTCTCAACATCTCCCACTTGCACTCAGGCCCATCTATCACGGTATCTCATACCGTTTTTACACATAAGTTTTTCCGACTTCATGTGGTAGAGCCTTCATGAGTGGATCTGCTAAAACCGTCTACATTATAGACTTAAGGGTTTCTATGTTTAGACCAACCATTTGAATCTCATTCAAATAATTCATTTGGTCTTTCAGAATCCATAATATTTTAATTTACTTGGATCTTATCCAATTCATCGTACCTTACGATAATCATTTAAATCAGTTACTGGTCATTTCAAATGGATCATATTTATTTCTGATAAAGAATCAAACTCTTTTGATCACTTTGTCAAAATATATGTTCCATCCCTTTGATGCCTCACATGTAATTTACACGCTCCCACTGACCTTGAAAATTATCTGGTTAATTCATATAAGTTGGTCCGTCTAAATCATACTTAGAAAAACGAACTTGTAAGTGAATACTCCAATTTTCATGGTCAACTTAAGCGTTTACATCGATTTTTGTCCGAGTAGTTCTGTACACATCTGCTGGTGGAAAACGGTTTCATTATAATCCGTTTTATAGGAATTAGTATGGAAAAACCGTTCTCGACCAACATGATTGCACTTCACTATTTTTCTTTTCTGCACCAATCTTTCAACTTAAAGATTTACTTGCAGTAAGTGAGGAAACATTTTCCTTGGGCACGTAAACTAAATTCCAAAATTTAATTACTTACACGGACCTATTCTGATTGCATCAAGTTTTTAAAATCGGAGTTACTTCTCCGAATTTCATCCCGGAAGTTGACTAAGTCATCATCAGTTATGATGTCTAACTCGACTCTTCGTCTCACGAGATTCGAGTAATTATACAACTTCCTAATGCTTGATTTAATGAATATCTTATTGATAATGTCCTCATAGAACATTATCAAAACCTAGGCATTACTATCTGGGACTTAACCCAGAGGAAGGACTTAACTCAGAGTCACTTGTTATGGATCGCACCGAGTCTAACTAAGTGTGATTCATACCTTTTAACACACTGATGTGTTAACAGACTTGACCTGAGAGAAAATCACATTTTCTTTTAATTACACAAGATTTTATGTAGCCTAGTATTTAGCCATTCGATCTAATCGAATCAATTTAAATACTTTTGTCTTTTCGTTCTTTATTATTTCAGACTTGTGTTTCATCAAGAACACGTGTCTTAATAAAATATACGAATAACTTATTTTGGTTGATCTAGACTCGGGTACATCAGTATGTACTAGACTGAGTTCGACAACTCATTCTCCCACTGTCTCACAGATGGGTTTCGGCCAATTTTATCTAAGAGGATAAGACTCACAAGTGTCCGTAGACTTCATAATACGAGAGGTCAGACCCCTCTTTATGTGACTTGTGAAGCTTAGTCTCTCGATACGGCCTAGTCTATTTTACCATATAAGTTTGCTACTATCTTGTGTATTTATATATTAACATTTAATATATATATATAGTTATTACAAATTACTTAACACAAAACATTGCTTCCGAAGCAAGGTGACGACATTCGTCAAAAAATGTGTTAGACGTTTTTGTATAACTATTTATTCTGAAATCGTGACATCAAAATATATCACATTTTCATTTCCTCCTACTTATGCCTTTACTAATGATAAATTAAACTAACTTTCTCAATTGACTTTCCGGAGTGCCTTCTTCCTTTTCTAAATCACATTTAGATATTAATTAACCCAACATAAATAGCTATGCAAGCATCTTATGTATCCAAACGCTTGAGCTTTGCAATCTCGAGTTTAGCTCAAGAAGTTGCTTGTCTCAAGATCCGGTTGGGATACATAGTCTTGCACCGCTCATGCACTCGTATTCGACTCAAACGGTTTGATCGAATTCTCGAACTTTGCGGATCGGAATTGTTTGTCCATACAACCTTGAGGGTAGCTCGACAAGTTGTAGGGAGAAACATACTTCGAATATCCTATATGTTCAAGCTGCCTCATATAGAGAAGAGTGACATGTAGCTTAATTTATTTGTTGGACCCAGAACTTAATGAAATCATATTTCTTAAGTCTGTTCTTTAGAAGGTCATTTAATGTCAACGAGAATATGGTTTAATTGCATCAATTAGAATTTAACTTGATATTCAATCAATCAACTATTTGACCAGTTAACTTATTCCAATATTATATTTTGATTCCTTCGGTAAACATAGTCTTGCCCTAGTTTTTGCATATGTTCAAAATTAAATATAGGTAGAATGGCTTTCATCTATCTATATCCTCCCACTAATTTTACGATCGTTTTAAAGCTTAATAACGAACGATTTAATCAAATTAAAATTTAGTGAAAGAGGGATCCAATCATCCTGAACCTCACAACCTTGAGGAGACTCAACAAGTTGATTGGTTCCATAATTGGTAGACTAACTCTTAGTCAATCACATCACATGTGACTCCCTATCGTTTTTTTACCCACAGTCACTTATGATCTTGAGGAGACTCAACAAATCATAATGACTGGTCTAGTCAGACCCTTGATTTCGTGTCCAGATTTGACTTAGATCGATACTCGAGGAGACCCGACGCATCAATTTGGGTCAAGTCTAGACTACATCACATGTATGTTGGAGTTTGTCCTTAAAGAAAAACAAGTCACAGCTTGAGGAGACTCAACAACTATAATTGTCTTCTTTGAGTTACCAAGCTCCAAAATCAAGGAGGGATACGAATTAATCTTTAATAAGATTTATAACGCATTGACTAGATATAGTCCATGGTGTCATACAATCATGATTCGCGACATTGCGGTCCAGCGGAACACAGCCAGGGAATTGACTAAGCCAGGATCACTGCCCCTTGTACTAGCAAGGGTTGACCCAGAACTCTTAGCCAAGCACATTGACTGGATCATGGTCCATTGAACGAAGCTTGTCATTTTTGTATGTGTGCCATAGACTAAACAGCTTTTATTAACAACTAATTAATCCTATCAACTAGTTGCATCCTTAAATTCAAAATTTTAGGATTTGTTTAATAACTTTTATTAAGTCCTTATCAACTATAAGGTTCACGTGCTATCCTAATCGTTATTAGGATTTTAATAAATTTTATTAACAACGCTAAAAGCGAAGTCCTTTAATGATTCAATAATAACAATTAAAATTTTCATTAAAGGAACTACCCTAATCAGGAATTAGGTCTTGAAGCATTGTTAATGTTTTATTAAAACATAGCATGTCAATAAAATTCAATTAATAAATTTTAATGATTTCTTAATGGCTAACCTAAAGGGTTGTCTTGTGTAATCAAATAAGGGACAAGATGAACTAGCCATTAAAATTACACTAATTTTATCGCATAAAAAGTGTACTACTATTTAACAATTAAATAGACTAAAGTTTATCGCATAAACAATATTAGACATTTTAAAATCAGTTTTAAAATTATCTTATAAATTTAAAACATCACTTTAAAAATTTTCCATGTTCAAAAATTTATCATATACAATTTTTAAACATCTAAAACATTTTAAACTTATCGCATAAATTTAAAGAGTTAAAATCAATTTTAAATTTATCACATAAATTTAAAACACCATTTTAAAATTTTTTTTTTCATGTTCAAAAATTTATCATATACAATTTTTAAACATCTAAAACATTTTAAACTTATCGCATAAATTTAAAGCCTTAAAATCAATTTTAAATTTATCACATAAATTTAAAACACCATTTTAAATTTTTTTCCATGTTTAAAATTTTATCATATAAAATAATTAAACATATCAAATTCTTTTAAAATCATTTAAAAATATCTCATAAATTTTAGATCATTTTAAAAGATTCGAAAAAAAAAATTTATTTTAAAATTATCTCATAACTTTAAAACCATTTTTAAAAGTATTTAAAAAAGCATTTTAAAGTTTAATAAAATCGCAGTACTAGATCGGCTACGCAAACCTTGCTCCGATACCACTGAAGGGTTTTGCGGACCCTTAGGGCACAAAAACTCTAGTCCCGTCCTAAGTCGGACGGAACATAGACAGAAAAGAAGTGCGGAAGAATAAAACTTATGTTAATCTAATTAACATGCAGTTAAAACATTTTTAACTTAGCCCTAAGGTCCAAGGCCCTTTGCCAAGATCTATGCCAACTTGGGATGGATCTGACCATCCCAAGAAGGATCTAACCTACTGCGATTAAATTAAACTAATGCTAATTTAAACACATACCCGGAATCTCAACCCTGGGGCAGGCGAGATGTTCCGCACCGTCTTCCGAGCTGCTCCCGTCCCACGCCGAGCCGCTCCTTGAACTGCTCCCCGAACTACTCCTCGAACCGCTCCGCATCCCGAGGCGATCAATCCCCGTGTAGCCGAGCCACCCACCGCCAAAGAAAGTTTCACGCAAGTGAAACCTCCGCCTAGATTTCGGATCCAGAATCCGAACTCCTTTGCGGCTTTGCTAGAGCCCGCAGGAGTAAGGCAGAAATTTATAGGGAGAGGAGAAATATTTATTTAAGCCTAGATCCGAGCGTGCTCCAACATTTACGAGAGCCGCTCAGATCTAGAGCTTGGGACGAGTTTTGAGGAGGAGAGCAGACCCCTATTTATATAGGCGGCTGACTACTCCCCTTTCTCAAAATCCGATGTGGGACTATTAATTTGAGTTAATCAAAATCAAGTTAGTTTGCATTTCACAAAGTGCAAACTTCCGTGAATTTTAACTCACTCACCGTTGAGCTTCATGATTGATACAACCTATCAATTCGAAGGGTGTTCAACGGTGAACGCGTAGGAAAAAACGGCTCGTCAATCCGAGTCCGTTTGACCCTTCAAACAATTGTCCAAAGATAGCCAAAAGTCATGCTTCTCTTAGAAACGTAGCCGTCAAGAAAATCCCAGGTTTCAAAAACCCTAACCAGAAAATTCGGGCTTGGTGGGCCTCCATTTTCGCAGGTTTTAGCCCAACAGTTTGGGCTGACTTGTTTTGGCTATAACTTGTGCATTTGGACTCCGTTTTTGACGCGGTTTGAACCTGCGTTTAGAGCGGGACGATCCCGTCATCTAGGTAACCTTTTCAACGCATTTATTTAATTAAATATAGTCTTAAACAATTTAAGACACATTTAATCTCTTTTGCATCAAATGCAAAATAGTCCATATCTAAGCTTAAATTATCATTTGCATCAAATACAAATGATCCGAGGGCATATTCCTCTACAAATGCAGTGGTTGCAGTCACAACTAGATGATGGAAGAGTACCGATACAGTAATGGTACCTGTTTCCAAACATGTGGACCCACAATTGTCGATGATTATTCTTGAGGAGGATCCCATAGTTTTGGAGCCCATCGTATTAGTGAATGAGGAGAAAGATGTTGATGAGCCATCTGCTGTACAGAAAAGAAGACTTTGCATACTCCATTACCTATTCGTATTGCTATGGTACCAGCAGACGCTCCACATTCCGTGGAGAAGTCACTTCATAAATCTATGTCAAAGGATGCCAACAAAGAAAAGGGAAGTTGTCCTTCACCTCCATATCCACAAAGACTGGCTATGTCAAAACTTTAAAAGAAGTATGCGAAATTCATCAAGCTTTTGAAGGGTGTTCACCTGAACATCCCATTCATGGATGCACTTACAGAGATCACCACATATGCTAAATTCTTGAAGCACTTGATAACGGGGAGAAGAAAACAAGAATCAGTGATGCTAGCTGACAGTTGCACTTCAGTTCTAAAAAATACCCTACCAAACAAATTACCCGATCCTGGAAGCTTAACTGTGTCGTGCTTCATTGGCGGCATCCCCACTAATTAAGCGCTAGTTGATTTGGGAGCAAGCATTAGTCTCATGCCGCTCTCCATTTTCAAGAGATTGAATACCGGGACGGAGTTAGGGCCCATGGCTATAAGCATACAGTTTGTGGATCAATCCGTCACTTACCCGGTTGGTATTACGCGCGATGTTATTTTGCAAGTGCCAGGAGGAATTAGCATACATGTGGACTTTGTGATTATGGATATGTCTAAGGAGGGGAGTTTCTTGGATGTCCTTTCATAGCCACAGCTGGAGTTTTAATAGATGTCCGTTAAGGGACATTATCTATGAATGTTGGCAACATCGAGATTGAGTTTCATTTACTGATGAAGGAGCACTTCCCGCTCGAAGATGTCAACTATTTGGCGCTAGTGGAAGATAAAGCTACAAAGGAGTTCACCATTGAAGAGATCTTCAAGGACCCCAAGAGGAAGGACATAGACAATGACGGTGATGTCATTCATAACAAGGCATTGGCTGCATATTTGAAAGTATTGGACGAAGAGCTAACCAGTATATCACATCATCAACACCAACCGGAGGCTATAACTTTTATGACCGCTGAAGGTCAACAAAGCATGATAGGCCAACTTCCACTTCATGGCCTCATAGGGAAGCACAACGAGCGCATCTTATATGCACCAAACATCTTGGAGCGACATTGAATATCAGAGGAGTCGAGCTTTATGACTTAAACAAGCGCTTATCAGGAGGCAACCCAGATATTTTTTACTTTTAGTTTTCATTTCTTCCTTAGTTTTCATTTCTTCCTTAGTTTTCATTCTCTTCAAATACCGTAATAAAAAATTTTAATTTTTTTAAAAAATATTTAAAATATACAAATATAAAAATTTCTGACACATATGGTCTTGTGCAGGTGATCAATGAAGGGAGCATGAATAACGATGAAGGAACGAAGAAGGAGATGAAAGGAGAAAAGCATAATTGCATTACAAGGCTGTAGAAGAAAGAGGAGCCTACTCGACCGAGTGGCACTGCTACTCGATCGAGCTCCGAAGCCTGCAGAGATGCGCCAATTTCATCACTCTGATTTTAATTCAGCTCAACCGAGTAGAGTGAGCTAATCGGTCGAGTGCCAAACTCTGCAGGAACAACTCAAATTCACCACTCTATCACCAATTCAGCTCGACCGAGTTGAGTGAGCAACTCGGTCGAGCAGCAGTCTCTACGAAAAAAAGCTAAAAATGGACTTCTGCCATGCATTTTAGCTCGATCGAGCTGAGTAGCTACTCAGTCGAGTAGAGGAGCCTGCAGAATAAAGGGGAAAAGGTCACTTTGTTTTAACTTCAGCTCGATCGAGCAACCCAGTCGACTCGATCGAGTAACCGACTAACCGAGTGGGGCCACTTAACTAAACCCTACCCAGCCGAGTTTATTAACTCGACTTGGCCAAACTTATAAAGCCATAACCCCCATTTCTCCCTCTCTCTTACCTACCCATAACGCTAAAATTTGACTGAGCTCCCTCTTCTCCCCAACTCGCTCGACTCGGCCCTCCGACCACCTCCGACGTCGCCCGAGTCCGACTGAGCTCCAGTTGATTGGTATACTTGGAGCGTATGGAGACTATGCTTGGGCTTGGACTACTTTGGAGCTAGCTTGGGAGAGGATATTCGCTTCGAGTCATCGCTCGTTCCTATTTTTATGATCGTCTCGCTTCACGACCCTTTGGGTACACTCGTTCCTCTACTCGAGTATTTTTTTTGTGTACTCTTGATTCATGTTTGCATTCTTTTGCATACTTAACGACATGCCTCTTAGGACACGGGGTAGGAAACCCCCGGCGAAGAAGAGGAAAACCGATGACTCCGGTGCCTCCTCTTCTCACCGGACACGTGCTCGCCGACCATCTCCAACCTATCTCCATCTTCATCACACTCACGTTCTCCTTTTCCTACACCACTAGCACTAGAGGGACCACAAGCTAGTGCCGCCATTCCAACATCCACACTTCCACCCTAGCGACCCTAGGAGACCTTGAGGACATATGGTATTATCTTTAAGGATAAAATGCTCATCGCGACTGGTTCGCGACCACATCTATTCGCCCCATTATCCCCACCAGATTTGCTGACATCCCAGCCCTGGAGAGTCTAGGGTTGTTAGAGGGGGTATGGCGGCTATACCAGGCCATATGTTCGGAGGATTTCCTGCAGATGACCACGACCACATATGTTCACCTCACATACGAGGCGATGAGTTCCATTTTTGTGGACCGACCAGGGCATCACATTTAGGCTTCTAGATCGTGACATAGAAGTCACTTACACCATGATCCAAGCCTTCATTAGTTGGCCCCCTATTCTAGATCCTACGCAGGCCTATGTACCTAGTTCTAATACGTCTTCTTTCAGTTTTGACCAATTCTAGAGTAGTATAGCTGGCCTCCCACATTTCAGCCCTAATAGGGCAAAGTCTTACTCCATCATCCATTCATGTCTTCGCTATGCTCAGTGCCACCTCACCACGACCATATTCTCTATGCCTAAGCTTGGCACTATCTCCTTTCCTAAGTTGCTCTACCTTAGTGGGATGACTAGGCCCGTCAGACATGATGATGATGGTACCATCCACCCTCACCTCTTATTAGACATAGCGTGTTGGATTGCACCCGCCTGTTTTCCACTTCCACCTCCTCGAAGGATAATTGTTGCGACGATTTCTTTACTTTCTTTGCTCTCATGCTAGGACTTGACCTTCCTGTTAACCTCTTGGTTGTACATGGGCCTGCCACTCTGATGCTTGACGTGCTTACATGCATGCATATCATCAGGCCCCATGGTGAATGCCACTCGGTCTACCTCATAGGTCCTACACGAGAGTCACACACGGTCCTTCCTTTCCTTGACCTCACACGTATTGAGCACGTCCACTTAGATTGGCTCCTTCCTGGCATCCTACCCATTCCACCTATTTACAAGCTTGAGCCTCGAGAGGCTACAGCTGAGGGAGATGTTGATTGGGTTCTTAGTTTTGATGAGGAGCCCGAGAGAGATGTCGTTACCACTTCTGCCCTATTAGAGAGCACATCTGTCCCTACTTTTGCCCGCTCCTACTACCATCCCACCCACCACCATCCTAATCGAGAGTTATGGTATAGCCTCCACTTCTATTCCCGATATTACTGCACCATCATCTGCACTGCTCGACACTGAGAGCATTTCTGTGTCTACTGCTCCCACACCTATCATAGAGCACATCTCTGTGAGCCTATCCCTTTCCTATTGCTACGGTCCTTACCTCTATTGCACATGCATCTGTGGACTCCATCCCTACCATTTCTATCACCTCCGAGTCCACACCTATTATGTCTACACTCCCTCCTGGTAGCACTTCTGTCCCTACTACTGCCATCTTCACTAAGAGCGTCGTGGTATCTGTCACCATGTCTATCGCCATGACTTCTCTACTTACTGATATCCCTATCCTTACATCTGCACCTGACCTCACATCTTGTAACGACTGCTTTTTATGTATCTGGATTTATTATATAATATAATATATGTTTTGGTGGATTTTCTCCTCTTGTGTGGTTTTCGTCTCCGTAGCTTTCATTTTCGATCGATTCGTCGTATTTTCTCGCTTCTTCCTTAGGATTGTCGATTTCGAAGTAAGTCACTCGTGACGGACTTCATAACGGTCGTATCTAACTGTTAGATCAAGCCTAGGAGTCTTAGGAATCGATCTCGGGGCCCCGCGCTCCGTATCGGTACTTTTGGTGCTCATTAGCCGGTGTAAGAAGGGCCACCGACCGACTAGATGACGATCCAGTCGGTCGGCAATCCTTCTTGGACCGACTAGTTAGCTTTCTAAATTTCTCAGGAGTTACTGTTTATCGTTAGTCGGTCTAAGAACGTTGGTTGACCGACTAGGTTACAAACTAGTCGGTCAGCAATGCCTCTTGAACCGACTAACTCATCATATTATTTTTGTATCAGTTACTGTTTACTCTTAGTCGGTCTAAGAACGTTCATCGACCGACTAGATGCTAAACTAGTCGGTCAGTACTTGTTCATGGACCGACTAACTCTAGAATCCTATTTTCGTTCAGGAGTTACTGTTTGCACTTAGTCGGTCTGCGTTGGTCGACCGACCGACTAGTTGCCAAACTAGTCGGTCAGTGGTTGCTCTTTGACCGACTAATCAGTGTTAAAACCCTAATTTCTGGGCAGCCGCCAGCTCAACCTATTTATACCCAACCCAAACGACTTCTTCTTCTCCAACACGACCCAAAACCCTAAAATCCTCCCCCTTCAGCCCCCATCTTCCTCCAAGCTCCATTTCTCCATTCCAAGCCCTAGAATCATCATCCAAACCATCCATCTACTCTATCTACCTCTCATCTTCCCCAAAATCTCACCAAAACCCATCAAAATCCCCAAATCCCCCAAAACCCTAGTTTCCCCAAACTCCTCCAATCTTTTCCAGATCTGATCCTAGGGTTCCCCGGAGTGTTTCTTCCGTCTCCTCTCGGTAAGAAATCGATCTACCGTTGTTTTCTTAACTTATTTATATTTTTATGAAACCCTAATAAAATTCATGTTGTTTGTTGATTGTTCCCCCAAAACAGCGATTTCCCCCGTAGATAGCATCCGTGTGACGAAGTGATCGTCAATCCCCGGTGCTAGGCAAGTGAAACTTGCCACTTAGGGTTTAGGCCATGTTTTAGGTCATTTGCTTGTTGTAGGCGTAAAAGAGGCTAGGCGACGAAATGATACTCGCCTAGGCGCAAATTGGGGAACTAGCTTGACAACGAAGATAGTTCCGACTTTTAGCATGTTGCACAATTACCATGTCATGTTTACTTTCAATTAACGGTACGCGAATATGTTCATGTCATTGCATTTCGCCTGTCACGTTTAATTTAATTAACGGTACGCAAATAAATTGCCATGACCTCGCATTCTCTAAGTGTTGCTTGATTGCGTAGCTTTGCTACGACACTTGTGTTCCTGGCTCGTGACCATAAGCGAGCATAATGAGTTGGAAACCCCAACGCTCGAAATGTATTGAATTGTGAACTAAGAATGCGAGCTCAATGTGCGGGGCAACCTCAGGCTCACTAGCTGAGCTCAATGTGCGGGGACCCCAGGCTCCATATCGTGTGGGTATTGGGTAGTGTTTAGTGCCGATCGGTCTGAAATGCTATGCCATTCAGCAAATGGCGTAAACACCTACAAAATGTGAATGTATTGAATTGATAGTAGCTTGGCTACTCTTGTCTTGTCCCGATGATTGTTCTCTTGTACAAATTGTATTGCCATGTTTTAATTGTGCACTCATGTTATAACTGCCATGTCATGCATACTAAACTGCTAGGTTGCTAGATGCCTCACTTTCAGTTTCCTTGCCCAAGTCTTTTTAGACTTTCTGACATGTGCCCCTTTACTCTTTTGGGTGACACATGTTAGATCCTTAGCCTGAGTACCTCGTTGAGGACGAGGTGTTTGCTGACGCCGAGCCCGAGCTTGTTTTTGACGGGGAGTACGTGGACACTGGGGACCAGTCCTAGTGTCTTCGTTGTGTTTTACTTTTGTTAGATAGTTGTTTTGTTATTCGGTGCGTAGCACCTATACTTTGTCGTTGTTGCTTTTGTTGGCCTTGTTCTGGGCCTTGGACTCTTTTCTTTTAGCCTGGTGACTTTTCTGGTGTTGGACTTATTTTTGATGTTGGACAATTTGTGAGATGTGGAATTTTATTTCAGTCTCTCCTTGTGTTATTATTGTTATTCTGTTGTGGTTACAAGGACCTGTTTATGTATTTGTGGACGCTTATCGGGTTTGGGGCTTCACAGCTCCACTCTCGTGCGGACCTTTTCACGTCTCGCCTCCATTTTAGGGAAGCGGGTCGTGACAGGTTTTAGTGGTGGCCCATGCAGGTCCCTCTGTAACTGCGATTTTTAGAATAGCGATAATAATATTAGAATGTCCAATAAACTAAGTTCGACGTCCGAGTCATAAGCTATGAGTCTAATCTGATTCGTTTTCTGTGTCACTAGATGGCAGGAAGACGATTCACCCGTGGTGGTGGTAGTGGCGCGATCCCTCATGATGAGGAGCCTGAGCGGGAACCCACCAGCGGTGAGATGATGCGGATGATGCTCCAGATGATGCAAGTGCAGCAGGGCGTGCTTCTGCAAGTCCAGAATGCTCCACTTGCTCGAGCTGCCTAGGCTCTTCCGGATGCCCCTCGCTCTGAGCCAGGAGCGAAGCAATTTCGGGAGCTGGGTCCCGCATATTTTGATGGTTCTGAGGGTCCTCTGGCTGCCGACGAGTGGATAAGGAACATTGAGGATAATTTGGCAATGGCGAAGATTAACCCGGCTGGATGGGTTGATCTGGCTAAGAGGCAGCTGAAGGATAACGCCAGGAATTGGTGGGATGCTGAAGAGAAGATGCTGGTGGAGCCGATCGTCTGGGCTACCTTCAAGTCCAGATTCGATGGAGAGTTCTTCCCGAAGGCTGCTCGGCAGGTGATGCTGCAGCGCTTTATAGATCTGAAGCTGGGGAGCTTGTCGCTGGATCAGTACCACCAGGAGTTCACGAGGCTCAGTCGGTTTGCACCTAAGATGGTGCAGGATGCCGATGAGAAAGCTCAGTGATTTCTCCAGGGACTTGCCTTGGAGCTTCAGAGCTTTGTGACCTCTTCTGACCGGGAGTCTTATCAGAAGGTTCTGGTAGCAGCTAAGAGGCAGGAGCTGCTCGTGAACCAGAGGAAGGGGTCTGTTGTTGGTGCTGGGAAGAGGCCTGTGGAGCAAGCGAGAGCTGTGGTTAGACCTGGATTCAGGCCTAATCAGTCTGCTCAGTTTAAGAGGCCAGGAGGGTCTATTCCGAAGTTTTGCCATTTCTGCGGCAAGCCTGGTCACGTCAAGGATCAGTGTCGGAAGTTTCTGGGCCAGTGTCTGGTTTGCGGTGATGCTTCTCATGTTGCGAAGGATTGTCGGCATGCGGATCCGCTGCGGAGGGCACATGTTGCAGCACAGCCGTTGCAGCAGCGAGCGTCTGTTCCTGCTGGACGTGGAGCAGCTCTTGTTCCACAGGGGCAGGCTTTTCGGCAGGCTGTTCCGCCGAGGAGGCAGGCTTTTCTGATGACCGCTGCGGAGAGCGCGGCTGTGGATGAGGTTATCGCAGGTAATCCTCACTCTAGCTGTTACTTTCCTAGCTGGTTTGATTGTTAGACTATGTTGTTTGCTTGAACATGGTTGTTTGCTAGATTAGGGTTTGATTGTTAATTGCTTGATTAGGTGTGATTTTGGTTTGCACATTTCCTGCACGAGTCCTCTTTGACTCTGGTGCATCGATGTGCATTATTTCTCGGAGCTTCGTGGGGAGGCATTCCTTGTCGACGTCCCCTCTCCCCAAGAGTTGGAATATCGTTACAGGGAATGGTGTGGTCTCGGTGCATCGTGGTTGCAATTCTTGCTCGTTGGTGGACATGAGCTTTTCGCTGATTTCATTGTCCACGACATCATCAACTATGATGCAGTTCTTGGGATGGACTGGCTTGCGAGCTTCTATGCCACGATCGACTGTCGGAGGAAGAAGGTGGTGTTCGAGATTCCCGGACATCCAGTGTTTGAGTTCAGTCGTGGTAGCAGTTCGCTTGGTCCTGTCAGTTTTCGGGCCAGGCCGGTGGAGGCTGTGGCTATGCAGATGGAGCTGGAGTGGCCAGCTGTGGTGCGTGATTTTGGCGATGTCTTCCCCGAGGAGATGTCTGGTTTGCCGCCTGATCGGGCTTTGGAATTTTCTATCGACCTTGTTCCAGGTGCGCAGCCGATTTCGAAGGCGCCGTATCGTATGGCACCTGCAGAGTTGGAAGAGTTGCGGAAGCAGTTGGATGAGCTTTTACAGAAGGGTTATATTAATCCTAGCGTGTCTCCGTGGGGAGCACCGGTGTTGTTGGTTAAGAAGAAGGATGGTTCGCGTCGCATGTGCGTGGACTATCGGGAGTTGAATGCGGTGACCATTAAGAATAAATACACGTTGCCTCGCATCGATGATATTTTTGATCAGCTTGGAGGTTCGAGGGTGTTTTCTAAATTGGATTTGAGGAGTGGTTACCATCAGTTGAAGGTGAAGAAGGGAGATGTTCCGAAGACAGCGTTCAGGACGAAGTATGGACACTATGAGTTCGTGGTTATGCCCTTCGGCGTAACTAACGCACCCGCAGTTTTCATGAATCTGATGAACCTGATTTTCTATGACTTTTTGGATAAGTTTGTCGTTATCTTCATTGACGACATTCTGATCTACTCGAAGTCGGAGGAAGAGCATGCCTCGCACTTGAGGACGGTATTGGAGATTTTGAGGAAACATCGGTTGTATGCTAAGTTTTCGAAGTGCGAGTTTTGGCTGGATCGAGTTGCTTTTCTGGGGCATGTGGTGACTGGAGATGGTATTTCAGTGGATCCCGAGAAGATTCGGGCCATCAGGGAGTGGCCTGTTCCGTCGTCTGCGTCTGAGATTCGGAGTTTTCTTGGACTTGCTGGTTATTATCGGCGATTCATCAAGGACTTTTCCCGTATTGCTGAGCCGATGACCAGGTTGACGCGGAAGGATGTTGCTTTTGTTTGGTCGGGTGATTGTGAGGGTGCTTTTGGTGTTCTGAAGGAGAGGTTGACGACTGCCCCTATTCTTGTTGTGCCTGATCGCAGCGGTGGATTTGAGATCTTTTGCGATGCTTCTGGCAAGGGTCTCGGTTGCGTGTTGCATCAGCATGGGCATATTGTGGTGTATGCGTCTCGTCAGCTTAAGGTTCATGAGAAGAATTATCCGACACATGATTTGGAGTTGGCTGCCGTTGTGTTTGCTCTTAAGATTTGGAGGCACTTCTTGCTGAGTGAGAAAGTGAAGATTTTCACCGATCACAAAAGCTTGAAGTATATTTTCACTCAGAAGGAGCTCAACATGCGACAGCGTCGATGGTTGGAGCTTATGGCGGATTATGATATTGATTTGCAGTTTCACCCTGGCAAGGTGAATGTGGTTCCGGATGCTTTGAGTAGGCTTCCGGCGGTGATGATTTTGACCTCGCAGTGCAGATTGCAGCAGGATTTTTGCGAGTCTGGTGTGGAGATTGTTCTTCCTGGAGAGGCTTCGTCGTTGATGTACATGCAGGTACAGTCGACGATCGTGGATCGGATTAAGGCTGGCCAGGCTGAGGATCCGAAGCTGGTGAGGATTCGGGAGATGGTGGAAGCCGGTCTGCGGACTGACTTTTTGATTCATGAGGATGGCTCGCTGAGGTTTGGAGCCAGGTTGTGTGTGCCTGCTGGGGATATCAGAGAGGAGCTGATGGTGGAGGCGCACAGTTCGCCGTATTCTGTGCATCCTGGTGTCACCAAGATGTACCAGGGTCTTCGTCTGAATTATTGGTGGCATGGTATGAAGAGGAGCGTGGCTCGGAGTGTAGCCAAGTGCTTGGTATGCCAGCAAGTGAAGGCGGAGCATCAGCGTTCGGTCGGGTTGCTACAACCGCTTCCGATTCCGGAGTGGAAGTGGCAACACATCACTATGGATTTCGTGACTGGACTACCTCGGAGTCCGAGGCAGAATGACGCGATTTGGGTGATCGTAGATCGATTGACCAAATCTGAGCACTTTATTCCGTTCCGAGTGGGACAGTCCACTGAGGCGCTAGCGAGGAGATATATGGAGGTAAAATTCTTTTACTCTCCGTTTTATTTCCTTTTCCTAGTTTGGATAGTGATGTAACGTGAATCGTGCAGGAGATTGTGCGACTTCATGGAGTCCCCGTGAGTATCGTGTCTGACAGAGACACGAGGTTCACATCTCAGTTCTGGCAGAGTTTGCAGAAGAGTTTGGGTACGCGTCTGAGTTTCAGTACGGCGTACCATCCGCAGACGGATGGCCAGTCCGAGAGGACGATTCAGATTTTGGAAGACATGCTGAGGGCGTGCATGTTGGATTTCAAGGGTTCGTGGGAGGACCATCTACACTTGGTGGAATTTTCCTACAACAACAGCTTCCAGGCGAGTATTGGCATGGCGCCTTTCGCCGCTCTTTATGGGAGGAAATGTCGATCGCCATTGAGTTGGGATGACGTTGGAGATCGGGAGTTGTTGGGACCTGAGATGATCGTGGAGGCCGTGGATATCGTCAGGAATATTCGGGAGAGGTTGAGAATTGCTCAGGACCGTTTTAAGCATTGGGCGGATGCTAAACGTCGTCCTTTGGAGTTTCAGCCGGGCGACCATGTGTTCTTGAAGATTTCCCCGAATCGTGGTGTGATTCGTTTCGGGAAGCGTGGGAAGTTGAGCCCGCGATACATTGGACCGTTTGACGTTTTGGAGAGGGTTGGCGAGGTAGCTTATCGCTTGGCCTTGCCGCCATCCTTGGAAGGAGTTCATAATGTTTTCCATGTGTCACAGCTTCGTCGATACATTAGCGATCTGTCTCATGCGGTGGATTTTTTGGAGATTACCGTTCGCCCCGATATGACGTATGACCAGCATCCAGTGCAGATTCTGGACAGGCGTCAGAAATCGCTTCGGAACAAGATTGTCAATCTTGTGAGGGTGATGTGGCGACACGGTTCACCTGGAGAGTCTACTTGGGAGAATGAGGATGAGATGCGAGAGCGTTTCCCACTTTTGTTTCCGGACTCGTGAGTTTTTGGAAATTCCGAGGACGGAATTTTTCTTAAGTTGGGGAGGATGTAAAGACTGCTTTTCATGTATCTGGATTTATTATATAATATAATATATGTTTTGGTGGATTTTCTCCTCTTGTGTGGTTTTCGTCTCCGTAGCTTTCATTTTCGATCGATTCGTCGTATTTTCTCGCTTCTTCCTTAGGATTGTCGATTTCAAAGTAAGTCACTCGTGACGGACTTCATAACGGTCGTATCTAACTGTTAGATCAAGCCTAGGAGTCTTAGGAATCGATCCCGGGGCCCCGCGCTCCGTATCGGTACTTTTGGTGCTCATTAGCCGGTGTAAGAAGGGCCACCGACCGACTAGATGACGATCCAGTCGGTCGGCAATCCTTCTTGGACCGACTAGTTAGCTTTCTAAATTTCTCAGGAGTTACTGTTTATCGTTAGTCGGTCTAAGAACGTTGGTTGACCGACTAGGTTGCAAACTAGTCGGTCAGCAATGCCTCTTGAACCGACTAACTCATCATATTATTTTTGTATCAGTTACTGTTTACTCTTAGTCGGTCTAAGAACGGTCATCGACCGACTAGATGCTAAACTAGTCGGTCAGTACTTGTTCATGGACCGACTAACTCTAGAATCCTATTTTCGTTCAGGAGTTACTGTTTGCACTTAGTCGGTCTGCGTTGGTCGACCGACCGACTAGTTGCCAAACTAGTCGGTCAGTGGTTGCTCTTTGACCGACTAACCAGTGTTAAAACCCTAATTTCTGGGCAGCCGCCAGCTCAACCTATTTATACCCAACCCAAACGACTTCTTCTTCTCCAACACGACCCAAAACCCTAAAATCCTCCCCCTTCAGCCCCCATCTTCCTCCAAGCTCCATTTCTCCATTCCAAGCCCTAGAATCATCATCCAAACCATCCATCTATTCTATCTACCTCTCATCTTCCCCAAAATCTCACCAAAACCCATCAAAATCCCCAAATCCCCCAAAACCCTAGTTTCCCCAAACTCCTCCAATCTTTTCCAGATCTGATCCTAGGGTTCCCCGGAGTGTTTCTTCCGTCTCCTCTCGGTAAGAAATCGATCTACCGTTGTTTTCTTAACTTATTTATATTTTTATGAAACCCTAATAAAATTCATGTTGTTTGTTGATTGTTCCCCCAAAACAGCGATTTCCCCCGTAGATAGCATCCGTGTGACGAAGTGATCGTCAATCCCCAGTGCTAGGCAAGTGAAACTTGCCACTTAGGGTTTAGGCCATGTTTTAGGCCATTTGCTTGTTGTAGGCGTAAAAGAGGCTAGGCGACGAAATGATACTCGCCTAGGCACAAATTGGTGAACTAGCTTGACAACGAAGCTAGTTCCGACTTTTAGCATGTTGCACAATTACCATGTCATGCTTACTTTCAATTAACGGTACGCGAATATGTTCATGTCATTGCATTTCGCCTGTCACGTTTAATTTAATTAACGGTACGCAAATAAATTGCCATGACCTCGCATTCTCTAAGTGTTGCTTGATTGCGTAGCTTTGCTACGACACTTGTGTTCCTGGCTCGTGACCAGAAGCGAGCATAATGAGTTGGAAACCCCAACGCTCGAAATGTATTGAATTGTGAACTAAGAATGCGAGCTCAATGTGCGGGGCAACCTCAGGCTCACTAGCTGAGCTCAATGTGCGGGGACCCCAGGCTCCATATCGTGTGGGTATTGGGTAGTGTTTAGTGCCGATCGGTCTGAAATGCTATGCCATTCAGCGAATGGCGTAAACACCTACAAAATGTGAATGTATTGAATTGATAGTAGCTTGGCTACTCTTGTCTTGTCCCGATGATTGTTCTCTTGTACAAATTGTCTTGCCATGTTTTAATTGTGCACTCATGTTATAACTGCCATGTCATGCATACTAAACTGCTAAGTTGCTAGATGCCTCACTTTCAGTTTCCTTGCCCAAGTCTTTTTAGACTTGCTGACATGTGCCCCTTTACTCTTTTGGGTGACACATGTTAGATCCTGAGCCTGAGTACCTCGTTGAGGACGAGGTGTTTGTTGACGCCGAGCCCGAGCTTGTGTTTGACGGGGAGTACATGGACACTGGGGACCAGTCCTAGTGTCTTCGTTGTGTTTTACTTTTGTTAGATAGTTGTTTTGTTATTCGGTGCGTAGCACCTATACTTTTTCGTTGTTGCTTTTGTTGGCCTTGTTCTGGGCCTTGGACTCTTTTCTTTTAGCCTGGTGACTTTTCTGGATGTTGGACTTATTTTTGATGTTGGACAATTTGTGAGATGTGGAATTTTATTTCAGTCTCTCTTTGTGTTATTATTGTTATTCTGTTGTGGTTACAGGGACCTGTTTATGTATTTGTGGACGCTTATCGGGTTTGGGGCTTCACAGCTCCACTCTCGTGCGGACCTTTTCACGTCTCGCCTCCATTTTAGGGAAGCGGGTCGTGACACATCTGGTCCTACTTCTACTTCTGATGCAGTCTCGCATAGGTCACCCTCTCCCGATTATGTTTTTCGACCTCGTGCACCACATGCACGAGCACACATAAAGAGTGGTGAGCCTAGTGGTGCACTACAGCCTGGCTGTTCCCGCAGTACAGATGCACGCCTGACAGTGGTAGAAGCTGAGGTTGCTGGGCTGAGACGTGATTTCATCGCCTTCACCCTGACAGTCACTACCCACCACCTGTCAGTGCTGCAGGACATTAGGGAGATTCTTGGTATCCTCCGAGCACGAGGTGCACCACCTGTCACACATGCACATGCTGTTCCTTCTGTACTAATCACACTACCTGTTGTACCACCTCATGACCTATCTGCACAACCATCTGATGCTATCTTTGGTCCACAGCAGCAGGACCCATCACCACCTCCAGAGGGTAGTGCTGCTGCCTGATTCGTCTTTTTGATCCTATTCTCCCCTCTTATTTACTAGGGCCCATCTGTCCACACGGTGCCTAACATTGCATAGCTTGGGGAAGAACCCATTTCATCCATCGTATTCATATCATCATTTGCATGCTTATTTTTGCATTAGACATTAGGACCATGCATTTGTGTTCATTAGATTTTCCTTTTTTATTGCTAGGATTTTTTTCTTTTATCCCACCCACCTATCCATGGCATCATTTTCCATCTTTCACAAGTGTTCTCAGCAGTGAGGACACTGCTGTGTTTAGCTTAGGGATGAGCGCCATTGCGTTTTATTTATTTTCATCTTATTTTGCACTTTTTTGCCTTATTTTTCCATCCTTTTCCTCCTCACTTTTTCCCTTTTAGCATCAAATGTTTCTTTTCGTGTGCAAGCATGCATGTTTATATTATTTTCTCTATTTTCTTTTCTTTCTTTTGCTAGGATGAATTCTTTATGATGATATCTCTTATGATCTCACCGCCATCATGACGCTTGTTTCCCTTGCCATGCTACTTAGAGATATTTCATAAACTTACCCTTTACAAGTACTTGCACTTATATTTCTTTTGATGATCTCTCTGAGTAAATGCATGAAGCTTATTGAAACTGAATATGTAGAGTAGTGTTTAGTATGCTCTCGTTGGAAATGCACCAAGATTCACGAATCATTAGCATATCCAAAGCCTTGCTTTCATCTCTTATTCTCATTCTTGTTGCATGCTTGATGTGTTTGAAATTTTTTACTACTTGACTTCAATGTTTATTAAGATGATTAGGAATACCCATGCTTATATATGAGTTTAGTTGATGTATTATCTTACTGAACTGTTTATGCACACTTTTGAGTGAACCGAGCGTTATATTAATTCCTTCTCCACATATATCTTATATTCTCTACATGTCACTTGATTTTACTCCCTAAAGCTATTTCTAATGCATTTATTCCCAAAAATTCTCTACAATTGCTAAATCTGCTCCAAAAAGTACAAAAAGCCATAAGGAGCCAAAAATCAAAAATACAAACATATCGCTCCTACAAAAGTCCAAAAAGAAAAAGAAGACCCAAAAGTTTCAAAAATGAAAAGAAAAAAATCAAAGTTTCATTATTTGGAGCAATACTTATACTTTTGGGAAAACCAAAACAAAATCCCATGTCCCACAAATATTACTTAGGATGTGACGCCTTTTGGGAAAACCAAAACAAAATCCCATGTCCCACAAATATTACTTAGGATGTGACGCCTCAATCCAAGCTTGGGGGAAAAATTTTTTGACCAGATGAGTACGCATGACATTAGAGTGGATTTGTACATGAACAGGAAGGCTTGATAATGCTGAAACTTAGCAAATTAGTTTAGTTATGGAGATTTCCTATGATTTGATACGAGTATGTGCATGTCTTGACTCCTATTCTATTCTTTGCTCTATGCTTGGTGTGAATTATCCATGCTTCAGTTATAGCTTTTGATTAAAAAGTGGGTTGCCAATGTTATGTATATTTGACACTATGAAACACATGATGCAGATATAGGTCGATTGTAAGAACTTTAGATAGATCCCTTTATTCAATCTTAAACTCTCAAGTACTTTATTTATTAAAGATATGAAATCTCTTGATATCATCTGATCCATTTCATGAGTAGTTGTGATGTGTGATGAATAGCACGAGATTTGAGAGAATAATCTAGCGCCCCCTCCTCTTTGCATTCTTTTCCATTCTTATTTTTACCTGCCGGTGAACTTACTATTAGTCTTCCTCGAGGACGAGTAAGAGGTAAGCTTGGGATATTTTGGTGTCGCCATATTTTCTATACTTTTACAGCATGATTTCATAGCATTTTCATCGTCCAAAGTTCACTTTTCTATAATTTATCGCACATTTCGCGATATATTTGATTCTCGTGGAGATTTATAGATTTTCAGGGACTTTGGAACGATTTGGAGCAAATTATAGTGATGGACACATCCATGCTAGCCGGAGCATCAATGGCAAGGTCCGCTAGGTGCTTGACAAGGTGGAGAAGAAGATTGGAGATGGAGAAGAGAAAGGAAGGAGGAGGAAAGCTAGAAGTGGAGTCTCCATTTGTGCTTCAGATTTCCCAGTCAACTCGACCGAGTGGATTTTTCCACTCAGGCCGAGCTGTCACAGCCTAAGAAAGGAGCTCCAACACTCGAGGTTTATGTATCACTCAGACCGAGCAGATCCACCACATGGTCAGAATAACTCGACGGCTGCTCTTCAATTTCCACCACTTAGCAGCTAAGCAAGGGTGAAGAAGCTGCTCGATCGAGTAGATCTGCTATTCAGTCGAGCTGAACATCTAGCATAGCGACATATTTAAGGCCTTCACAACATCCTACAGCTCGTCCGAGCAGACACGGCAACTCAACAGAGTAGCCGAGCGACTCGACCGAGCTAAACTGAAGGTAGAACACATTTTTAAGCCAAGCACTTACCTCCTGTCGCTCGACCGAGTGGGACATTCACTCGGTCTGAGCACCCAAGTTCCACATGCCAGATTGAAACGCAGCTGACGACGGTGGAGCACTCCTCGGACTAAGTGGCACCGCCACTCGATCGAGCAGGGCGACACAGCAGATTTTTACTTGGGCAGACTTGGGCTCTTTCAAAAAAATTTGGTGGGACCCATCCCATTTGTATATAAACCTATTTTTCTACCATAGGTTTGGAGATCTTACTTTATTATTCTAGTTTTAGTCTAGAGAAAGTTTTGAGCCGTCGTTATTGCTTTAGAGGCAAAGATTGAATTTTCATTGTTGTGTTTGCTTTGGAATCTTTAGATCTTAATTTTCTGAGTTGGTTCTTCTTCTCTATTAGTTTGGTAACGATTTCTCGTCTCTCTTTATCAGGTTTGATGTCTATTATTGCGAAGTTGACTACTATTGCTATTGTTATCGCTATGTTGATATTTTTATGAATCGCGAGTAGTCTTTTCTAGGGCTAATGAATGAGCCCTAGGATCTTAGGATTTAGATGTAAAGTTACGATTTTTATGTTGTTTTGGTATAAAATGGATGTGATTTGGTTGATCCAGCCAAGTCTGTAGGAGATCCTAATTAGGATTTGTGACCTACGATAGTGGCACACATCCTAGATATATATATATATTAAAAGGTAACTACGGCTGACTTGGACAAGATGATGTCAGCATGATGTATAAAGAGGTTGATATAAGGATGGCTAGGATTTAATCTTGGTGAGGGTGTGGTGGGGATTTGGCCACTTCATCACACCTTTTTTCCTTTTGCAAGAAAGCCCCCCACTTGCTCCTATTTACCCCTGGACACTCCCAACACACACACACACTCTCTCTCTCTTGCTCACTTTACCCCTTAGTGTTTCTTCGAATTGTTTTCTTACCCCTTCGAATTTTTTTTTGCCCGTGCACCTGTGCACGAGGTATTTTCTAGTTATCCTATTAACTTAATTAGGCGCCAATTGTTGTGGGGTGGAACTCGCGTACAATGAATTTGTATTGAGGGGAACCAAGGGCACGATGGTTATATTGATAAGAGGATTTAGGTGGGCTATTTAACAAGTGATTAGTGGGGTGAAGAGGCTAAACGTGCCGCCCGGGGAGGCCACGGAGTCAAATCTCACCAGACACGGCGGAGGAGGATCAGACGGCGGGAGCCAAAGGCGGATGTCGACCAAAGGGGCGAGCTTCCCTGCACCATGAGCAACTCGTCAGAAGGGCAGGGTTGGGGTCCAACCCTTGCCCCTCCAATGCCAAAGTCAGTAACTAGACTTAAAATGGGGGCTAGGCACACAGGTCGGACTGAGGGTGTGTCGACCGTACATGATGAGCTATATGTGGGAGAACAAAGATATGGACGACCCTTGCTCTCATGTGTGAATAATGGATTGAGAGAGAATTTGACACCCCCCCACCGTAAGAAGTGAGGGGGTATTTATACCTGGTGGGAGATGATTAGGTGGAGCTGACCTGGCATGCTGACTCGATATGCTGAGCTGGCCCGGCTGTCAGTGGAAGCTTTGGACGAGGATGTCAGGAACAGGAGTGTCTGCCTCGCTTTTGTCAGATGGCGCAACGGCCCGGGGCACTTTTGTCAGGGTGTCAGGTCCGAAAGCATTAAGTGTCAGGGGGCTCAGCGGCCAAGGGGTGCTTTGTCAGATGGTCGGGCGACGCTAGTGTCAGTCGTGTCCTTACACTAGGTTGTTTGTCGTGCATGAGGAATTGAAGGTCCGGCGATGCTATCCCCGACGGTAGGGCTCGTGGGGTCCCGCCTGGTCGTCCTGTTCGGGGGTTGTTCGGCCCGGCCGTGCACCTTTTTGGTCGCAGGTCGTGGACCGCTGGCAGGGAGGGATATGCACGTGCCTCTGTCAGCATCCCCGGTGGCACTGTCTGGGCGCTCCCCAGGCGCACTGCCCCTGGCGGGCCGAGCGACTGTGGTTGTACGCCTCGGCCGGGAGGGGGAAGTGCTGCGAGGTTCGCCCATCCCCATGTAGCCTCGGACCTTTGGGACGGCGGTCCTTTCGCAAAGGGGTGAGTCAATGAGGTATGTCAGTGGTTCTGGGCGGGAGCCGGACTCCTACGATCTTTGGGTCGTAACAGGCTCGTTAGTGAATTCAATTGGAGTTCGTGACCCACGATAGTTGCACGCACTTTAATGGTTTCCACCGGCATCCTGTATTACTAATTGATGATATATGATAAAAGCATCAATGAGAGCCATCAAATAACAGATCGATGCTCTAACCCACGATGGTGGTGTGAGTAGAGATTGAGAATAGCTGTCATTTGTAAAACCTGGATCGTGTGCAAGGCCATCCCTGATGGTGGGGCTATGTACATGATACGTAAGATGAGTGGTATAACGATAGTTAGCCATGAATTCCACATTTTAGATGCGACAATCTCTCCCTATAAAACCAATTCAACATAGAAATTATAATCTACCATCGACATCCGCCGATCCTAATGGTGACTGATATTGCCTTAGCTTTCATTATAATGTTAATCTGAGATAGGGAATACTTGTGACAACCTTCAGAACACGCCTATAACTGACACTGTTTCATGACTTTGAATAGACCCAAGACCTTAAACCAATCTCCTCCCTTTGGGATCTATATCTTTCTATATAACAAAGCTTTAACACCGTGCACTTGCGATACATTTCTGGAGTTGAAATCCGGGACGATCAACCTTTTGGCGCAATTGTCGAGGAAGCAAACGATTTTTCTTGGGTTATTTGTCTTAGTTGAGGACTTGTTGGTTTTTCTGACCATTTCCCATCTATCCATATTTTTAATCTCTTTCTTTTTTTACCGACATCTTCTTTGATTTTGTTTCCTATGCATGAACACTCGTCTTGGAGGATCCAACGATCTATTCTTTGACCCCGAGATAGAAAAAACTGCAAGACAGCTAAAAGCAGAAAGGAGGCAAAACTTCTTTCATGATCAAATGGTAGAGACTCCTACAGTTCTCCCACGTTCCTTCAATGTTGAAGATTATATGAAGCCCAATCTCTCCAATATTTCTTTTATCTTGAGACCGCAACTGGCGGCGGTCAATTTTGCGTTGAAGACTGGCTTGATTCAGTTGATGCAGCAGGATCCCTTCCATGGGCATCCTCATGAGAATCATAATCATCACATCGATATTTTCTTAGCCAAGTGTGACACTTTTCATGTTAAAGATGTGAGCGGAGATGCTATTAAACTTCGTTTATTCCCATTCACTCTGAGGGACAAAGCAGCTTATTGGTTGAGGGCGCAACGTACAAACACGTTCATGACTTGGGAGTTATTGGCCTTGGCCTTTGTCAACAAGTACTACCCACCATCTAAAATGGTGAGGATTAGGGGCACAATCACTAACTTCAAGCAAATCCTGCAAGAATCTCTTTACCAAGCTTGGGAACGCTTCAAGGATCTTCAGCATCAATGCCCACATCAGGGTGTTCAGGCTTGGGACCTTATTCCGAGTTTTTATAACGGATTGTAGCCAGACACGAAAATGAGTATTGACACCTCTACAAAATGGCGCACTATTGGCAAAGCTACCCGAGGAGGCCACATCACTTTTGGAGCAGATGGCCTCCAACAACCAATAATGGAGCTACGAATGCTCATCATCTAGAGGCACTGGTGTGGGCCATTCTGAGATAAAGTTAGCTACACATCTTGATGTGCCACTTGAGTCCCTCTCTAAGCAAGTTGCACGAATTAAACAAAGGTTGAGCGTCGTTCCCTCTTCTTCAAAGGCTCCAGTCTATGCGACATGTGAAGGTTACACTGTGCAAGTGTACACTCCGATTGAAGGTTCCTATGATGAAACAAACATACCAGTGGAGCAAATCAGTTATGTCAAAGGTGAAGGGAGCAATCCAAGACCGCAATGGTCCAACCCGACATGGAAGACACATCCAGGATTCTCCTATAGAAACCCGAACAGAGCCATACAACCACCTGCTCAACCAAGGCCGCCACAACCTCCATCCCAGCAAGATCCACCTCCACAGCAGTAGCAGTATGGATTTAAGCCATCTGGGCCTTATAGACCGTCAGGATATTATAACCGCCAGCCTTATCAACAGCAAAAACAATGATCGCGTCGGGATATGCTCCCAAAACAACGTAGTTTTACCGCAAGTGCATGGTCTAGTGTCAAGCGGGTATCATATCCTCAGTGAGGTGGTATTGGCTCCACTCTATCTTAGGTTGGCTTGACTACGAAGGTTTATCGGTGGAGATAGTTATGGTATGATGTAATGGCAATGGTGATGGATGTCGGTGTTGATGATAAAGATGTCAGTTGTAAATTCAATCAATAAAAATGTCTAGGACTAGGGAATCCCCACTATAGATTTTCGAGTATCAATGTGAATATGAACTTCCATATTACTAACTCTTATTTTTGGGTGAAATCGTCGCAACTATATTGAGAACTAGTGCACGCTCTCTCACTACGCAAGTCTATAATAACTTAAGCTAGAACTTTGCTTTCGTGCAAGCCTAGTTTAAATTATTAGCATTATGATCGACAATATAATTCAATCCTCGCTTAAGTTCACTCTCATGCAACATGAATTCGAATCTAGATTATGATGGTTCGTATTCGTCTTACCGTCGTACAGACAAATATAGTTATAGAAATATAATAAAGATGCTAGTTTTGGTCGCTCTCGCGCACCAATTCCAGGATATCTCGATTATAGATCAAAATCAAATATCTAGGGCTTCCAATAGATCAAGATCCTCTCTCGAGCTCTCAAGATCTAAGTAGAAATCCCTAGATATTCGTAGTAGATCAACCATAATATAACCCTAAAATAAGTTTAGCAACATGGGTTTTAATCAATTTCACATATCAAACCCTAGATCTATAGGGTTCATCCTTTTACCCTAGAGAAAGAATCAACCAAGCATAGCAATAATGATATATAAATCAATACGAAACATTTCTTGCGTATAAAAAAATATCAACCCAAAGATTCAAATAATGATAACAAAGATACTTAGATTTCATGACGAAATCCAATCCAAATACAAGCTTTTAGAACCAAAAGGAGGCCTAGGGTATGGCCTAGCCTCTAAAAAGTCTCCAAAAATAATAGGAATGCCCCTCAATGAGGCTACAAAGTTGTATTTATAGTTTCCCAAAATCGCGAAGAAAAAGTTGACCAAAATACCCTTTACCCTAGTTATAACAGAATTTCAGAATTCTGGCCGTCGGCTCACTCGGCCGAGTGGAAATGTCACTCAGTCGAGTGGAACTTCCTGTAGAAACTCCAAAAATCAGCATTCTATTTTTTTGGTCACTCGGCCGAGTGAGATCTCACTCGGTCGAGTGACACTGATACGTGAAATTTCAGCACTGCTACCTGTTGCAGAAATTCTAGAAAATTTATCCGACCTCCATTTTGCACGTTCTTGGCAGCGTTGGAACCGTCATGAAGTATAATATAATTGAAAAATATTCACAGGTCGAGATGGCCTTTGGAATGACAGCAGAAATCAATACAAGGTGGACGTAGTGCGTAAATATTTGGTGTTTCTTGCGTTTTAGCTTTGTTTCTTCTTTTTCTTTGCTCCAAATTTCATAGATCTTTCTTCCTTACCTTTTGGTGCTTTCAACTCATTTCCAAGGGTATTCTTGCTGCCCTTGCATCATCAATCATAGCTTCATCTTCAGATTGCACCGTATCGCTCCAGTTTGCTCCAAATTCACTGAAATCAACATAAACGCTCCGAAAGTGAAATAGTTCCAAATATTCATCGAAAAAATTGGTATTTGGAGGGTGAAACATGATATGAATGTATGAGAATAAATGTGTTAAATACAGGCATATCAAAATCCCCCAAGCTTACCTCTTACTCGTTCTCGAGGAAGGCTAGCAAGGAGCAAACCGGAGAATAAAAATAAAAGAAAGCAAAGAGTAGGAGTGACAAGATCGTTTCCTCATCTCATATAGCAAACACAACACCAACTGAGTAATAAATGTGAATGCACATCTACACATAGTATCCTAGTCCATCATCATGCATATATTATGGATTTCCATTTAAGTATAGAGAACTCAACACTAACATGAAATTAGAGGAGAAATCCTTTCATAGCCTACCAGACAATATACTCAATCCATAGAATTTAAATTGAAACTCCACAACGGATTCTTTATCCAGCATAAATGAATCATGATGAAATACCAAGCATGCAAGATATAAATTTGTAGTTCACGAAATGCGATAATGAATTCGATTGAAGTTAAGAGATCACTACACTATACTTTTTCACAAATCCTAGAAACACTTCAACTCTGCCCATGTCTTTATTCTAAACAGAAATGTAGATAAGGATATGGAATTTTTGTTTTGTTATACTTGTGACTATTTTTTTGGCTTTTTGTCTTGCAAACTTGCATAAACGTAATGGAGTGCAAGGAGCAATCTATGCATCCCAGATCAGGTGATCTTAGAGCATCGGATTACAAAGAATACCAAGGACCTTTTATTTAGGAATTTTGTTTCATTTTTTATATTTTTGTTTTTGGGATTTTTGCAAACTTACGTAAACGCGATGGAATGCAAAGATGGTCTTTGACCATTTATTTGGCTATATACAAAAGAAATGGCAAAAGCATAGAATCTAGACATGGGCTCAGTATCAGAGTTTCTACTCATCAATACTAAAGCTTCATGGGTTATCCTATTTCTCTTGAATCATACTCATTCATGAAACGTACTTAGTTATCACTCAAATCATGCAAATAATTCATTCATTTTCATAATTAATTTATGCAATCTTTTTGACTGTTTCGAGAATATATATTATGGAAAAATAAACTCAGCTATGGAAAAGCAAATTGAAAAGGGCAATCTACTCAAGGAAATAACTCTATATCAACTAAGAGTTCAAGATAAAGTCCATCATATAAATATACTATTAAAGCATAAAGACTCAAGAAAAATGTTACGTGAGTGTGCAAAGAAAATCTCAGCAGAGTGTGCATAGCTACAAAGTGCAATTATGGAAACACATTTCTAGTCTTAAAAAAGAAAAGAAAAGAAATAAAAGAAAAACAAGCACACAATATGATGCATGAACACGCACACAAAACGAAAATAAGATGAAAAATTGAAAAATATGATGCAAAAAATTTGAAAATTCTAAAAATCCTAAAAATAAAGTAAAAATGCAACTAATGTAACTAAATGGCATGGAAATGCACTCCACAAGCTTAAACTACACATTGTCCTCAATGTGATCATAAAAGATAATTATCAGGAACAACGATAAATATGAGGGGGTGAATGGAAAATGATGAATTAAATTACTTGAAATCCCAATGCAACTACATGAACATGCAATGATGCATGAGAGTGCCTTCCCCCAAGCTAAACCAAACAATCATGTTCATTGACTCGATCAATAAAATCACGACTTTGCCAAGCGTATCAAGTCAAATGAATAAGAAAGTAAGTTTGTCATGAAAGAAGTGCTCGATGGGTTGTGAGCAGAAGGGTGAGACATCAATATAATGTGAAGAAGACAATCAATAAAGCATATGGTATGGGGTGCGTAAAATGTTGTTACCGACATCATGGGGGTAAATTATTCTAACTAACTAAGAAAGCAGTAAACCTATACGGTCCTCTCGCTGTCGAGTGGATTCGAGATTATTGAAAGCATAAAATTTTACACTATTGCCACATTACTGGATTGGTATCACCTAATTCAAACTGTGGATCTAGAATCTTCAACTGTGTATGTAATTGGTCCAACTGAACTTTCCGTGGCTCTGCCAGATGCATACCTTCACGAACACCAACGAACTCCAGCAATGAATTCTCCCGCATTCCTACAAGGACTCCACCAGTACCCTGCAAAGAATATGATGCATAAGTTCGCTGCAAAATTTTTACCATCATAATTAAAGTATTCCAGAGAGGATCGTTTATAGAAGTATATGAAATAAATAGTGGTAGACGATACTTTCCTGGATTGAATGAATTAGAGATACTTCCTTGATTAATGTGATTTAATATGCCGTTTCATGATTTGATTTGATTTCAAGATTTGATTTCATTTCTCCACAATGAGTATCCTCGAAACAGTTAAGGTAAAGTTGCATGATTAATTAAAGATTGAATGACTAATTGCATGATTGTGTGAATAATGACATATTTTCATAATGAATGGTAATTCGAAAGAATTTGGATAACCCACTTGAGTAGCGTTGGTCATAGATTCTGATACTAAGCCACGTCCCAAATTCTATCTTTTTATTTTTATATTTGTATATAGCCAATAACGATCTTTGATCGTGTTTTGCATTCCATCGTGTTTACATGAGTTTGCAAAAATCCCAAAAACAAAAAGAAAAATATCCGAAATAAAAGGCTCGAGGGGTTGTAACGACTGGTTTTCTTGTATCTGGATTTATTATATTATATTATATGTTTTGATGAATTTTCTCCTTATATGTGGTTTTCGTCTCCATAACTTTCATTTTCGATCATATCGTCGTGTTTTCTTAGCTTCTTCCGTAGGATCGTCGATTTTGGAGCAAGTCATTCGTGACGGGCTTCGTATTGGTCATATTTTATTGTTAGATCAAGCCTAGGAGTCTTAGGAATTGATCCCGGAGCTCCGCGCTCCATATTGGAACTTTTGGTGCTAATTAGCCGGTGTAAGAAGGGCCACCGACCGACTAGATGACGATCCAGTTGGTCGGCAAACCTTCTTGAACCCACTAGTTGGCTTTCTAAATTATTCTGGAGTTACTGTTTGTCGTTAGTCGGTCTAAGAACATTGGTTGACCGACTAGGTTGCAAACTAGTCGGTCGGCAATACTTCTTTAACCGACTAACTCATCAACTATTTTTGACACTAGTTACTGTTTACTCTTAGTCGGTCTAAGAACGTTCATCGACCGACTAGATGTCAAACTAGTCGGTTAGTAGTTGTCCTTGGACCGACTAACTCTTAGTTCAGGTTTTCGACTAGAGCTACTGTTTACACTTAGTCGGTCTGCGTTAGTCAACCGACCGACTAGTTCTCAAACTAGTCGGTCAACAGTTGTTCTTTGACCGACTAAGCAGTGCAGGAAACCCTAGTTTTGCCCTAGCCGTCACCAAACTCTATAAATACCCCTCCAAACGTTTTCTTCTCCTCCCTCATGACCTAAAACCCTAATTTCTCCCCCATTGAGCCCCCATCTTCCTCAAACCATTAATCCTTCATCCCAAGCTCATCCTCCATCATCCAAACCCTCCCTCAACTCATTCTACCTCTCATCTTCCCCAAATCTCCATCAAATCCCCAAAATCCCCCAAAACCCTATTTCTCCAAACTTCTCAAATCATTTCCAGATCTGAACCCTAGGTTCCCCGGAGTGTTTCTTCCGTCGCCGTGGTTGCTCGGCGTTATTCTCCCGTTCCCTATGCGGTAATACTCGATTCCTTTAATTTTAGCATAACCCACATTGACATTATGAAACCCTAATAAAATGGATTGTTAGATGATTAGGGTTCTAATAAGAAACCTATTTAGAATCATTGCACTAATGATTGTTTTGTCATAACAGTGATCCATTCCGTAGTTAGCTTGAGTGACGATCTTTATTGCTCGTCAATCCCGGTATCAGGCAAGTGAAACTTGCATCCCTTGATTTAGGCCATGTCTTAGGCCATTTACCTTGCTTTAGCGTAAAAGAGACTAGACAGTGAAAGGATAGCCGTCTAGACGCCATTGACCTAGCTTGACAACGAAGCTTGGTCCGTCACCCTCATCATGCTTGTATGTCACGTTTACTTTCCCTTAACGGTACGCGTATTAACTGTTCATGTCATCCATGCATCCTTAACTGTTATTGCATTATAACTGCCATGTTTAATTTCAATTAATGGTACGCGAATATGTTCATGTCATTGCATTTTGCTTGCCACGTTTAAATACAATTAACGGTACGCGAATATCTGCTCATGTCATTGCATGCTTGAATACTCATCGTGATTGCGTAGCTTCGCTACATACTTGTACCATTCATCCCGGCTAGGCACCCACCTTGCGTGGGCACCATCCTTTCCAAATACACTTTTTGGCTCGTGTTCCAGAAGACGAGCTCATCACAGCCTGAGGGCAATAGGGCACTCGTTGAGTGATCCCTTGTACTTGATATTTGAACACAGCCTGAGGGCAATAGGGCACTCGTTGAGTGATCCCTTGTACTTTACTTGTTACTTGACATTACATGTCACCCCTACTACTTGATACTTTGTCACGCCCCGCTTCCCAAAAACGTGGAGGCGAAGCGTGAGAAGGTCCGCTCAGACTTGAAGCTACAAAGCCGCAAGTCCGATAAGCGTCAATCACTTTTAACTGCAGGTCCTTGCAACGCGAAACGAAACAAAGATAATAATAACGAAAAGAGACAAAAGAACATCTCAGAAAATCCATAATAATAAATCTCAACATCGCAGAAAAGCCACCAGGCTAAAATAAAAGAGTCTAAAAGAGGCCCAGCATTGCCAACAAAAGTACAAAGTACGAAAACAAAGCAATGGTGCAAGCACCGACAACTAACAGCAACCTAAAGCAAAAGCAAGTAAAATCAGTCTCTAAGACTGGTCTCCGGTGTCCTCGAACTCCTCGACGAACGTAGGCTCGGGCTCAGCGTCAGCAAACACCTCGTCCTCAGTAACTGTCTCTGGCTCAGGGTATAACATGTAACACCCAAAAGAGCAAGGGGCACATGTCAGCAAGTCTGGAAGACTTGTGCAAGAAAACTGGAAGTATGTAAAAGTAAAGCAACCTAGCAGTTCTAGCATGATGCAATGACATGGCAGTTAAAGTAATGAGTACAACAGGTAAAGTAAAGTAAAGTAAAGTACGAGCATGTCATGACATTCACAAGACAAGTACAAGACAAGTAAAGTAAGCACCTCGTGCACAGAGATTCCGTCTTTTGACTAGAGTGGCTGCGCGGGCCAACTCCTAAGCTCAAGTGACCGTTTATCCCTACCCCTCCACGTGTATCGGGCATTGGTTTTCAGCCAACACATGAGGCCCGCTTCTGGACCACGAGCCAGGAAGTGTTTTAAACAAGTATGGCGTAGGGGTGCACCTAGCCGGACAAGTAGTACAAGTAGTGTAGCGTGTGCTACGAATGCGACATTCAATGCATGGATGACATGACATGGCAAGTAGTAAAGCGTACCGGTAAAAAAAGTAAACGTGACAGTTTAGTATGCATGAACAACAAGTTTAAAGCGGTGGATCTAACTTCGTTGTCAAGCTAGATCAATTAGGTGACGGATCTAGTTTCGTTGTCAAACTAGATCAAGTAGGCGTCTAGCCAGCTATCATTTCACTGACTAGTCTCTTTTACGCTAAAAACAAGTAAGTGGCCTAAAAACATGGCCCTAAGAAAGATTTGGCAAGTTTCACTTGCCTGCAACTATCACGTCAATAAAACACCGTCCAACGAGTCCAAAGTCACGATTCCTACGTGCACAAGTCCAGCGGCCTACATCCGTTTTATTAATCTTGATTAGTGATTTCTAAAACATTTAAAATACTTTAAAATACTGATTTTTAGTCTTGGTTAGCATGCAATTGGGTTGGGGGTCCTAGGGGTGCAAAGCGTTACCTCAACACGACGCGAAAGCTACACCGGCATCGGGTAGCGACGCCGGGGGTTGGAATAAAAGATCGCGCTCCAAGTCCAGATTCCAATTAGATTCCTCGCTGGAAATTTCAGAGCAATCAACCGGGGCGACGAATCCAGATTCCAAAGCTAGCACGTGCGACGACGGGCTACGACGTCGTACACGACAAATCGTCGAAGAGAACGCACCTAGGTCGGGCCCACAGTAGTCCTATGGACCTTTGGGGGACCCACAATACCTCTGGAGAACTTGGGGGGCCCACGGAGGCAAGAGGTGCGACAGATGCGGGGTTGCGACGAATGGCTCTCGGTCGTACCCAGCCAATGCGGGAGATTCTCTCGGTCGCTGCGGGGAAACGGGGCTGTGCAGCGTTTGGGTCGGTCGCAGCAGCGGATGCGGGGGCCTCCTTCGATCGGAGCGGTAGAGCGGGTCGGTCGTGTGCTTGGATGCGAGGGCTGCGACGTTGCAACGTTGCAGCGTTGCAATCGTCGGTCGGTGCGGGGATGCGGGTCGGTCGGGCGCTGTGCGGAGCGGGGCGACAAGGCGGGGGTTGGTGCGGGCGCTGTGCGGAGTTGATGCGGAGCGGGGATGCGAGCGGGGTGCGGCCAAGCCCTCGGTCAGACCGAGGGAACGGAGCGGGGCGATGCGCTGCGATGCGAGCGGGGATGGATGCGGGGGCGGCTAGCGGTAGGAGCGGGGAAATTTGGTTGGTTTTCTCGGTCGGTGCGGTGGCTGAATGTCGCAACGTTGCGACGAATCGTCGCAACGTCCAATTTGGGTTTTGGAAGAGGCTAGGGCTAATTTCTTGCAAAAATAGGTCTTCCTCGGGGTTGCTTATATAGTGTAGATGGGTTGACTTGGTCTAGGGCTAAATCTAATAGGATTAGAAGTTTAAAATAATTTGAAATTTGAAATTCAACTTCTCCAACTCACCCAAGGGTTTGACCTGGTCCAAATGAGCTGGAAATTGGCTCAAAAATTCTTTAAAACGTTTAAAACTCAAATAAATTTTATTTGGCCGAAAATAATTTATAAATTAATTATTAAAAAATATTATAAAACTTGTTAAAAATATAAAAGTGGTCAAATAAACTCCAAAAATTATAAAATAAATATCGGGGTGATCGTGATGACGAAAGTGAGCTAACTAAGAAGACGGATCTCAAATTCGACGTCGGACGACGAAACTAAAAATAGAAACGTCTCCCGTCAGAGTGAGAATCGTCACGTCTCATCGAGTAAGTTTAAATTGTGGAAAAACGACTCGAGAAGTGTCATTCCAAGATAGTGCCACTATTTAATACTCTCAGAGACGTTCACAACGGCATATCACACAAAAGTGTTCACAATCAAATAAAATCTAAAATAAACACGTGCACGGCCAAAAGCACGTGCACGAACAAAGTACAACGAAAACGTACCGTTACATCCTCCCCACCTTAGAAATGATTCCGCCCTAGGAATCAACATCAAGCACTGCTCGGGAAAAGGTGCGGGAAACGTTCTCTCATCTCATCTTCACGCTCCCAGGTGGACTCACCAGGGGAACCGTGACGCCACTGCACTCAACCAAGTCGACGGTCTTATTCCTCAGCTGCTTCTGTCGACGATCCAGAATCTCAACGGGCTGCTGATCATAAGACAGATCCGGACGAACTGTAATCTCCGAGAAATCCACAGTGTGGGATGGGTCACTAGCGTATCGACGTAACTGAGATACGTGAAATACGTCGTGAACTCCCACAAGCGACGGTGGCAACGCCAAGCGATAAGCCACAGCTCCAACTCTCTCCAGAACATCGAACGGTCCAATGAACCTCGGACTCAGCTTGCCTCTCTTCCCAAATCGAATAACTCTGCGGTTCGGAGAAATCCTCAGGAATACATGATCGCCAGGCTGAAACTCCAAAGGCCTCCGTTTAGCATCTGCCCAATGCTTGAAACGGTCATGCGCAATCCTCGGCTTCTCTCGAATATTCCTCACAACATCCACGGTATCCACGATCATCTCCGGTCCTAACAGCTCACTATCTCCAATGTCATCCCAGCTCACTGGCGATCGACATTTCTTTCCATATAGCGCGGCAAAAGGCGCCATTCCAATACTCGCCTGGTAGCTGTTATTGTAGGCAAACTCAACGTGATGGAGATGATCCTCCCAAGATCCCTTAAAGTCCAACATGCAAGCTCGCAACATATCCTCCAGAATCTGAATCATCCTCTTGGACTGGCCATCCGTTTGCGGGTGGTACGCCGTGCTGAAACTCAGACTCGTACCCAAGCTCTTCTGCAGACTCTGCCAAAACTGAGATGTGAATCTCGTGTCTCTGTCCGACACGATACTCACGGGGACTCCGTGAAGTCGTATGATCTCCTGCACGATTCACGTTACATCACTATCTAAACTAGTAAAAGGAAATGGAAACGGAGAGTAAACGAATTTACCTCCATATATCTCCTCGCTAGCGTCTCAGTAGACTGTCCTACTCGGAAGGGAATAAAGTGTGCAGATTTGGTCAATCGGTCTACGATCACCCAAATCGCGTCGTTCTGCTTCGGACTCCGAGGTAGTCCAGTCACGCAATCCATAGTGATGTGCTGCCACTTCCACTCCAGAATCGGAAGCGGTTGTAGCAACCCTGCCGTACGCTGATGCTCCGCCTTTACTTGCTGGCAAACCAAACACTTGGCTACACTCCGAGCCACACTCCTCTTCATTCCATGCCACCAAAAGTTCAGACGAAGATCCTTGTACATCTTGGTGCCACCAGGATGCACAGAATTCGGCGAACTGTGTGCCTCCACCAATAATTCCTCTCTGATATCTCCAGCTGGCACACACAACCTGGCTCCAAATCTCAACGAACCATCCTCGTGGATCAAAAAGTCAGTCCGCAGACCGGCTTCCACCTGCTCCCGAATCTTCACAAGCTTAGCATCTCCAGCCTGTCCAGCCTTGATCCTATCAACGATCGTCGACTGTATCTGCATACTCATCATCGAAGAAGTCTCTCCAGGAAGAATAATCTCGATACCGGTCTCGCAAAAATCCTGCTGCAATCTCCACTGCGAGGTCAACATCATCACCGCTGGAAGTCTGCTCAGCGCATCTGGAACTACATTCACCTTGCCAGGGTGATACTGCAAGTCAATCTCATAGTCTGCCATGAGCTCCAACCATCGACGTTGTCGCATGTTGAGCTCCTTCTGAGTAAAGATATACTTCAAGCTTTTGTGATCGGTGAAGATCTTCACCTTCTCACTCAGCAGGAAGTGCCTCCAAATCTTCAGCGTAAACACGATGGCAGCCAACTCCAAATCATGTGTCGGGTAATTCTTCTCATGAGCCATAAGCTGACGAGAAGCATACGCAACCACATGCCCATGCTGATGCAACACACATCCTAAAACTTTGCCAGAAGCATCGCAAAAGATCTCGAATCCTCCACTCCGATCAGGCACAACAAGTACAGGGGCAGTCGTCAACCTCTCTTTCAGAATACCAAAAGCCTTCTCGCAATCATCAGACCAAACATAAGGCACATCCTTCCGCGTCAGTCTGGTCATTAGCTCAGCAATCTGAGAAAAGTCCTTGATGAAACGCCGATAATATCCTGCAAGCCCAAGGAAACTCCTGATCTCAGACGCCGACTGCGGAACCGGCCACTCCCTGATAGCCACAATCTTCTCGGGATCCACAGAAATCCCATCACCAGACACCATATGCCCGAGAAAGGCAACTCTATCCAGCCAGAACTCGCACTTGGAATACTTAGCATACAAACGATGCTTCCTCAAGATCTCCAACACTGTCCTCAAGTGCGATGCATGCTCTTCCTCCGACTTTGAATAGATCAGGATGTCGTCAATGAAGATGACGACGAACTTGTCTAGGAAGTTGTAGAAGACCAAATTCATCAGGTTCATAAAGACTACGGGCGCATTGGTTACGCCGAAGGGCATAACCACAAACTCGTAGTGACCATACTTCGTCCTGAAAGCTGTCTTCGGGATGTCGTCCTTCTTCACCATAAGCTGATGGTAACCACTTCTCAAACCCAACTTAGAGAACACCCTCGATCCTCCGAGCTGATCAAAGATGTCATCTATCCGAGGCAAAGGATATTTATTCTTGATAGTCATAGCATTCAGCTCCCGGTAATCCACACACATGTGACGCGAACCATCCTTCTTCTTCACCAGCAACACCGGTGCTCCCCACGGAGACACACTATGATTGATGTATCCCTTCTGCAAAAGCTCGTCCAGCTACCTACGCAACTCCTCCAACTCTGCTGGTGCCATCCGATACGGTGCCTTCGAAATAGGCTGCGCTCCTGGAACAAGGTCGATCGAAAACTCGAGAGCTCGATCGGGCGGCAGTCCAGACAACTCCTCGGGGAAGACGTCATCGAATTCTCGTACCACAGCTGGTCTATCCTACTCCATCTGCATAACAACAAGCTCCACCGATCTGGCCTGAAACCTGACAGGGCCAAGCGAACTGCTACCTTGACTGAACTCAAACACCAGATGTCCGGGGATCTCAAACACCACTTTCTTCCTCCGACAATCGATCGTAGCATAAAAGCTCGCAAGCCAATCCATCCCGAGCACGGCATCGTAGTTGATGATATCGTGGACAATAAAGTCAGCATAAAGCTCATGTCCACAGACCACCAAAGGGCAAGAAGTGCACCCACGATGCACCGAGATCACGCCGTTTCTTGTAACGATGTTCCAACTCTTGGGAAGAGGGGAAGTCGTCAAGGAATGCTTCTCCACGAAGCTCCATGAAATAATGCACATCGATGCACCTGAGTCAAAGAGGACTCGTGCAGGAAATGTGCAAACCAAAATCACACCTAACAAACAATCTAACAATCAAACCTTATTCTAACAAACAAACATATGCAAGCAACAAACATAAGCAATCAATCAAACTATCAAAGGAAGGAAACAACTAGTTTGAGAGTTACCTGCGATAACCTCATCCACAGCCTCGCTCTCCACTGCCGTCATCAGGTAAGCCTGCCTCCTCGGCTGCATGGCCTGCTGAAAAGCCTTCCTCTGAGGAGCGAGGGGTGCTCCACGACCTGCAGGTATAGGTGCTCTCTGCTGCAACGGCTGTGCGGCGACTGGATCCTTCCAAGGTAGCTTAGATCTCGGGCACTACTTCATAGCATGAGTAGGGTCTCCACAAATCAGGCACTGACCCAACATCTTCCTACACTGATCCTTGACATGCCCGGTCTTGCCACAGAAATAGCAAGTCTTCTCGGGAGGCACACCTGGCTTCTTGAACTGCACCGTCTGATTAGGCCTAGTCCCAGGCCTAACCACTCCTCTGACCTGCTCCATAGGCCTCTTCCCAGCTCCAGAAATCAGTCCTCTCTTCTGCTTCGCAATCCTCTCCTGTCTCCGAGCAGCTACCAGCAACTTCTGATATGACTCCATGTCTGTCGTAGACACCAAACTCTGCAAGTCTAGAGAAAGACCCTGCAGAAACCTATGAGCCTTCTCCTTAGCATCCTCTACCATCTTAGGCACGAAGCGGCTCAGTCTAGTAAAATCCTGGTGGTACTGGTCCACCGACAGACTCCCCTGCTTCAGCTCAATGAAGCGCTGCAACATCTCCCTCATAGCAGCCTTCGGAAAGTACTCCTCATCGAATCTGGACTTGAAAGTAGCCCAAGGTATAGGGCTCACCAACAGCTCCTCCTCTGCATCCCACCAGTTTCGGGCATTATCCTTAAGCTGCTTCTTCGCCAGATCAACCCATCCAGCCGGGTTGACCTTCGACATCTTCAGATTATCCTCAGTGTTTCTGATCCACTCCTCTGCAGCTAACGGTCCCTCAGATCCATCAAAGTAAGTCGGGCCCAGCTCCCGAAACTGCTTCGCTCCTGGCTCGAGGCGAGGAGCACTTTGAGTGTTCTGGAGCATGCCCTGCTGCACCTGCATCATCTGATGCATCATCCTCATGATCTCAGCATTGGTGGGCTCTCTATCTGGCTCCTCAGCACGATTGGGCCCACTGCCAGATCGGGTCTGTCGTCGTCCAGCCATCTAAGGACAAGGAAAACAAACAAACAGATTAGACTCAAAGCTTAATGACTTGGATGTTGCAATTTATTTAATGGATATTCCGTTCATTATCGTTGTTCCGTTAGTTTGCAATCGCAAGATAGGACCTGCATGGGCCACCAACAAAACCTGTCACGCCCAGCTTCCCAAAAACGTGGAGGCGAAGCGTGAGAAGGTCCGCTCAGACTTGAAGCTACAAAGCCGCAAGTCCGATAAGCGTCAATCAATTTTAACTACATGTCCTTGCAACGCGAAACGAAACAAAGATAATAATAACGAAAAGAGACAAAAGAACATCTCAGAATATCCATAATAATAAATCTCAACATCGCAGAAAAGCCACCAGGCTAAAATAAAAGAGTCTAAAAGAGGCCCAGCATGGCCAACAAAAGTACAAAGTACGAAAACAAAGCAATGGTGCAAGCACCGACAACTAACAGCAACCTAAAGCAAAACCAAGTAAAATCAGTCTCTAAGACTGGTCTCCGGTGTCCTCAAACTCCTCGACGAACGTAGGCTCGGGCTCAGCGTCAGCAAACACCTCGTCCTCAGCAACTGTCTCTGGCTCAGGGTCTAACATGTGACACCCAAAAGAGCAAGGGGAACATGTCAGCAAGTCTGGAAGACTTGTGCAAGGAAACTGGAAGTATGTAAAAGTAAAGCAACCTAGCAGTTCTAGCATGATGCAATGACATGGCAGTTAAAGTAATGAGTACAACAGGTAAAGTAAAGTAAAGTAAAGTACGAGCATGGCATGACATTCACAAGACAAGTACAAGACAAGTAAAGTAAGCACCTCGTGCACAGAGATTCCGTCTTTTGGCTAGAGTGGCTGCGCGGGCCAACTCCTAAGCTCAAGTGACCGTTTATCCCTACCCCTCCACGTGTATCGGGCATTGGTTTTCAGCCAACACATGAGGCCCACTTCTGGACCACGAGCCAGGAAGTGTTTTAAACAAGTATGGCGTATGGGTGCACCTAGCCGGACAAGTAGTACAAGTAGTGTAGCGTGTGCTACGAATGCGACATTCAATGCATGGATGACATGACATGGCAAGTAGTAAAGCGTACAGGTAAGGAAAGTAAACGTGACCGTTTAGTATGCATGAACAACAAGTTTAAAGGGGTGGATCTAGCTTCGTTGTCAAGCTAGATCAATTAGGTGACGGATCTAGTTTCGTTGTCAAACTAGATCAAGTAGGCGTCTAGCCAGCTATCATTTCACTGACTAGTCTCTTTTACGCTAAAAACAAGTAAGTGGCCTAAAAACATGGCCCTAAGCAAGATTTGGCAAGTTTCACTTGCCTGCAACTATCACGTCAATAAAACACCGTCCAACGAGTCCAAAGTCACGATTCTTACGTGCACAAGTCCACCGGCCTACATCCGTTTTATTAATCTTGATTAGTGATTTCTAAAACATTTAAAATACTTTAAAATACTGATTTTTAGTCTTGGTTAGCATGCAATTGGGTTGGGGGTCCTAAGGGTGCAAAGCGTTACCTCAACACGACGCGAAAGCTACACCGGCGTCGGGTAGCGACGCCGGGGGTTGGAATAAAAGATCGCGCTCCAAGTCCAGATTCCAATTAGATTCCTCGCTGGAAATTTCAGAGCAATCAACCGGGGCGACGAATCCAGATTCCAAAGCTAGCACGTGCGACGACAGGCTACGACGTGCGACGACGTCGTACGCGGCAAATCGTCGAAGAGAACGCACCTAGGTTGGGCCCACAGTAGTCCTAGGGACCTTTGGGGGACCCACAATACCTCTGGAGAACTTGGGGGGCCCACGGAGGCAAGAGGTGCGACGGATGCGGGGTTGCGACGAATGGCTCTCGGTCGTACCCAGCCAATGCGGGAGATTCTCTCGGTCGCTGCGGGGAAACGGGGCTGTGCAGCGTTTGGGTCGGTCGCAGCAGCGAATGCGGGGGCCTCCTTCGATCGGAGCGGTAGAGCGCGTCGGTCGTGCGCTTGGATGCGAGGGCTGCGACGTTGCAACGTTGTAGCGTTGCAATCGTCAGTCGGTGCGGGGATGCGGGTCGGTCGGGCGCTGTGCGGAGCGGGGCGACAAGGCGGGGGTTGGTGCGGGCGCTGTGCGGAGTTGATGCGGAGCGGGGATGCGAGCGGGGTGCGGCCAAGCCCTCGGTCAGACCGAGGGAACGGAGCGGGGCGATGCACTGCGATGCGAGCGGGGATGGATGCGGGGGCGGCTAGCGGTCGGAGCGGGGAAATTTGGTTGGTTTTCTCGATCGGTGCGGTGGCTGAACGTCGCAACGTTGCGACGAATCGTCGCAACGTCCAATTTGGGTTTTGGAAGAGGCTAGGGATAATTTCTTGCGAAAATATGTCTTCCTAGGGGTTGCTTATATAGTGTAGATGGGTTGACTTGGTCTAGGGCTAAATCTAATAGTATTAGAAGTTTAAAATAATTTAAAATTTGAAATTCAACTTCTCCAACTCACCCAAGGGTTTGACCTGGTCCAAATGAGCTGGAAATTGGCTCAAAAATTCTTTAAAACGTTTAAAACTCAAATAAATTTTATTTGGCCGAAAATAATTTATAAATTAATTATTAAAAAATATTATAAAACTTGTTAAAAATATAAAAGTGGTCAAATAAACTCCAAAAATTATAAAATAAATATCGGGGTGATCGTGATGATGAAAGTCAGCTAACTAAGAAGACGGATCTCAAATTCGACGTCGGATGACGAAACTAAAAATAGAAACGTCTCCCGTCAAGAGTGAGAATCGTTACGTCTCATCGAGTAAGTTTAAATTGTGGAAAACCGACTCGAGAAGTGTCGTTCCAAGATAGTGCCACTATTTATTACTCTCAGAGACGTTCCCAACGGCATATCACACAAAAGTGTTCACAATCAAATAAAATCTAAAATAAACACGTGCACGGCCAAAAGCTTGTGCACGAACAAAGTACAACGAAAACGTACCGTTACATACTTGCTACTTGCACTTTACCTTACTCTACTTGTTACCACCTTACTTTACTTGTCATGCGCCATACTTTAACTGCTAGGTTGCTAGTTTACCTTCTTTCTGTTTCCTTGCACAAGTCTTTCGACTTGCTGACATGTGCCTCTTTTCTCTTTTGGGTGACACATGTTAGAGCCCGAGCCTGAGTTACTTGCTAAGGACGTGGTGTTCGCTGACGCTGAGTCAGAACCCGCATTGATCGAGGATTTCGTTGACACTGGGGATCAGTCTTAGTGTCTTCGTTTAGCTTCTTTTGTTAGACTGCTTAGTTGTCGGTGCGTGGCACCTAGTTTGATACTCTGTTATGTTTGTGTTGCTTTTGTTTGGCCTTGTTCTGGGCCTTAGACTCTTTCCTGTTAGCCTGATGGCTTTTCTGTGATGTTGAATATTTTGCGGACAAACTTTGGGATTGGTATTTCGTATCTGTCTCTTTATTATTATTAATGTTGTTGTTCCTTTTACGATTACAGGGACCTGCTTATACTAAATTGACGCTTATCAGGCGTGCAGCTTTACAGCTCCACGTCTGAGCGGACCTTCTCACGTCTCGCCTCCATTTTAGGGAAGCGGGGCGTGACAGGTTTTAGTGGTGGCCCATGCAGGTCCTCTCTGTAACAGCAATTATCAGGGATAATAATAATAATATAAGATTGTCCAACAAATAAATTCGATATCCGAGTCATAAGCTATGAGTCTAATCTGCTTCGTTTTCTGTGTCATTAGATGGCAGGAAGGCGATTCACCCGTGGTGGGGGTAGTGGTGCGCTCCCTCATGATGAGGAGCCTGAGCGGGAACCCACCAATGGAGAGATGATGCGGATGATGATCCAGATGATGCAAGTGTAGCAGGGCGTGCTCCTGCAAGTCCAGAATGCTCCACTTGCTCGAGCTGCCCGGGCTCTTCCGGATGTCCCTCGCTCCGAGCCGAGAGCGAAGCAATTTCGGGAGCTGGGTCCTGCATATTTTGATGGGTCTGAGGGTCCTCTGGCTGCCGATGAGTGGATTCGAAACATTGAGGATAACCTGGCGATGGCGAAGATTAACCCTGCTGGATGGGTTGATTTGGCTAAGAGGCAGCTGAAGGACAATGCCAGAAACTGGTGGGATGCTGAAGAGAAGATGTTGGTGGAGCCGATAGTTTGGGCTACCTTCAAGTCCAGATTTGATGGAGAGTTTCTTCCCGAAGGCTGCTAGGCAGGTGATGCTGCAGCGCTTCATAGATCTGAAGCAGGGGAGCTTGTCGGTGGATCAGTACCACCAAGAGTTCACGAGGCTCAGTCGGTTTGCACCAAAGATGGTGCAAGATGCCGATGAGAAAGCTCAGCGATTTCTTCAGGGACTTGCCTTTGAGCTTCAGAGCTTTGTGACCTCTTCTGACCTGGAGACATATCAGAAAGTTCTGATTGCTGCGAGTCGGCAGGAGTTGAATTTGAACCAGAGGAAGGGACATGTTTTCGGAGCTGGGAAGAGGCCTATGGAGCAGGCCAGGGCGGTGGTTAGGCCTAGTTTCAAGCCTAATCATCCGGTGCAGTTCAAGAGGCCAGGAGGGCCTATTCTGAAGACTTGCCATTTCTGCGTCAAGATTGGACACCTCAGGGATCAGTGTAGGAGGTTTCTAGGACAGTGCATTGTCTGCAGAGATCCTGCCCACACCATCAGGGAGTGTCTGAAGTCGAAGCAGCCTTGGCGGGCTCCTATTGCAGCACAGCCGTTGCAACAGCGAGCTCCTGTGCCCGTTGGACGTGGAGCGCCTCTTGTTCCACAGAGACAGGCCTTTCGGCAGGCTGTTCCACCGAGAGGGCAGGCCTTTCTGATGACTGAGGAGGAGAGCATGGCCGTGGATGAGGTTATTTCAGGTAACGCTCACTCCAGCTATTTATCTCCCTTAGTTTGATTGTTGATTTTGTTGGTTGCTTGCTCATGCTTGTTACTAGGATAGGATTTGATTGTTAGATTGTTTGCTAGGTGTGGTTTTGGTTTGCACATTTCCTGCACGAGTCCTCTTTGACTCTGGTGCGTCGATGTGCATTTTGGCCCGGAGCTTTGTGGAGAAGCATTCCTTGTCGACGTCCTCTCTTCCTAAGAGTTGGAATATCGTCACAGGGAATGGTGTGGTCTCGGTGCATCGTGGGTGCAATTCTTGCCCGTTGGTGGTTTGTGGATGTGAGCTTTGTGCTGATTTCATTGTCCACGACATCATCAATTACGATGCGGTCATTGGGATGGATTGGCTTGCGAGCTTCTATGCTACAATTGACTGTCGGAGGAAGAAGGTGGTGTTCGAGATTCTCGGACATCCGGTATTTGAGTTCAGTCGTGGTAGCAGTTCGCTGGGTCCGGTCAGATTTCAGGCCAGACCGGTGGATGTTGTGGCTATGCAGATGGAGTTGGAGTGGCCAGCTGTGGTGCGAGATTTTGGTGACGTCTTCCCCAAGGAGATGTCTGGTTTGACACCTGATCAAGCTTTAGAATTTTCCATTGATCTTGTTCCGGGAGCGCAGCCGATTTCGAAGGCGCCGTATCGAATGGCACCCGCTGAGTTGGAGGAATTGAGGAAGCAGCTGGATGAGCTTTTGCAGAAGGGTTATATCAATCCTAGTGTGTCTCCGTGGGGAGCACCGGTGTTGTTGGTGAAGAAGAAGGATGGTTCGCGTCGCATGTGCATGGACTATCGGGAGCTGAATGCGGTGACCATCAAGAATAAATACCCGTTGCCTCGCTTCGATGATATCTTTGATCAGCTAGGAGGTTTGAGGGTGTTTTCTAAATTGGATTTGAGGAGTGGTTACCATCAGTTGAAGGTGAAGAAGGGAGATGTTCCGAAGACAGCGTTCAGGACGAAGTATGGACACTACGAGTTTGTGGTTATGCCTTTCGGCGTAACTAACGCACCCGCAGTTTTCATGAATCTGATGAACCTGATTTTCTACGACTTTTTAGATAAGTTTGGCGTTATCTTTATTGACGACATCCTGATCTATTCGAAGTCAGATGAAGAGCATGCCTCGCACTTGAGGACGGTATTGGAGATTCTGAGGAAGCATCGGTTGTATGCTAAGTTTTCAAAGTGCGAGTTTTGGCTGGATAGAGTTGCTTTTCTTGGGCATGTGGTGACTGGAGATGGTATTTCAGTGGATCCCGAGAAGATTAGGGCCATCAGAGAGTGGCCCGTTTCGTCGTCAGCGTCTGAGATTCGAAATTTCCTTGGGCTTGCTGGTTACTATCGGCGATTCATTAAGGACTTTTCCCGTATTGCTGAGCCGATGACCAGGTTGACATGGAAGGATGTTCCTTTTGTTTGGTCGGGTGATTGTGAGAGTGCTTTTGGTGTTCTGAGGGAGAGGCTGATGACTGCCCCTGTTCTTGTTGTGCCTGATCGCAGCGGTGGATTCGAGATCTTTTGCGATGCTTCTGGTAAGGGTCTCGGTTGTGTGTTGCATCAGCACGGGCATGTTATGGCTTATGCTTCTCGTCAGCTTAAGGTTCATGAGAAGAATTACCCGACGCATGATTTGGAGTTGGCTGCTGTTGTGTTTGCGCTCAAGATTTGGAGGCACTTCCTGCTGAGTGAGAAAGTGAAGATTTTCACCGATCACAAAAGCTTGAAGTATATTTTTACTCAGAAGGAGCTCAACATGCGACATCGTCGATGGTTGGAGCTTATGGCGGATTATGATATTGATTTGCAGTTTCACCCTGGCAAGGTGAATGTGGTTCCTGATGCGCTGAGTAGGCTTCCAACGGTGATGATCTTGACCTCGCAGTGGAGATTGCAGCATGATTTTTGCGAGTCTGGTGTTGAGATTGTTCTTCCTGGGGAGGCTTCTTCATTGATGTACATGCAGGTACAGTCGACGATCATGGATCGGATTAAGGCTGGACAGGCTAAGGATCCGAAGCTGGTGAAGATTCGGGAGCAGGTGGAAGCCGGTCTGCGGACTGACTTTTTGATTCATGAGGATGGCTCGCTGAGGTTTGGAGCCAGGTTGTGTGTGCCAGCTGGGAATATTAGAGAGGAGTTGATGGTGGAGGCACACAGTTCGCCGTATTCTGTGCATCCTGGTGGCACCAAGATATACCAGGATCTTCGTCTGAACTATTGGTGGCATGGTATGAAGAGGAGTGTGGCTCGGAGTGTGGCCAAGTGTCTGGTTTGCCAGCAAGTGAAGGCAGAGCATCAGCGTACGGTCGGGTTGCTACAACTGCTTCCGATTCCGGAGTGGAAATGGCAACACATCACTATGGATTTCGTGACTGGACTACCTCGGAGTCCGAAGCAGAATGACGCGATTTGGGTGATCGTAGATCGATTGACCAAGTCCGTGCACTTTATTCCATTCCGAGTGGGACAGTCCACTGAGGCGCTAGCGAGGAGATATATGGAGGTAAATTCCTTTACCCTCCGTTTTTATTTCCTTTTCCTAGTTTGGATAGTGATGTAACGTGAATCGTGCAGGAGGTTGTGCGACTTCACAGAGTCCCCGTGAGCATCGTGTCAGACAAGGACACGAGGTTCACATCTCAGTTCTGGCAGAGTTTGCAGAAGAGTTTGGGTACGCGTCTGAGTTTCAGCACGACGTACCATCCGCAGACGGATGGCCAGTCCGAGAGGACGATTCAGATTTTGGAGGACATGCTGAGGGCGTGCATGTTAGATTTCAAGGGTTCGTGGGAGGACCATCTACACTTGGTGGAGTTCTCTTACAACAACAGCTACCAGGCGTCTATTGGCATGGCGCCTTTCACCGCTTTGTATGGGAGGAAATGTCGATCGCCATTGATTTGGAATGACGTTGGTGATCGGGAGCTGTTGGGACCTGAGATGATTGTGGAGGCTGTGGATATCATCAGGATCATTCGGGAGAGGTTGAGGATTGCTCAGGACCGTTTTAAGCATTGGGCGGATGCTAAACGTCGTCCTTTGGAGTTTCAGCCGGGAGACCATGTGTTTCTGAAGATTTCCCCGAATCGTGGTGTGATTCGTTTTGGGAAGCGAGGGAAGTTGAGCTCGCGATACATTGGACCGTTTGACATTCTGGAGAGAGTTGGCGAGGTAGCTTATCGCTTAGCCTTGCCGCCATCTTTGGAGGGAGTTCACAATGTTTTCCATGTGTCGCAGCTTCGTCGATACATTAGTGATCCATCTCATGCTGTGGATTTCTCGGAGATCACCGTTCACCCCGACATGACGTATAACCAGCATCCAGTACAGATTTTGGACAGGCGTCAGAAGTCACTTCGGAACAAGGTTGTCAATCTTGTGAGAATGATGTGGCGACACGGCTCGCCCGGAGAGTCTACTTGGGAGAATAAGGATGAGATGCGAGAGCGTTTCCCACTTTTGTTTCCGGACACGTGAGTGTTGGGAAATTCCGAGGACGGAATTTTTCTTAAGTTGGGGAGGATGTAACGACTGGTTTTCTTGTATCTGGATTTATTATATTATATTATATGTTTTGATGGATTTTCTCCTTATATGTGGTTTTCGTCTCCATAACTTTCATTTTCGATCATATCGTCGTGTTTTCTTAGCTTCTTCCGTAGGATCGTCGATTTTGGAGCAAGTCATTCGTGACGGGCTTCGTATTGGTCATATCTTATTGTTAGATCAAGCCTAGGAGTCTTAGGAATAGATCCCGGAGCTCCGCGCTCCATATCGGAACTTTTGGTGCTAATTAGCCGGTGTAAGAAGGGCCACCGACCGACTAGATGACGATCCAGTCGGTCGGTAAACCTTCTTGAACCGACTAGTTGGCTTTCTAAATTATTCTGGAGTTACTGTTTGTCGTTAGTCGGTCTAAGAACGTTGGTTGACCGACTAGGTTGCAAACTAGTCGGTCGGCAATGCTTCTTTAACCGATTAACTCATCAACTATTTTTGACACTAGTTACTGTTTACTCTTAGTCGGTCTAAGAACGTTCATCGACCGACTAGATGTCAAACTAGTCGGTCAGTAGTTGTCCTTGGACCGACTAACTCTTAGTTCAGGTTTTCGACTAGAGCTACTGTTTACACTTAGTCGGTCTGCGTTGGTCAACCGACCGACTAGTTCTCAAACTAGTCGGTCAACAGTTGTTCTTTGACCGACTAAGCAGTGCAGGAAACCCTAGTTTTGCCTTAGCCACCACCAAACTCTATAAATACCCCTCCAAACGTTTTCTTCTCCTCCCTCACGACCTAAAACCCTAATTTCTCCCCCATTGAGCCCCCATCTTCCTCAAACCATTAATCCTTCATCCCAAGCTCATCCTCCATCATCCAAACCCTCCCTCAACCCATTCTACCTCTCTTCTTCCCCAAATCTCCATCAAATCCCCAAAATCCCCCAAACCCCTATTTCTCCAAACTTCTCTAATCATTTCCAGATCTGAACCCTAGGTTCCCCGGAGCGTTTCTTCCGTCACCGTGGTTGCTCGGCGTTATTCTCCCGTTCCCTACGCGGTAATACTCGATTCCTTTAGTTTTAGCATAACCCACATTGACATTGTGAAACCCTAATAAAATGGATTGTTAGATGATTAGGGTTCTAATAAGAAACCTATTTAGAATCATTGCGCTAAAGATTGTTTTGCCATAACAGTGATCCATTCCGTAGTTAGCTTGTGTGACGATCTTCATTGCTCGTCAATCCCGGTATCAGGCAAGTGAAACTTGCATCCCTTGATTTAGGCCATGTCTTAGGCCATTTACCTTGCTTTAGCGTAAAAGAGACTAGACGGTGAAAGTATAGCCGTCTAGACGCCATTGACCTAGCTTGACAACGAAGCTTGGTCCGTCACCCTCATCATGCTTGTATGTCATGTTTACTTTCCCTTAACGGTACGCGTATTAACTGTTCATGTCATCCATGCATCCTTAACTGTTATTGCATTATAACTGCCATGTTTAATTTCAATTAACGGTACGCGAATATGTTCATGTCATTGCATTTTGCCTGTCACGTTTAAATACAATTAACGGTACGCGAATATCTGCTCATGTCATTGCATGCTTGAATACTCATCGTGATTGCATAGCTTCGCTACATACTTATACCATTCGTCCCGGCTAGGCACCCACCTTGCGTGGGCACCATCCTTGCCAAATACACTTTCTGGCTCGTGTTCCAGAAGACGAGCTCATCACAGCCTGAGGGCAATAGGGCACTCGTTGAGTGATCCCTTGTACTTGATACTTAAACACAGCCTGAGGGCAATAGGGCACTCGTTGAGTGATCCCTTGTACTTTACTTGTTACTTGACATTACACGTCACCCCTACTACTTGATACTTGCTACTTGCACTTTACCTTACTCTACTTGTTACCACCTTACTTTACTTGTCATGCACCATACTTTAACTGCTAGGTTGCTAGTTTACCTTCTTTCTGTTTCCTTGCACAAGTCTTTCGACTTGCTGACATGTGCCCCTTTTCTCTTTTGGGTGACACATGTTAGAGCCCGAGCCTGAGTTACTTGCTGAGGACGAGGTGTTCGCTGACGCTGAGTCAGAACCCGCGTTGATCGAGGATTTCGTTGACACTGGGGATCAGTCTTAGTGTCTTTGTTTAGCTTCTTTTGTTAGACTGCTTAGTTGTCGGTGCGTGGCACCTAGTTTGATACTCTGTTATGTTTGTGTTGCTTTTGTTTGGCCTTGTTCTGGGCCTTAGACTCTTTCATGTTAGCCTGGTGGCTTTTCTGTGATGTTGAATATTTTGCGGATAAACTTTGGGATTGGTATTTCGTATCTGTTTCTTTATTATTATTGTTGTTGTTGTTCCTTTTGCGATTACAGGGACCTGCTTATACTAAATTGACGCTTATCAGGCGTGCAGCTTCACAGCTCCACGTTTGAGCGGACCTTCTCACGTCTCGCCTCCATTTTAGGGAAGCGGAGCGTGACAGGGGTTCTTCATAACCCGATGCCCTAAGATCTTCTGGTCTGGGATGCATAGGCTTCCTTTTATATATTGAGTTTATCTTGTGTATATAAAGAAAAAAGATATAAAGAAGAAAATATATGCACACATATATATACTAGTCATAACCCGTGCCCGCGGGCACGGTTCACTTAAGATTTTCACCGCGAAATCTTTGTTCCCCCAAAAATTATATCCACTGACAAAATTTAAACAACAACAAATCAGCACGAAACAACAAATTTGATGCATGCGCCTTCGACCCAAAACAACTAATATGTGTCACGCCCCGCTTCCCAAAAATATGGAGGCGAAGCGTGAGAAGGTCCGCTCTGACTTGAAGCTACAAAGCTGCAAGTCCGATAAGCGTCGAACAAATTTAAAACTGCAGGTCCTTGCAACGCGAGCGAAACAAGATAATAATAATGAAATGAGACTAAAGAATAATCTCAGAATATCCATAAATATAAATTCCAACATCGCAGAAAAGCCACCAGGCTAAAAGAAAAAAAAACCAAAGGCCCAAACATGGCCAACAAAAGTACAGCGTACAAAGCAACGGTGCTGCACACCAACAACTAACAAAAGGCCTAAAACAAAATAAAGCTCAACAAAGATTCAAAGAATGGTCACCGGTGTCCACCAAAATCCTCCTGGGCAATCATGGACTCAGACTCAGCGTCAGCAAATCATCACGTACTCAGCAACGGTCTCTGGCTCAGGGTCTAACATGTGACACCCAAAAGAGCAAGGGGCACATGTCAGCAAGTCTACAAGAGACTTGTGCAAGGAAACTGAAACTGAAAGTAAAGCAACCTAGCAGTTCTAGCATGATGCAATGACATGGCAGTTAAAGTTTGAGTGCAGCAGGTAAAGAAAACAACAAGTAAACTAGCATGGCATGGCAAGTGTGGCAAGACTAATAATATTTACAAGGATTTCTCTAGTCATGTTTTCATGTCAAGTGCAGAGTTTACGCCTTACAGCTGAAATGACTTTCTTTCACACTGATTGGTCGCTTAACTCCGCCCCACCCAGAGTTTACGCCTTACAGCTGAAATGACTTTCTTTCACACTGATTGGTCGCTTAACTCCGCCCCACCCAGATTTTACGCCTTACAGCTGCAGTTGCTGATCAGGCAGACTCCCAGCTGATTGGCCGCTTAACTCTTACCCCATCCCACGTGTATCGAGCCAGGGCCTTACCCCCGAACGGTAATGCTCGCTTCTGGAACACGAGCCAGGAAGTGTTTTTCATGATGGCATAGGGGTGCACCTAGCCAGGACAAGCAAGTACAAGTATGTAGCGTGTGCTACGAATGCAATATTCAACTTGGATGACATGTAGAATGCAATGCATGGCAGTTAAAAGTGCGCACAGATAAGGAAAGTAAACGTGACAGTTTAGTATGCATGAACAACAAGTTTAAAGGGGTGGATCTAGCTTCGTTGTCAAGCTAGATCAATTAGGTGACGGATCTAGTTTCGTTGTCAAACTAGATCAAGTAGGCGTCTAGCCAGCTATCATTTCACTGACTAGTCTCTTTTACGCTAAAAGCAAGGAAGTGGCCTAAAAACATGGCCCTACACAAGAGTTGGCAAGTTTCACTTGCCTGCAATTACGACGTCTGAGCACACCGTCCAATGAGTCCAAAAATCACAATTATCCTACGTGCACAAGTCCACCGGCCTAAAGTCCATATTATTAATCTTGATTAGTGAATTTAAAACATTTAAAATACTTTAAAAATACTGATTTTAGTCTTGATTAGCATGCATTGGGTTGGGGGTCCTAGGGGTGCAAAGCGTTACCTCAACACGACGCGAAAGCTACACCGGCGTCGGGTAGCGACGCCGGGGGTTGGAATAAAAGATCGCGCTCCAAGTCCAGATTCCAATTAGATTCCTCGCTGGAAATTTCAGAGCAATCGACCGGGCGACGATTCCAGATTCCAAAGCTCGCACGTGCGACGACGGGCTACGACGTGCGACGACGTCGTACGCGACGAATCCTCAAAGAGCAAGCACCTAGGTGGGGCCCACAGTAGTCCTAGGGGCCTTTGGGGGACCCACAATAACTCTGGAGAACTTGGGGGGCCCACGGTGGCAAGCGGTGCGACGGATGCGGGGTTGCGACGAGTGGCTCTCGGTCGTACACAGCCAATGCGGGGAGATCCGTCGGTCGTGCGCTCAAAATGCGGGGCTGCGACGTTTGGGCTGTGCAGCGGCTGCGGTGCAGTGCTTGGTGCGGGGTTTCTTCTCGGTCAGATCGATGGGAAGCCTCGGTCAGGCGCTTGGATGCGGGGCGGGGCAGCGTTGCAACGTTGCAGCGCTTGCAACAGCGGTCGATGCGGATCAGCGGGTCGGTCGTGCGGGCTGCGGAGCGGGTCGACAAGCGGGCGACGGTGCGAGCGTTGTGCTGCGTTGCGGAGCTGCTTGGTGCGGGCCAATCCCTCGGTCAGACCGAGGGAACGGAGCGGCTAGCGGCTGCAGCGATGCGGAGCGGCTTGTTGCGGGGCGGGGCTACGGTCGGAGCGGGGAACGGGGCCGTTTCCTTCGGTCGCTGCGGTGGCTGAACGTCGCAACGTTGCGACGAATCGTCGCAACGTCCAATTTGAGTTTGGAAGAGGCTAGGGCTAATTTCTTGCGAAAATAGGACTTCCTAGGGGTTGCTTATATAGTATAGATGGGTTGACTTGGTCTAGGGCTAAATCTAATAGGATTAGAATATTAAAATAATTTAAAATTTTAATTCCAACTACTCCAACTCACCCAAGGATTTGACCTGGTCCAAATGAGCTGGAAATTGGCTCAAAAATTTTTTAAAACGTTTAAAACTTAAATAAATTTTATTTGGCCGAAAATAATTTATAAATTAATTATTAAAAATATTTTAAAGCTTGTTAAAAATATAAAAGTGGTCAAATAAACTCCAAAAATTATAAAATAAATATCGTGGTGATCGTGGCAATGAATGTGAGCTAACTAAGAAGACGGAACTCAATTTCGACGTCGGACGACGAAACTAAAAATAGAAACGTCTCCCGTCAAGAGTGAGAATCGTCACGTCTCATCGAGTAAGTTTAAATTGTGGAAAAACGACTCGAGAAACGTCGTTCCAAATTAGTGCCACTATTTAATACTCTCAGAGACGTTCACAACGGCATATCACACAAAAGTGTTCACAAACAACCAAAGTCTAAAACAAACACGTGCACGGACAAAAGCACGTGCACGAACAACTTACCACGAAAAGTGGTCGTTACATCCTCCCCACCTTAGAATAAAGTCCGTCCTCGGACTTTCTAATATAGCTAGTTACTCTAGTAACTACCCCAATCAAGCCACATTATAATTTAAACCAAGTATAGTCATTACAAGTGCTCATATACGCACTAGGTAGTCAAACATTAACACTACCACCACGTATACATATACATTCACATACGTATACACTTATACCTATTATGGTAAGTCAAATTCATACATGTATTTCAATCAGGTATATAAACATACATCCCTTATATAACTGCTACTCACAAAACAATAGTTCAGATACTTATATAGGTATGATCTCATACTAGCAAATACAATCATTGCTCTACGTATAGATAGCTACCTATGCACAAACCTCAAGGGTACACTACCCTCTAATATTCATCCAATACCATCATCTCAGCACATATAGTCACACCATACCATTATTAAATCAAATTCACTATATCTAATATACATTCACCACTACTATAATTTCACGATATATAGCCATTCAATGCATTCAAATATTTCACCATACATTCACCTCACGTACGGTCCTATAACTGCATTTACGACACGCCACATATATCATAGTCATCAATACCTATAACTAAGCACATACTTACCCGTGCATGGTGCACACCCATACACGCTAACATTTCATTTACATACACCAATCATACCATTATATAACTAGCACACATACACACCTAGTTTTAGCTAGTACACATACGTTCACACAAGCAAGTCCTGAGTAAATAGATATACCACAAGACCAGCACCTATAACTATATACTGGCGTAGCGACCCACAATCATGTGCGTAGCACAACCAGGCACAAACACTCCTATCGCTATACATACATCAAACATTGCTATATTCGAACTACAAACATACATTCAATATACTTAGAGTATACCCACTCAAGCTTGAGTGAGACTCAATTAGAATATTCTATATATGTAACACGACATTCATACCTATACCAATACCACTCCCATATATATACATCTACCAATACAACCATATACATTCCATAAATCAGTCACACTTAATGTTTAGTCAGATAACACCCACATAGTTCAATCTAATTATATACCATAATAATAACATTACAGACATCAGCACCCACATATTTATAATACCCTCTCTAGTACAAACATTCACCGTATAGTCACACATAAATAATGTATATATTCACACCATAGCCTACTACCTATAATTAGTATACTAATACACCTATACATACATAATTAAGATGTGCAATAGTCGTGTATACCTCACGGTATGCACGCATGAAACATCCCGAAAAGCAAACAATACTAATCAAAATTATAACCTACTACCATATGCATAACACTTATATACTCAGGCAACAAAACATAACTACTTACGTCTAAACACAATACATACCCACATACGTGCACACACTCATACGTGCTAACATATAGATCCCATAATAGGCCTACCCTCTTAACCATGCGTACTCTTATTATTATCACTACTAACATACACATAGCTTTACCAATCATTTATTTCAACCATTATAAGTATCTCTTACTACATACACAACTTAGATATTTCAACGCTAACTCTTATATACACAGGCATCCCTAGTATAGTATATCTATCCACACAAAAATTTATAACTACTAACACACCACAACTTCATACTATTACGAATAACTCCGGGTATATATATATATATCACTCAATAGGCAAACATCAATATACTATGGGGATCTTCATTCAAGCCCACGTACACAACTTAGGTACGTGCACCACGACAACCTCACAAGGGTCCAAGGGTCTACTAACAACTAAGAGTTGACACAGACATTGAAGGATCCTAAGGCCTAAGCAATAAAGAGAGATCGGGAGCGTGACGAGGGAAGGATCGATAAGCACGAGTTCAGACATGACGAGTACAAGGAGACAGCTTGGTTAGACGAAACATTGACTCAATGGTGATGTTTAGGTTGAAGGAAAAGGAGATGTAGTGATGCTTAAATAGGATACAGAAAAGGAAATAGGGTGAATGGCACAAGCTAAAATACGCGAAATCTGAAAACTGTTGTACTTCAAAAGTTGAAATCCCGGTCTGAAAAGGAATATTTGGAGATCGATAAAACGAGTCGTTCAAAATAAGTTTGAGTCAAATATTCATAATAAGAGAAAGTGTTTTATTGGCTTATCGAAAATCATTAAGAAAGGAAGTAAATCATTTACACGAGTATTAAGGATGTGGTTTAGGAAATTTATACGTCAGTAATTTAATATAATTTTGTCAAAAAGTTTTGGAAAGTCGAAGAATGAAATCAAGTAACGGAAAAATTTAAACTCATGTTAAATGCTTTCAAAACTTTTAGGCTATGGAAAATCAATATTGAAATTTCTTTTAGAGAAATCAGGATTTGCCAAAAATGAGAAACTGATTTACACAAGGTTCTTAATATACGAGCACAACCAGTCTGGTACGAATATAAAAATAATTGAAAGTATGTATGGTGCACTGAGAAATAATAATAATGACTTAGTAGTAGAATTATCAAGATCGAATAGCAAGTCTTTAAAATCAAATCATGGAGGGTCTAAATTAGGAAGTGGTTATGAAAATAGTAATTTTGCAAAAATCGACGAGCAAAACCAACTTGCTGAAAGCTGAAATTCCATGTGTCTTGAAAGTATATTAAAGTAAACACAACGTATCATTCGAATGGCATAAATAAGAAGGCAAATCATAAATCAAATAGGGCAAAATAAAAGTACGGTTCAGAATTAATATATGAAGGGACGACGCATTTACCTAAGTACGAAAAACGTAGGCTGGGAAAATACTATAAACTAGTATTCCAAAAAATTCCGACAAGCGTTTTAAAATTTAGACCAATGAAGGAGTATGAAGTATAAGTATATTAAAATTTTGAACAAAATTAAACTTAGTGGACGAGAAGATTGAAAAATACTTTCAGAAGGTTCAAGTTTTGCAATGGCGATGTTCGGAAATTGACGATGATCGTCACGGTGCGAACTCGTGAATCGAGGCAAGGAAATTGGTTGGATGATCAAATCATACCTACGCCTAGGATATGAATCAGAAGAGTCTACGGGGAAACTCCTACGGTCGACCAACTAAAGATTAGGAACTAGGCGCTAAGACTTCCAAAGGTTAGACGGAAACGAAGTGCGTTCATCTTGGTCCGAAATCGATGAGCCCAAGCGAACGACTAAAGGAAAATCTAGAAGTCTAATATGGTCGGGGTTAGGCAAGGACCACTAAGGTAACTCCTACGACGATTAAATCAATTGTTAAAAGGGAGTCTAACTACAATCAGGGCCTCTAACTAGCAAGCACAGACGTCTAACTAGGCCTTCTTATCACCTAGTGTCCTAAGAAAACAACTAGACTCAGGGCTTATGACTCGGATGTTGCAATTTATTTAATGGACATTCCGTTATTATCGTTGTTTCGTTAATTCGCAATTGCAAGACTGGACCTGCATGGGCCACCAACAAAACCTGTTACGCCCCGCTTCCCAAAAATATGGAGGCGAAGCGTGAGAAGGTCCGCTCAGACTTGAAGCTACAAAGCTGCAAGTCCGATAAGAGTCGAACAAATTTAAAACTGCAGGTCCTTGCAACGCGAGCGAAACAAGATAATAATAATGAAATGAGACTAAAGAATAATCTCAGAATATCCATAAATATAAATTCCAACATCGCAGAAAAGCCACCAGGCTAAAAGAAAAAAAAACCAAAGGCCCAAACATGGCCAACAAAAGTACAGCGTACAAAGCAACGGTGCTGCGCACCAACAACTAACAAAAGGCCTAAAACAAAATAAAGCTCAACAAAGATTCAAAGAATGGTCACCGGTGTCCACCAAAATCCTCCTGGGCAATCATGGACTCAGACTCAGCGTCAGCAAATCATCACGTACTCAGCAACGGTCTCTGGCTCAGGGTCTAACATGTGACACCCAAAAGAGCAAGGGGCACATGTCAGCAAGTCTACAAGAGACTTGTGCAAGGAAACTGAAACTGAAAGTAAAGCAACCTAGCAGTTCTAGCATGATGCAATGACATGGCAGTTAAAGTTTGAGTGCAGCAGGTAAAGAAAACAACAAGTAAACTAGAATGGCATGGCAAGTGTGGCAAGACTAATAATATTTACAAGGATTTCTCTAGTCATGTTTTCATGTCAAGTGCAGAGTTTACGCCTTACAGCTGAAATGACTTTCTTTCACACTGATTGGTCGCTTAACTCCGCCCCACCCAGAGTTTACGCCTTACAGCTGAAATGACTTTCTTTCACACTGATTGGTCGCTTAACTCCGCCCCACCCAGAGTTTACGCCTTACAGCTGCAGTTGCTGATCAGGCAGACTCCCAGCTGATTGGCCGCTTAACTCTTACCCCATCCCACGTGTATTGAGCCAGGGCCTTACCCCCGAACGGGAATGCTCGCTTCTGGAACACGAGCCAGGAAGTGTTTTTCATGATGGCATAGGGGTGCACCTAGCCAGGACAAGCAAGTACAAGTATGTAGCGTGTGCTACGAATGCAATATTCAACTTGGATGACATGTAGAATGCAATGCATGGCAGTTAAAAGTACGCACAGATTAGGAAAGTAAACGTGACAGTTTAGTATGCATGAACAACAAGTTTAAAGGGGTGGATCTAGCTTCGTTGTCAAGCTAGATCAATTAGGTGACGGATCTAGTTTCGTTGTCAAACTAGATCAAGTAGGCGTCTAGCCAGCTATCATTTCACTGACTAGTCTCTTTTACGCTAAAAGCAAGGAAGTGGCCTAAAAACATGGCCCTACAAAAGAGTTGGCAAGTTTCACTTGCCTGCAATTACGACGTCTGAGCACACCGTCCAATGAGTCCAAAAATCACAATTATCCTACGTGCACAAGTCCACCGGCCTAAAGTCCATATTATTAATCTTGATTAGTGAATTTAAAACATTTAAAATACTTTAAAAATACTGATTTTAGTCTTGATTAGCATGCATTGGGTTGGGGGTCCTAGGGGTGCAAAGCGTTACCTCAACACGACGCGAAAGCTACACCGGCGTCGGGTAGCGACGCCGGGGGTTGGAATAAAAGATCGCGCTCCAAGTCCAGATTCCAATTAGATTCCTCGCTGGAAATTTCAGAGCAATCGACCGGGCGACGATTCCAGATTCCAAAGCTCGCACGTGCGACGACGGGCTACGACGTGCGACGACGTCGTACGCGACGAATCCTCAAAGAGCAAGCACCTAGGTGGGGCCCACAGTAGTCCTCGGGGCCTTTGGGGGACCCACAATAACTCTGGAGAACTTGGGGGGCCCACGGTGGCAAGCGGTGCGACGGATGCGGGGTTGCGACGAGTGGCTCTCGGTCGTACACAGCCAATGCGGGGAGATCCGTCGGTCGTGCGCTCAAAATGCGGGGCTGCGACGTTTGGGCTGTGCGGCGGCTGCGGTGCAGTGCTTGGTGCGGGGTTTCTTCTCGGTCAGATCGATGGGAAGCCTCGGTCAGGCGCTTGGATGCGGGGCGGGGCAGCGTTGCAACGTTGCAGCGCTTGCAACAGCGGTCGATGCGGATCAGCGGGTCGGTCGTGCGGGCTGCGGAGCGGGGCGACAAGCGGGCGACGGTGCGAGCGTTGTGCTGCGATGCGGAGCTGCTTGGTGCGGGCCAATCCCTCGGTCAGACCGAGGGAACGGAGCGGCTAGCGGCTGCAGCGATGCGGAGCGGCTTGGTGCGGGGCGGGGCTACGGTCGGAGCGGGGAACGGGGCCGTTTCCTTCGGTCGCTGCGGTGGCTGAACGTCGCAACGTTGCGACGAATCGTCGCAACGTCCAATTTGAGTTTTGGAAGAGGCTAGGGCTAATTTCTTGCGAAAATAGGACTTCCTATGGGTTGCTTATATAGTATAGATGGGTTGACTTGGTCTAGGGCTAAATCTAATAGGATTAGAATATTAAAATAATTTAAAATTTTAATTCCAACTACTCCAACTCACCCAAGGATTTGACCTGGTCCAAATGAGCTGGAAATTGGCTCAAAAATTTTTTAAAACATTTAAAACTTAAATAAATTTTATTTGGCCGAAAATAATTTATAAATTAATTATTAAAAATATTTTAAAGCTTGTTAAAAATATAAAAGTGGTCAAATAAACTCCAAAAATTATAAAATAAATATCGTGGTGATCGTGGCGATGAATGTGAGCTAACTAAGAAGACGGAACTCAATTTCGACGTCGGACGACGAAACTAAAAATAGAAACGTCTCCCGTCAAGAGTGAGAATCGTCACGTCTCATCGAGTAAGTTTAAATTGTGGAAAAACGACTCGAGAAACGTCGTTCCAAATTAGTGCCACTATTTAATACTCTCAGAGACGTTCACAACGGCATATCACACAAAAGTGTTCACAAACAACCAAAGTCTAAAACAAACACGTGCACGGACAAAAGCACGTGCACGAACAACTTACCACGAAAAGTGGTCGTTACATCCTCCCCACCTTAGAATAAAGTCCGTCCTCGGACTTTCTAATATAGCTAGTTACTCTAGTAACTACCCCAATCAAGCCACATTATAATTTAAACCAAGTATAGTCATTACAAGTGCTCATATACGCACTAGGTAGTCAAACATTAACACTACCACCACGTATACATATACATTCACATACGTATACACTTATACCTATTATGGTAAGTCAAATTCATACATGTATTTCAATCAGGTATATAAACATACATCCCTTATATAACTGCTACTCACAAAACAATAGTTCAGATACTTATATAGGTATGATCTCATACTAGCAAATACAATCATTGCTCTACGTATAGATAGCTACCTATGCACAAACCTCAAGGGTACACTACCCTCTAATATTCATCCAATACCATCATCTCAGCACATATAGTCACACCATACCATTATTAAATCAAATTCACTATATCTAATATACATTCATCACTACTATAATTTCACGATATATAGCCATTCAATGCATTCAAATATTTCACCATACATTCACCTCACGTACGGTCCTATAACTGCATTTACGACACGCCACATATATCATAGTCATCAATACCTATAACTAAGCACATACTTACCCGTGCATGGTGCACACCCATACACGCTAACATTTCATTTACATACACCAATCATACCATTATATAACTAGCACACATACACACCTAGTTTTAGCTAGTACACATACGTTCACACAAGCAAGTCCTGAGTAAATAGATATACCACAAGACCAGCACCTATAACTATATACTGGCGTAGCGACCCACAATCATGTGCGTAGCACAACCAGGCACAAACACTCCTATCGCTATACATACATCAAACATTGCTATATTCGAACTACAAACATACATTCAATATACTTAGAGTATACCCACTCAAGCTTGAGTGAGACTCAATTAGAATATTCTATATATGTAACACGACATTCATACCTATACCAATACCACTCCCATATATATACATCTACCAATACAACCATATACATTCCATAAATCAGTCACACTTAATGTTTAGTCAGATAACACCCACATAGTTCAATCTAATTATATACCATAATAATAACATTACAGACATCAGCACCCACATATTTATAATACCCTCTCTAGTACAAACATTCACCGTATAGTCACACATAAATAATGTATATATTCACACCATAGCCTACTACCTATAATTAGTATACTAATACACCTATACATACATAATTAAGATGTGCAATAGTCGTGTATACCTCACGGTATGCACGCATGCAACATCCCGAAAAGCAAACAATACTAATCAAAATTATAACCTACTACCATATGCATAACACTTATATACTCAGGCAACAAAACATAACTACTTACGTCTAAACACAATACATACCCACATACGTGCACACACTCATACGTGCTAACATATAGATCCCATAATAGGCCTACCCTCTTAACCATGCGTACTCTTATTATTATCACTACTAACATACACATAGCTTTACCAATCATTTATTTCAACCATTATAAGTATCTCTTACTACATACACAACTTAGATATTTCAACGCTAACTCTTATATACACAGGCATCCCTAGTATAGTATAGCTATCCACACAAAAATTTATAACTACTAACACACCACAACTTCATACTATTACGAATAACTCCGGGTATATATATATATATATATCACTCAATAGGCAAACATCAATATACTATGGGGATCTTCATTCAAGCCCACGTACACAACTTAGGTACGTGCACCACGACAACCTCACAAGGGTCCAAGGGTCTACTAACAACTAAGAGTTGACACAGACATTGAAGGATCCTAAGGCCTAAGCAATAAAGAGAGATCGGGAGCGTGACGAGGGAAGGATCGATAAGCACGAGTTCAGACATGACGAGTACAAGGAGACAGCTTGGTTAGACGAAACATTGAATCAATGGTGATGTTTAGGTTGAAGGAAAAGGAGATGTAGTGATGCTTAAATAGGATACAGAAAAGGAAATAGGGTGAATGGCACAAGCTAAAATACGCGAAATCTGAAAACTGTTGTACTTCAAAAGTTGAAATCCCGGTCTGAAAAGGAATATTTGGAGATCGATAAAACGAGTCGTTCAAAATAAGTTTGAGTCAAATATTCATAATAAGAGAAAGTGTTTTATTGGCTTATCAAAAATCATTAAGAAAGGAAGTAAATCATTTACACGAGTATTAAGGATGTGGTTTAGGAAATTTATACGTCAGTAATTTAATATAATTTTGTCAAAAAGTTTTGGAAAGTCGAAGAATGAAATCAAGTAACGGAAAAATTTAAACTCATGTTAAATGCTTTCAAAACTTTTAGGCTATGGAAAATCAATATTGAAACTTCTTTTAGAGAAATCAGGATTTGCCAAAAATGAGAAACTGATTTACACAAGGTTCTTAATATACGAGCACAACCAGTCTGGTACGAATATAAAAATAATTGAAAGTATGTATGGTGCACTGAGAAATAATAATAATGACTTAGTAGTAGAATTATCAAGATCGAATAGCAAGTCTTTAAAATCAAATCATGGAGGGTCTAAATTAGGAAGTGGTTATGAAAATAGTAATTTTGCAAAAATCGACGAGCAAAACCAACTTGCTGAAAGCTGAAATTCCATGTGTCTTGAAAGTATATTAAAGTAAACACAACGTATCATTCGAATGGCATAAATAAGAAGGCAAATCATAAATCAAATAGGGCAAAATAAAAGTACGATTCAGAATTAATATATGAAGGGACGACGCATTTACCTAAGTACGAAAAACGTAGGCTGGGAAAATACTATAAACTAGTATTCCAAAAAATTCCGACAAGCGTTTTAAAATTTAGACCAATGAAGGAGTATGAAGTATAAGTATATTAAAATTTTGAACAAAATTAAACTTAGTGGACGAGAAGATTGAAAAATACTTTCAGAAGGTTCAAGTTTTGCAATGGCGATGTTCGGAAATTGACGATGTTCGGAAATTGACGATGATCGTCACGGGGCGAACTCGTGAATCGAGGCAAGGAAATTGGTTGGATGATCAAATCATACTTACGCCTAGGATATGAATCAGAAGAGTCTACGGGGAAACTCCTACGGTCGACCAACTAAAGATTAGGAACTAGACGCTAAGACTTCCAAAGGTTAGACGGAAACGAAGTGCGTTCAGCTTGGTCCGAAATCGATGAGCCCAAGCGAACGACTAAAGGAAAATCTAGAAGTCTAATATGGTCGGGGTTAGGCAAGGACCACTAAGGTAACTCCTACGACGATTAAATCAATTGTTAAAAGGGAGTCTAACTACAATCAGGGCCTCTAACTAGCAAGCACAGACGTCTAACTAGGCCTTCTTATCACCTAGTGTCCTAAGAAAACAACTAGACTCAGGGCTTATGACTCGGATGTTGCAATTTATTTAATGGACATTCCGTTATTATCGTTGTTTCGTTAATTCGCAATTGCAAGACTGGACCTGCATGGGCCACCAACAAAACCTGTCATGCCCCGCTTCCCAAAAATATGGAGGCGAAGCGTGAGAAGGTCCGCTCAGACTTGAAGCTACAAAGCTGCAAGTCCGATAAGAGTCGAACAAATTTAAAACTGCAGGTCCTTGCAACGCGAGCGAAACAAGATAATAATAATGAAATGAGACTAAAGAATAATCTCAGAATATCCATAAATATAAATTCCAACATCGCAGAAAAGCCACCAGGCTAAAAGAAAAAAAAACCAAAGGCCCAAACATGGCCAACAAAAGTACAGCGTACAAAGCAACGGTGCTGCGCACCAACAACTAACAAAAGGCCTAAAACAAAATAAAGCTCAACAAAGATTCAAAGAATGGTCACCGGTGTCCACCAAAATCCTCCTGGGCAATCATGGACTCAGACTCAGCGTCAGCAAATCATCACGTACTCAGCAACGGTCTCTGGCTCAGGGTCTAACATGTGACACCCAAAAGAGCAAGGGGCACATGTCAGCAAGTTTACAAGAGACTTGTGCAAGGAAACTGAAACTGAAAGTAAAGCAACCTAGCAGTTCTAGCATGATGCAATGACATGGCAGTTAAAGTTTGAGTGCAGCAGGTAAAGAAAACAACAAGTAAACTAGAATGGCATGGCAAGTGTGGCAAGACTAATAATATTTACAAGGATTTCTCTAGTCATGTTTTCATGTCAAGTGCAGAGTTTACGCCTTACAGCTGAAATGACTTTCTTTCACACTGATTGGTCGCTTAACTCCGCCCCACCCAGAGTTTACGCCTTACAGCTGAAATGACTTTCTTTCACACTGATTGGTCGCTTAACTCCGCCCCACCCAGAGTTTACGCCTTACAGCTGCAGTTGCTGATCAGGCAGACTCCCAGCTGATTGGCCGCTTAACTCTTACCCCATCCCACGTGTATCGAGCCAGGGCCTTACCCCCGAACGGTAATGCTCGCTTCTGGAACACGAGCCAGGAAGTGTTTTTCATGATGGCATAGGGGTGCACCTAGCCAGGACAAGCAAGTACAAGTATGTAGCGTGTGCTACGAATGCAATATTCAACTTGGATGACATGTAGAATGCAATGCATGGCAGTTAAAAGTGCGCACAGATAAGGAAAGTAAACGTGATAGTTTAGTATGCATGAACAACAAGTTTAAAGGGGTGGATCTAGCTTCGTTGTCAAGCTAGATCAATTAGGTGTCGGATCTAGTTTCGTTGTCAAACTAGATCAAGTAGGCGTCTAGCCAGCTATCATTTCACTGACTAGTCTCTTTTACGCTAAAAGCAAGGAAGTGGCCTAAAAACATGGCCCTACACAAGAGTTGGCAAGTTTCACTTGCCTGCAATTACGACGTCTGAGCACACCGTCCAATGAGTCCAAAAATCACAATTATCCTACGTGCACAAGTCCACCGGCCTAAAGTCCATATTATTAATCTTGATTAGTGAATTTAAAACATTTAAAATACTTTAAAAATACTGATTTTAGTCTTGATTAGCATGCATTGGGTTGGGGGTCCTAGGGGTGCAAAGCGTTACCTCAACACGACGCGAAAGCTACACCGGCGTCGGGTAGCGACGCCGGGGGTTGGAATAAAAGATCGCGCTCCAAGTCCAGATTCCAATTAGATTCCTCGCTGGAAATTTCAGAGCAATCGACCGAGCGACGATTCCAGATTCCAAAGCTCGCACGTGCGACGACGGGCTACGACGTGCGACGACGTCGTATGCGACGAATCCTCAAAGAGCAAGCACCTAGGTGGGGCCCACAGTAGTCCTAGGGGCCTTTGGGGGACCCACAATAACTCTGGAGAACTTGGGGGGCCCACGGTGGCAAGCGGTGCGATGGATGCGGGGTTGCGACGAGTGGCTCTCGGTCGTACACAGCCAATGCGGGGAGATCCGTCGGTCGTGCGCTCAAAATGCGGGGCTGCGACGTTTGGGCTGTGCAGCGGCTGCGGTGCAGTGCTTGGTGCGGGGTTTCTTCTCGGTCAGATCGATGGGAAGCCTCGGTCAGGCGCTTGGATGCGGGGCGGGGCAGCGTTGCAACGTTGCAGCGCTTGCAACAGCGGTCGATGCGGATCTGCGGGTCGGTCGTGCGGGCTGCGGAGCGGGGCGACAAGCGGGCGACGGTGCGAGCGTTGTGCTGCGATGCGGAGCTGCTTGGTGCGGGCCAATCCCTCGGTCAGACCGAGGGAACGGAGCGGCTAGCGGCTGCAGCGATGCGGAGCGGCTTGGTGCGGGGCGGGGCTACGGTCGGAGCGGGGAACGGGGCCGTTTCCTTCGGTCGCTGCGGTGGCTGAACGTCGCAACGTTGCGACGAATCGTCGCAACGTCCAATTTGAGTTTTGGAAGAGGCTAGGGCTAATTTCTTGCGAAAATAGGACTTCCTAGGGGTTGCTTATATAGTATAGATGGGTTGACTTGGTCTAGGTCTAAATCTAATAGGATTAGAATATTAAAATAATTTAAAATTTTAATTCCAACTACTCCAACTCACCCAAGGATTTGACCTGGTCCAAATGAGCTGGAAATTGGCTCAAAAATTTTTTAAAACGTTTAAAACTTAAATAAATTTTATTTGGCCGAAAATAATTTATAAATTAATTATTAAAAATATTTTAAAGCTTGTTAAAAATATAAAAGTGGTCAAATAAACTCCAAAAATTATAAAATAAATATCGTGGTGATCGTGGCGACGAATGTGAGCTAACTAAGAAGACGGAACTCAATTTCGACGTCGGACGACGAAACTAAAAATAGAAACGTCTCCCGTCAAGAGTGAGAATCGTCACGTCTCATCGAGTAAGTTTAAATTGTGGAAAAACGACTCGAGAAACGTCGTTCCAAATTAGTGCCACTATTTAATACTCTCAGAGACGTTCACAACGGCATATCACACAAAAGTGTTCACAAACAACCAAAGTCTAAAACAAACACGTGCACGGACAAAAGCACGTGCACGAACAACTTACCACGAAAAGTGGTCGTTACAATATGGCATGAAACAATAAATTCGACGCATGCGCCTTCGACCAGGAACAACAAATTTTGCTCGAGCGCATTAGGCACGAAACAACAAATTAGCGTTAAAAAAATTTAGCGGGCGCCATCTGTGCGGAACAACAAATTAGCGTAAAAAAATTAATGCGCAGAATAACAAATTCGACGCAGGTCCCTTCGACACAGAACAACAAATTCGTCGCGGGCGCCTTCGGTGCAGACACAAATTAGCATTGAACAACAAATTTGGAGTGGGTGCCTTCGGTGTGGAACAACAAATTAGCGTAAAAAAGTCGACGTGCGCGGTCACCCTAATAATGACATCATGCGGGGCCCAGTGTGAGTGTATTAATTACGACGCTCTATTATCCCATTTGTATCTTTTCTTCTCGAGGAAGTCAAATGCCCTGATAGATAAGGATGATTTGAATATGCAACATATAATTCATTGATAATATAACTTTTCCTTATTTTTGTTATAAATATTGTAAATTAAATGGCTATTCAACTTCCAAGGCCTCTTAAATTAAAAATATCGAATTTCATTACCAAATTAAATCACATAAATGAATGGATATATGTTTTCTCCAAAAAGTTACCCCCAAAATACAAAAGTTTTTCCTCTTCAAGTAGAAATCAGTACACAAAACATGCAAACTTGAAGGAGATCTAAAAATATAAAGAAGGGGAAAAATAAAAAATACAACAAAAACAAAACAAAACCGAAAATCAGATACGTTCATATTAAGCTAGCAAAATACATGAAATGTTCATCTTATTAGGGATTCAGGCCTGCGTAATCCTACTGATGTTTGTTTTTTTGTTGTTTCGTTTTACTTTTCATACTTACCAAAAAAGAATACATTTTACCTCATTCATAACCACTACAAAATTACATATATGTACAATTAACAATACAAATATTGCACCTACTAATTTCAAATTTATTGAAATCACAATCAAGAGTTCCACCAAGCAAAGTCATCTGGCCAACAACTCCCTTCTTAATCCACAGCAGCATTTCACTCCTCACATACATCAACATAATATGTTCACACTGTACAAATTGTTCATATTGTTTATGTTGTTTTTCACATACAACAGCAAAATACTCTCACATACAGCGGCATAACACCTCACATATCTTAGTAGCATATCCCCAGCAGCATAACACTTTCACATTGTTCCTGTTGTTTCTTTTTGACACCAATTAAATTCAAAGATAACGTCCCAAGCTATAAAAGAAAATCCCATATCTGCAAATGAAAAATCAAAGTGTCATGTTACATAATAATTCATATGAAAGATATGAAAGTCAAGAAACAAAATATGATGATGTCTACAAATCTTAACAAAATATGCATGTAGCCCTATTTACACAGTTTATCAAATATGCAAAATATAAAGCTAGATGCCTCTATAATTCAATGCAATCCAATTAATTAACAAAAGAACATAAATTTTTGCAAATGCAACTTGTGATTATATATATGCCAGTTGAAGCAAGCTATTACCATTTGAATCAAATTATAGCCACTGATGATGATATCCAAAATTACAACTTTTTAACAAAGAAAAAAAAGAATTTAGCAGATAACAATCAATAATCTAACAATATAATTTTACCATACAGTAGCAGGCCAAAACTACTGCTAAAAAAGATCCACAGATAATCACAATAAAAATTTCAGCTTCATATTTAAACATTAAGCCACCAATCTGAACTATCAGCCATTGAAGCAGAGAACAAACCAACAAAAATGACGAAAAATAATACATCAAAAAGATGGAACCCAAATCTATCAATAAAACCATGATTAGTAATAAGAAGCAAGCATCCAAAGCTCAAATTCAATGAACCTCAAAATAAGAAACGAAAATCACCATTTATATATCTTTAATCAATAATCTTTTACAAACTATGAGACGATCTGATTCAGCAGATGTTGCCTGTGACCTCAATAGATCCAAACAACAAAATGATCGGATAACAATGAACCCTTCTATATCCATGTCCCTCTCTCTCTGTGAAACTATTTAACTTAAATCCCTCTCTTAAGTAGATGTTGCAATATTTGTCCTGATTTTATATCTTGCTTTAGCTCAGTGTCTTCTAAACTTGGCTTTTCTTTCACTTTCATAGATGCCAGCATTGAAAGCTTGAAAACAGCGTTATGGGCTTATACGCACATGAACTATGTTTAACATTCTAATTTTTCCTTCTTTGAGTTGTCCATAGATAACCATCAAGTTACTCCACCACTCCTACCAACTGAAGGGCGTCTTGAAATCATACTCAATATTGATTCTATAAAACGTCTAGACTTATCTCCTCTTCATGCAATAGCTTGAAAGGATATCAAACATCAGGTAAGCTAACATTGTGTAAATATCAAAATCTATAAAGAAAATTCATTATGGCTAAAAGATGTGCCAATTCATGTAGATAGTCTCCTAGTTACACCGAAAGAGCTCCTAGAACATACAGTTGGATTTACTATCAATTATGAAAGGTAAGATCCATATGATAGTCTTGAACTCTCAGAACTCAGTGATGTTAGGTTATGGGTTGTAAGACTTGATGCTATCTGTCCATGGTTTCATGTGGTGCTTGACTGGAGAGCTGTATAGCTTGCTCGATACGCAGCAATGCTGGTTCCCCATCAGGTAAAAATATATGGAAGCTCTACTTAATTTTAGATCACAAATATTCTTTTTTGATATAAAGAATGCAATAGCATGGAAAACAATATCTAAGTAAGATGATACCACAGACTTACCCTTCTTTATCATAAATGGACAGTAATGAAATTTAAATCAAATTCCATAGAGAATTAGGTGAAAGCAAAATTCATACTTCATGGTCATTATGTTAATAAAGAAGTAACATTAAGGTACGATTTGCATTTCATAGAATTAACGGTTCTTTCATATATCTGAATACATTATTTCATTTAGATGAACTATTAAGCATATCTTGTAAGGTGAAATTTCTGGCAGATGAGCATGAGAATGGGCATGTTTAATAATGAGGCCATGGAATTGTTTGTTATGATTAAGGCCTTCACTGTTTATTCATGGTTGAAGCAACAACACGTCCCAAAGACAAAATTAAAGACGAAAGACATTGCCAGGATTCTTAGTTTTGGCATGGAAGATGAATTGTTTGACTTGAATGAAAATCAAAGGATGAATCCTTCATAATAGCCTAACATGGGGAAAATGGATATTCTCGAGTTTTAAGATGGCATCAACATTTTTTCTGGAATTTTGTCTCTGATCACTATAGATTTTATTCTGAGATCATGTGAGTTTGCAATCTGGAATGATATATTCTCTTCAGGAAATATGGGTGTCTGCAATGTAAAATGTACCCAAGGGATCCAGATCATTTAGCCTTTCTTATATCTTGGCACCGAACCAGCAAACCCTGAAGAGAACCCTGGTATTTGTTGGAAATAGTGAGAAAAAGAGTATTTTTCATAAACATTGTATTGCAAAATAAATTGTTAATGCATGAAACCTTTCTCCTTTGGTACCAGTTTGTTGTGTATTTTGTGTTATTTCATGTCCTTACTAATAAAATAAATGGTTGCATTAAGATAGATTTATTGATTATGCTGACATAAAGTATTCTAAGATCTTATTTGCTCTTATTATTACTTCTGTTTGGAATGACCAAAAATAAAAAAGTTGTTTGTAAACCAATGTTTTATCAAAGTTAATATTTTCTCTACCTCAAATTTCATCCATCTTTTAACCCTTACTTTTCAGAATCTGTTGCATGACAAAGACCAACATAATGAAAGGAATTTTCATAAAAATGAAAGTATTTTCAATATCATGGTACTTTTATTAGTATCCTATAATATAAAACATTATCATGAAATTAATAATTTATCATCAAACTAACAACTAACCTACAATCAACATCCTGGGAAATGCCTACACGTAACAACTCACAACTAACCTACAAACCCTGAAGATACACCTAGTATTTGTTGGAAAGAGGGAGGAAAAGAATATTTTCATACTACAAAAAAAATAACAATTAACATCCCTCAAATTTTATGGCCTGCTACAAATTTAGAATTCAAAACAAATAGCCAGCAACCCTATTCAAAACATCCCTCAAATTTTATGGCCTGCTACAGATATATGATTCAAAATAATTAGTCAGCAACCCTTTTTTTCATGCTAAGCCCTGCTACATATATATGATTGACTCAATTCTGAAAACCTTACGGCCTCATGGGCACAACTAATAATCATTAAAACAACTTATCAAAAATTATGGGATTGGCACATTGACCCCCTAAGCTGGCCTAATCAATAGACTACCCAGAGGAAGCTTTGGAACGGGTCTGTGGGAGGAAAATTGACTACGATGCAGCTCGCCAGCCTAGTGAGGAGGCAATGTTACTGTAGCACCCTTCACTTGATGAAATTACTGTTTCCATAATGTTCGATGCCTATAAATATTATGATTTCCCAGATTAGGAGGTAACAAATTATATGAAACCTTAGCTCAAAAATCCCAGAATTGAAGGTAACCAATATTTTCATATTAGTGGTCTGGTAAAGTGCATCCAAATAGTGCATATGTTTAGTAAAGGAGTCACCATCTGGTACGGGTACAACTTCATAAAAGAAGTTACATGCCATATAGAATATCACAAAAGTGTATTTTCATGTTGAAATCACAATGCAATATCAAAAATACAATAAATCATTATGTTTTACATATCCTTCAATCAATTGTACATATAGAAATATGAATTGCATTCATAAAGAGCAATTACTACTACATATGGGAATTTAATCGAAGAAAAATAACATTTTCTCCAAAAGTAAAAATAAAAAAGAAATAGAAAATATCATGAAGGGATAATAATGAAACATATAATTTGCACCAGTTAGGTCATGTTCCGTGTATTGCATACCTGGATACCAGTAGTAATGCTCTTAAGAAAACGTCTCCTTCATGAACTCCCAAGGCTTAAAGCTCTGCATTGGCTTGATCAAAAGGTTGGGCACATCGATCCGCGGGTGCATCGCGAGGTTGGTGTCCTTCTTCGCATGCAAAACCCCCTCTAAATTCAAAAAAAGTGTAAGAATCCATTCTAACAATACTCATATACCCACCTACCAATACAGGTAGGCATGTATGATTTTTAGTTCGACCACTATTCATATTTATATTAAAATTTTTACTGTTTTCTCTTATGGTTTCTGGCACCCTTATCATCTTACATATATAGTCATGAAGCTCTTTAGAAAGCTGCAAAAGTATCATGCTAATAAATCAAGCATAACCACTAAACAATTAGAAGTATCATGCAAATTTTCAAGCAAAACATGAACACACCATGATAATCATGTATAAACTTTTTTTAAAATCACATAAACACTTATTTAGGACTAAAAAGGCAACCACTAACCCCATGAGATTAACCTGGACCTGCACAAAGAGATCATAGTGGGAGATCGGCACCAAAAAAGTCAACCACTTTCGTATTCTTCTTCTTCTTCGTCTTCTTGTCCTTCTACACCTCTGTAAAATCCCTCCGATCAAAATCTCCTCATCAAAAACCCTTCGATCAAAATTGGTACAGACAACAATCAAAAGCAGTACTAATTATAAAAAAGGAACAACAATCACAAAACTTACTTCTAATGTCTCTCTCTTTGGATGGGCACTCGACATGATTCGTGGCTTTGAAAAACGCAACATTCAGGTCCTTCTTGATCGGCAACTACATGTCTCACCTTGGAATTCCTTCAAGAACTACAATCGCGAAACTTATCCCAATCTCATCAAGATTCCTTCAACCAAAAAATAATAAAAATAAAAATAAAAAACTCAAGGGATATTCTTTCTATGAATATGCTTTCTCAATAGTCTTGAACAATAAGACAATTGTTGTAGTAGATGGAAATCCTTGCTTGATTTTAATTTTTTATGTCAAATAGAATTTGTTCCTAACACATCTGTCACAAAATTTCTGTCATGGTTACTTTCTTAAAATGCCAGAAACTAAACTTTGAGTCCACTGGAACTTTTGCAAAACAAATCCATTGGTGAAGAATTAGCATACATGCAAAGCATAAGCCATTTCCGCATCTTAACATAATTTTTTTTGGCATTTTAACAAAAGGGAAAATGAATTGTACCTACACAAATGTTCAAAAAGGCATAGTTCGTTTATGATAGAGAATCAGTTGCCATCATTTAGCAAATTTTCTGTAAAATAAACCATGCGAAGGAAGTCCATTAGATGAATACAAAAACACCAACAAAGAAATAAAAGAAAATAACCAAAAAGCATGGATGTCATGCATATAAATGAACAGTTTCATCAAGAATTCTTGCCAGATCTAGGGCATTCTCTTCGCTTCATGCTTTCTGTAATTTTCTAAAAGAAAGTTATCTGAAAATTAAGAATTTTTTGAGGTCTACTTATGGGATGAGTTCTTTTTCCAACATTTGATTTGGGCACCCAGATTTATAGCAAATCCACAGGCATATCTCTATGTGCTGACTAATGTCAATGGACTTGCTAAATTGCATGCATGGACAATATGAGCTCGATGAGACAAAAGAATGAACATGTTCAGAATAGAATTTTTTTCCTAGCTACAATATTGTCACAAACTTTCTATCATGGTTACTCTCTTAAAATTCCAGCACTAACTACACTTTGAGTTAACTGAAACTTTTGCAAAACAAATACATTTGTGATGTCTCGTGCCCTAAGCTAAGGGAGACGTGCTCTCTTCTTTCAAAGAAGAACATGATGCTGACTTTAAAAAGTTCTCTGAATAGAAAAGTTAAGGAATCAGATCAATGGGTTTAAAGGATCAACATCAACCATTCAAATAAAAAATTGTTGGGGGGACACAAAAAATAAAGAAATGTGGTTTTTAGATATCAGAAAGATCGCAACATAAATGAATTATATTCTGAATCTACAGTAAAAGAAGATAAAAATGAAGTAACTCAATAAAAAGAGAGTGGAAATAGGGGAAAACACGTATTGTAGTTGTACTGCTGCCGATGATGCATTCGCCATTGCAGGATAGATAGTCGTCGTAGGATGAGAGAGGGAGGAGGTTGTTGAATGCCTCGGCATCAATCAAAGAGATGGGATTTAATGCTACCTGCTCCTTTAGCAACAGCATTTGCAACCAATGACATAGGCACATGGTACTTATTTAATCCCAGTTTCAACAAAATTAAAAGATTTAATGCTAAGAAAATAGGATTAATACTCAGGAAAACCTTAGGATCCATCACATTGCTAAATAAGATGGAATAGATGAAACCAAATCAAATGGTAAGTTTGGTTTTTTAAACAGATAATAATGCATAACTTTGGAATTGCGAGAAGGTGAAAAAACCTCTACATTGTCCCTTAAGTAGTCCGTAGCCCAACAAATCTGAAAAATGAACTTAAACAATTAATACAAATAAAGTAAAATATATCTAGCACTATCAAAATATATCAACAAAATTTTTAGCAAGCAATGCAAGTTCATCATGAATGTACCTGTCAGACATGTATGCACACCTGCCCATTCATCTTTTGAAGTGCTGTAGCAGCTTCATTTTCTGACAAAAACCTGCACAAATCCATATACAGACCAATACAGACCACCATTAAAGAGAAGTCTATTTTTTAGGATTAGAAATTGCAGGCACACACTTTGTGCCACATCAATCAATAGCCAATATAAAATCTGTGCTTCTATTGCTACATTTGGGCTTATACTTTTTTAATTTACCTAGATACTATCCTTCCCCATCCATCATGATAAGTAATAGTCATCTTTCTTGTCAACCGAATGATATGTATAAAGATCAATATAAACAGCCCCGCTAAAGCATTAACCAGTATCTTCATTAAAAATTCAGCAGGGATTTTAATGCTACAACCTGGGCTTTGTAAACCATGACTAAACACTGTATTAGAGTACATAGACCTTACATTCTTTGATGGTAGAAGCCATGAAGTACTTCTTCCCTCAGAATTGTATGTAATGCACATCAAAAAAGAAAGTATGATAAAAGTAGTTCCAAATTATCAAAGATGCGTATCCTTGGATAAAACAATGTTATGAACCAACTGTGAGCAAAACCATTCCAAATTATCAAAACATGCAAAAAATCCAGTTCAAGCAATGTTTTCCAAATTATCAAAAATGCATTATCCAAATTATCCAAATTCAAATTATCCAAGTTCAAAAATGATGTGAGTTAAAACCAAATTATCCAAATTCCAAATTATCCAAATTATCCAAATTGCAATGCAATGATTTAACTGCAATAAAAAAACTGGAAAACTCAAAAATATTTTGGATTATCCAAATTGCAATACATTGGTTTTTAAGTTAACATCAGGATATGATTGGTGGCATGGAAGACACACATAAATACATAAACTCTCCCATGCTTTTCTCTAGAAGTTCATGCCTAACTAATAAATAAAACATGGTATATGCAAAGGAAATATTACGGCTGGCATACTCACAGGTTGTGCTCTAATATTGGGTCAGTATCAGGTTATTTCTTTTTAGTTTAATTTAACAGCCTTTTTTAATAAGTTGCTCTGAATCGGCCTTTTTTACAGTCAACTATTAAAGGATGTTTACGTTGTGAGTTGAGGGAGGCCTTTGGCCTCCCTCCCCTCATCACTCTCCATTACTCCCCACTAAGTTAGTGAGGAGGCCCTTTGACTCCCAAATCAACATGAGAGTTTTTTAAATTTAGTACCATGGCTATTTGCCAGGGTTAATCCTCTCCAATCCTCTTCTAACATGTTATCAGCACGAATTCGCTCTAGAGAAAATTTTTGAGCCATAAAAATTTTTTTTTTCATCTTCCCCACAAAATTTCCCTCTTGCGAAGGAATCTTATTTGTTGCGGTAAAGTTGCGACGAATCTGCAAGGCGTTATGGTAGCTGGGATTTTATCTTTTCTACGGATTATATTGATTCTTCCCTAGATCACTGATCTAGAGGTAAATTTCTTGGCTCGTAGATAATTGGATTATGCAAAATATTAAACATTTTTTTTGCTAAAAATAAAGAACATACACCTCTTTTGATGAAAAAAAAATTCTTTAGCACAACCATTTGAGTTTTTTTTGGTGTACTTGATCTGTTTTTACGATCTAATGATCTAGAGTAATTAATCTAGGAAATTTGCATACTCCTTGCCAAGGCATCTGGAAAATTTGCCTGAAGTATCAAATCAGAAATTTGTATTTTCTCGCCATGTTTTCATTTGTCACAAAATATGGGGATATTTGTAGTTATGAGTTGATAGCAAGTAACTTCCACTAAATACATCTAGGCAGTGGAATTATTATATCATGATATCACAAATATCCAGAAGTTACTCGCCCTGTTTTCTGTTTATATCACAAAATATCATAAATTTGTAGTTTTCATTTCGTCTGACGCCTGTCAAAATAATTTGTGCTACTCGTCCTGTTTTCATTTCGTGAAATTAACAGGGATCACAAAATGAGTTATTCTCACCACACAAATTTGTTGTCGTCCCCCTATATACGGATTTGTACGGCGCCTTGTACCCCCCCGAAGGGGGAGCTTTTTTGGGACCCCCCCTGAAGGGGGGGCTCTGTCGTCACGGACCCCCCCAGCAGCGGGGGGGCCTCCGGCAAATAACCCCCCCGACAGCGGGCGGGGGGCTCAGGCGATACCCCTCTGACGGCGAGGGGGGTTTTTCACATCTCCTCCCCCCCGAAGGGCTATCATCTAAGAGCCTGAGATCCGAGCGCCGACATGGGGGATGTTTCTGCGCCGGAGTTACCACGCCCCCTCCTGTCGAGGGAGTTCGTCGGAATGCCTCCCTGAGTTCGCGCAGCCCCCTCCCACCACCTCGCTACCTCCCCTCCTGTCGGGGGGAGGGCTCTTCACCCGCTATGCTTTTCACTACAAGAATTCGAAGAGGCCGATGGTTGAAATCTTTGGGGAAATGAGGAGGATTAAGCCCAGATGGCTGGAATTATTCTTGAGCAACAATTTTTTTTGGAATTTGCGAGTTACACAGAAAGACGAGGAAGATTGACAATTTTATTGGGCCGTTTATTGGGCCTGAAGCCCAGTACATAAACAATTACAATTAAAATGATTTTCATTTTACTTATGGGCCTATGCCAGTAGATGGGCTATTTTTTGGGCCAGAAGACCGGTTTATAAATGAAAATAAGTTTTACGGGTCAGTCGCCCCATTTAGATTAACAATTAATTTTGACTACCAAAATGGTGCTAGAAGCCCAGTTAATCTAATTTTACTTTTAAATTTGTTTGTTAAGATTTTGTAACTGGGCCTGAAGCTCAAATATTAACAATATTTTTATTTGACTTATTGGGCCTGACGCCAAGTTAATTCAATTGCAATACTTTATTTGTTAGTTTTTGGCAAATGGGCCAGCAGCCCAAATATAAATAATATATTAAAATGATTAATATTTATGGGCCTGCAGCCCCATTCAAAATATTAATTTATTTTAATTCTTTGTTATAAGCCTGTTGCGTCATATTGCTAAAATTATAACACTATTGCATTATTATTAATTTATGGAATATTAGGATTTTTTTTCAAAATATAATTATCTTAAGGATCCTGCGACCGCTCTGCCGTTAGTTAACTAACCTAACGGTGTATGACGTCTCCCCGTGGTCCGAGAGATTATTATATTTTCTAGACTATTTTTCCATTTAATATATGCATGTGTTATATAAACTGCGTGGTTGTTTCTTTTGTGCCTGTAGCATATTATAAACTGCGTGGTTGTTTATATAAGCGAAAATGTGATTTTTGGGATCGGCCAATTTGATACCCTTTATATTCCTTGCAATTTTTTTTCTTTTTGAGAGAATTTTGTAAGTGAGGATTAAATGTATTAATGCCAAAGACAGGTGAAAGACCGGTACACCAGCAAATGAAGACGGAGGAAAAATTGGAAAATATAGGGACCCATTCTGGGTTTCCAAATTGTATTTTTCTTTTGTTTATGGACTGTATATTCGGACTTTGAACTTTGTATTTCTTTGGGTATCTGGCCGATCCCCACATTTTATTTATTTTATTTTTAATGCGTGAATTTCAATTTTAATTAATTCATGCTTATTTTAAATTGCGTAGATAAAATGGCAAAAATTGGCATGCGTCGATTTCGAAGTCCTTGACTCTGCAGGGAACAATTACCTGAGTTGGCGAGTGGACCTGAAGTTCCACTTGCGTTCGATGGCCCTCCTTGGGTCCATTTTGCCTCCTTCCTCGGCCCTAGCAGCGGCCGATGCTTCTACTGCATCTTGCAGCGGCACTCCAACCACTGAATCCAATGTAGATAAATGCGAAAGCCATAATCTACATTCAGAAACATATAGATCGGACCTTAAAGGCCGAATACTTAACGGTTGAGGACCCGAAGGACCTGTGGACAGCGCTGGAGGCACGGTATAAACATCAAATTGATGTAATATTACCGCGTGCCAGTTATGAGTGGGAAAAACTCAGACTTCAGGACTATAAGTCCGTCGCTGAGTATAATTCTGCACTTCATAATATCACCTCACGCCTGAAGTTGTGCGGTGAAGAAGTGACAGAACAACGCATGTTGGAAAAGACATTTACCTCGTTTCACGAGAAAGATGCAATCCTCATGCAGCAGTATCGTGAACGCAACTTCACAAAATTCTCTGATCTAATCTCATGCCTACTTAGGGCAGAGCAGAATCGAGATTTACTGCTAGCCCCTCATAATTTACGTCCACCTGGCACTGCACCTATCCCTGAAGCCCACCACGTTTCTCCCCAGAAGTGGAAAAACAAGAAGAAGGATAATAATAACATAGGGAAAGCTGTGATGAAGAATGGACGAGGAGTAGCACTCCCGTCCAACAACAATACAGGAAAGAGTAACTTCATATGGAAGCAAAAGAACACTGACCAAGTGTCACTTCCGAAGAAGAACTGGGAGGATAAATGCCATAGATGCGGCATGACTGGCCATTAGTCCAGAATCTGCCGCACTCCTCGCCACCTCTAGGAACTATATCAGGCGAGCCAGAAGTCTCTGCCTGAAACAAACTTGGCGGTTGTTCAGCGACCAATGATGTTCACTGCAAAAGACTTCGAGAACGACGACCTGCTCGATTAAGCTTCATCTTTTATCTATGCATTTAATATTCAATGTTGCTTCATCTTTAATTTGCTTAAATACGAACTTTTATTTTAAATGTCTTTTTCATTGACTTAAATAAAATTTCGTTTTAGTTATAGATGAAGTATGGAATATTGTGGACAGTGCCTCGTTGCACTGGTGTAGCATTGATATTGCTCCCACATACAACGAGACTATAAGATGCAAATTCTCCTCTTAAACATATAGGAAATCTCCAATTTTCAAGGACATTTCTTTTAAAGAAAATATCTTGAAAATTGTGGACAATATATATTGAATATCAATATGTAACTCGTCAAGAGAATGGCCAGAAGACCATCTACTTACGATTTCATTGGACCCCCGTCGGGCCCGTATAACAATAGATATTCATCCTATATAAAGCCAACTCGACTGAGCACCAGAAGTGCCTTTCTTTGCCATAGTTTTTAACTCTAGCAAAATGGACTTGGTCATCCTGGATCAGCGATGATGGACGCATCATCAACTGAATCCATTGGAGAACCTGAAGATCCTTCAAAAGGTTGAGTTTCCTTGTCCCCCTTTGTCATAAGGGAAAACTACCATAGAGACCTTCCCTCCTGAAAGTGGGTTTAAAGTCTCCTGGCTTCATTGAGAGAATACATGGTGACCTTTGTGGGCATATTCACCCCGCAAATGGCCCATTATCGGTACTTCATTACTATACTGATATATGCATCTACTAGATGGTCTTATGTGTGCCTTTATATTCACTCGCAACCTAGCTTTCTCAAAAGCTTATAATGTGGGTGGATTTACTACACATATCATTCAAGACTTCTGCCAAGCAACTGGCATTAAAATTGAACATCCTGCAGCATGTTCAACCTCATAATGTGTTAGCAAAGTCTCTGGTAAAGAGGCTCCAATGGATTTCATGTCCATTGTAAAATCGCAGTTGCCTGTTGATGTTTAGGGACCATTACACTGCATTCCGCAGCGCTTATCACGATACGGCCCGCTTGTTGCCATATCTTATTGCTGATGCTGCTTGCTTATGGTTTGCCACCAAGTCTTGATTTTGATGAGCAAATTCTCATTGAAATAGGCATGCAGTCTAAAGAAGCCTGAAGCTTCTGAGACGATATCATGGGACACAAAAGTCCTCATCTCGTTATGATCCGCATACTTTTTTCTGTGTGAAGTTGAGATCCAGAAGATCCTTCACATTCAGACTAAAGTACATCAATTGCCGGATAAAATTACGGACTACCAGAAGATTGTTCGTTCACACGTCCCTGCTGCCAACACGCCAGCTAGGATTGACATTCCCAAAGATGGATGCAATCCACCGGCAGCAGAATTGGATGTACCTCAATTTAAAAGATGACGCCTGCCAGGATCAAAATATAAAATTCCTCAAAATAGGAAGATTCCTGGATATATCAAAATGATCCAACCACAGGATGCTGAGCTCAGACCAGCAACCTCTCCCCTCCTAATTTCCCATGCAGAGGAAATAACAGGAGAAACATCATTATATTACGTACGTACTGGAGAGGTACTGGATAGATATAGCACAGTCGTCGTCGATGGTTTTTGCTTTCGCTATTGCCGTTCACGTCGCTGAATACGACGATGACGTCTACCCACTTTTCTATAGCGTAAACGCATAGAATGGCCAAAGTGGGACGAGCCAATAAGAGTAGAGCTGGACTCACTCTTGAAAAGCAAAGTCTTTGGACCAGTAGTCTATACACCTGAATGTGTAAAAACCTGTGGAATATAATTCAGATTTCATAAAGAAATTGAAATGAAGGAAAAGTGATCATTTTCCTACTAAGCCTAAACTTCTCTGCAAAAGCCAATACATGCAGCTCATGGACGTTGTGACTGCATATATATACGGCAATATAGATATAGAGATCTATATAAAACTTCCAGAAGGGTATACTCTACCCCCAGAGAGGAAAGAGAGACGTAGAAACGTCTTCTCCATAAAGGCTACAAAGATCATTAGTTGATCTTAGCAATATTCTGCCTGTGTATCTTTTTCGAAAGATCGATGACAGAATTTGTAATATTCACCGTATATGTGGTCGACTTAAAGCTAATAGGATCTCCTGCAGAGACCATTTAGAAATCAGATAGCTTTAAGCATACATTGTAAATGAAAAACCTAGGTATAACAAGGTATTATCTCGGCTTATATGTTTAACACCTTCGTGGTGGAATCCTTTAATATCATTCATACACCTGGAGTTTATGAAGAATGATGTCCACTTGCATCCAATTAAAAATGTATGCTTATTTATGACACCTTCCAGTAGCTGGAAGAGGGGGAGGACATCCTAGGTCCCGAAGAGCCTAGCTTTAGTGTACTTGTTACACTTCTTTATCTGGCCAACTGCACGTGTCTCTGATAGAACGTCTGCAGTAAGGTTGTTAACCAGATAAAGTGTTGCCCTGGAGAGCACCACTAGACCAAGGATAAGCTGCTTCTGTGCAACTTCCAAGGGTCAAGGAATATTTATTGCATATGCAGGTTTAAAGATCATCGCGATGACTGAAACACAATAGGCCGGCCACCTCCTAAATATATACACATCATCATCCAATGTCTACATCTTCTGAGAAGCTCATCATCCACGAAGCAAGTATTGAAAACGCTCAGCCAGGTCTAGCAGTACCTTGCAGACATACTGAAGACTGATTCAAAGAATACTTTAGTGGAGTCATCTACCAACTTCGAAGAGCATTACACTCCAGAGCGACTCTGCCTTCCAATAGCCGCTAGATGAGTGAAACTTGTATAGATGAGTGATAATTGTATTTTCTTTCAGAACATGATGGATGTATAGACGAATAGGAGATGATTGTATAGATACATAGGAGATCTGCAAGCCTGAAGCTTGTACAGATCAGGGGGAGTCCCTCGATAGTTGTACTCTTTTCCCTTAAGCTGCTGGTTTTTCCCACTGGGTTTTCCCCAGCTAAGGTTTTAACGAGGCAACCACAGTGGCTCTGGATCCAGAAGTATCCACCCCATTGGCATACTGAATTCTGAAGTATTCATATGCTTAACCCAAGGTAATGGAGAGATGAGGGGGAGTGTTGTGAGTTGAGGGAGGCCTTTGGCCTCCCTCCCCTCATCACTCTCCATTACTCCCCACTAAGTTAGTGGGGAGGCCCTTTGACTCCCAAATCAACATGAGAGTTTTATAAATATAGTACCATGGCTATTTGCCATGGTTAATCCTCTCCAATCCTCTTCTAACAGTTTAAAGGTTGTTAAATTGAACTAATATATCAAATTGAAATGGAAAGGTGTTTGTCAATTTGTTTGATCTTTGGAAAGGTGCATGTCAATTGAAATAATGTTATGGAAGGATCATAAAGTGTCACCACAAAGTTGTATCTTTATTATCGTTAATGCACGTTCTAATGCTGATTTTTTTTAAAATGGATGTACTTTAAATGAAGATGAAATAAAATCCTAATTTTAAATACCTGATAATTACCAAGCTGATGAAATCGAGCAATGCGGCTTTAGCTTCGTTGTCTCTCATAGAAGCTTCAATCTGAACTCCCAGTGTTCCATCGTTAATATATGGACAAAAATTTGATAGTGTTGAAAATCAAATAAAGGATGGATTAATCATAGAGACATGGGTTAAGTGGCACAATCGAATGAACATGTGATCATGACGAACGTTCTCACCTGAACATGGAAGGATCACCGTTCCAATATACAAAAACCCTTGCTACTTTCGCAAGAAATTCTGGTAGTGGGCCAGATAAATTGTTGCAAGAAAGATCAAGTTCCTGAATTCCTGATAATGCACTCAAGAACAAAGGGATTGTTCCTTACAGTTACCACCCAACATCAAGCTATCTAAGCCAATACATCTACCCAATGCAGCTGGTATTTTCCCCGATAGCTTACAAGAAATGAGCATCTCCAAAAATTTGCAGGAAATGAGCATCTCCAATCTCAAATTACCAAAATTCATTAAAATCTGCAAATAAGCATCTCCATATGCATCTGCTAGAAATGAGCATATCCAATTACCAAAATCTGCAAAAGATTAACAAAAACGATTAAAAATCCGCACATAATAAATCTGCAAGATAGGCGAACATGTATTAATGCTGACATTCACATCTTGCAAAACATGAAGGACTTAATTACTAAATGGTGAGGAAAGCAGAAGTGCAATTTAAATGTATAGCCTATGAAATATAAAAGTATAAATTTAAATGTTTAAATTTAAGTGCAATTTAAATGTATAGCCAATGAAATCAATGATGCATTTATAAATGAAATATTCAATGCTTCATTCCTTTCATTTCGCGGTGGACAGGACAGGTTCATTTTGGCAATGTTTATGGGAAATACAGGTTCAAAAACAGCGAGCTTTAGTCCAAATAAAAAAACAGAACCTGAAAAAACAGAAAAAAATCCAGTGATTCAACGATTATATGAAACACAGGTTCTATGCAAGCTACAAAGAACATAACCACAATTAACATTGTAAGAAAAAAATGCATGAATTAACAGGTTTTCAGATAATCCATTGTTTCATTTAAGCTTGTATTTCATCTGAAAACCTGTTAATTAACATCAGAAAACATGTATTTCAATTAGCAGTTTTGAGGTTCAATGAAAATGCTAATTGAGGTTCTATGAAATATGAGAGAAAAGAGATATTTTTGAGGTTATATGAAAAGTCTAATGGAGGTTATATGAAATATGAGAGCAATTGATATTTCTGAGGTTCTATGCAAAGGCAAATTGAGGTTATATGAAATATGAGAGCAAGAGATATCTATTGCTCTATTAAATGCATGTTCTATGAAATACATTTTTGAGCTTATATGAAATAACCTGTATTTCAATTATCAATTGAATATGCAAATTGAGGTTCTATGAACTCACATGTTCTATGAAATGCTCGAATTAACCGGTTCAATGAGATACATGTTCTATGCAAGCTACAAATACATGTTTTCAGTTGTTAATTAACATTTTTTCAACCCGTTATAGGTTTCATATAAATTTGTTGATACCTTTATATGACAGGATTTTTGTGTACCATGGCTACTTGATTTTTTTCAGTTTGGATGTTCAAATAGCTACTACATCAAAGAAAACATCTCAGTTTGTTAAATATATGAGAATATCCTGTATGAGGTATGGGGGTGAGGAAATAGTGCATGTTCCAGGAAAACATAAATTAACATCACAACGTTTAACAAAACCGTACCATTTAAACAACGATATTTTTCTCGGAATAAAATCTCAAATTTTCTAATAATCTTGAATGCGATACCTAAATTGCAGTTCCAGATCAACAAAAATTGAAAAGAAAGGACACAAAGCAGCCTATCATTAATAAAAACCAATCAAAAGATTGATGAAATTGGGATTAATAAGTAAAAATTAAATCACAAACAAAACCAAAAATCGAAAATAAAAAATGGGCAAGGGCCAAACCTTGGATTAATGAAGAAATCAGAGCTTTGGGAAGCAAAACTTCCTGCAATTAGAAGTTGTTGATTCAATCAACAATGAACAAACAACAAAGAAACTGAAGAACATCAAAAATCTGAGAGGTTAGAAGCTCTCACCGATTTTTCCAGATGAGATTGAGGTTAGAAGCTCTCACAGTTTAGCTGAGAATGGTGTTGATGTTAGAAGCCCTCACCGCTTCAGCTTCTGCACGTTCATGCTCTAACGTGTGATTATGCAATCACCCATGATTTGAAAATTACTGCAGCTCTCATTCAACAGAAGAAAAATGGGATTCAAAATCCCCCCCAAAAAAAAACCATTCTCTCTAAACTATTTGCAACTGTGGTTTGCAACAGTCTAGAATGCTTCTTAAATTAGAATGCCAGGGGAAAATAAGATGATTTTTAAAAGACAATTTCAAAAAGTAAGCATACCTTTGTATCCAACATGATGGCAGTAACATTTTCTTTGGATTGCATATTATAGTCCTTGACCAAATCAATAGTTTTACGGTGAGAACTGCGGTCAATACATGAATCAGGAATACAAATATGCAAGAAAAATGTAATCATAAGAAACATACATGAAACAGCATTGTAAACAAACAACTATAATCTTATCATAATGCAAAACGCCAGAAAGCTAGCTTTATCCCAGCCCAATCATAGCATCGCCAGCTTCTGTTAACATGGCATTAAGCTAATAAAAACACTAAATTTAAGATTCGTTGAGGCATTAAATCAAAAAGCTCATGTGGTATCAACACATCAATAGAGATGGCCCTAGAAAGTAGATGTATGCATGGAACCCAGAAATCAAGGAATTAAAGGTCTCACCGTTGGCCCGATGCGCCTAAACTCTTTCATGTAAGCTCGTTCCTCAATCAACGATGTTGTATTCTTCAGATTTGCAAATCACATAAAAGGAAAGAACCCAAAAATCAAAAAAATTGATGAAAGGTATAACCTTTAGCCCGATGCACCTGACCACTTTCACATTAGATCCTCCCTCAATCAGCGATGCTTACACTCGGATCAGTCGGGTGTTTGGATTTGAACTATGGCTAGGGCTTGCACGCAATGCTTGCACGATGCTTGCACTCCGATGGCTTGGGCTCGAGAACTTTGGATAGAGAGCTTTGGATCGAGAGCTTGGGCGAGGGTTGACTCCATTAGGGCATCCGATGGCCCTCCGGAAGCTTCAAAAAGGTTCTAATGGCTGTATGCGACAATTCGGGTTGATGGATGAAGAGGGTGTGAGGGCTAGGGAGAGAGAATAAATTTCCCCCCCAAAATTTTGAGGTTTCCCCCCAATGTGATCTGGGTTTCCCCCCCAAATTTTTACTCCCAACGTGCCTGGAAAACTGTGATCGATCGTGATTTTAAAAAGTGATTTCAAATCTTTCTCTCACCTGCGTACCTGTGGGACCCACTTATGTACGTGGCAACATCCTTGCCATTTACCAGAGTAAATCCAAGCCGTTCTTGATGACTGGGACAACCAAAAATATGACTGGACTTATGACTGGGACAAAATTCAAAAAAGGTTGTGTTTTATAGTATATATATATATATATATATATATATATATATATATATATATATATATATATATATATATATATATATAGAAAAAGAACGTATATCCAAACCAATTGTAAAAAGAAAAATCCCACATACTTACCCCACTTTATACATAGAATATGGAAATGACAAGGTCGAAGATCTCTATGATTCATGAAAGGGTTTACTGCGGTGATTTCCAAATTCAATTGAATTTACTATTTTCATTTATGAAAAGCCAATTAAAAAGATTTATCTTGCATGCTTGAAAGATTGGTCATGATATTATACATTAGATAGAGAATGAGTTGTAGAGACTTGAATCCAAATCGTGGATTTCGTATATTAATTAAAAGCTATGATAAGAATCTCTCTAATTTCATATTGTATACTTGATTTCTATTTCGTCTTATTCGCTGATAATCCATCCTCTATAATTGATGTTAGACTTGATAAATTCTTGTGAGTTGTATGTTTTTAATTGCTATGTTAGAGTGTTGCCGAGTGCTTATGAGATGAGGAGATGATTTAGTCGTTTTTCCTAACTTTGACTTCTTTTCCTCTTTATTACTTTTATCCTCCGGCGAGCTTTTTATTCGTCTTCCTCGAGGACGAGTAAGGGGTAAGGTTAGGGGATTTTGATGTGTCCATATTTTCTATGTTTTATCGTGTATTTCCATAGCATTTCGATCGCCAGAAGTTCATATTTTATATTCTATTATTCTTTTCCTGATATATTTGATTCTTCCAATGTATTTTGGATTTTCTGGAACTTTGGTGCGATTCGAAGCGATAATGGGTGATTGACATGAATATTGGAAATCGAAGCTCACGTCACCATGCTCGATGACTCATAGGAGCTAAGGAAAGAAGAAGAAGGAAGAAGGAGAGAAGAGAAGGAACAAAGAAAGAGAGAAGGAAAGAAGAGGGTAAAGAATGAAGAGAGGTGGAGAGAGTTTCTAGGTCGCTCGGTCGAGCGTGCCACACGCTCAATCGAGCTGTGATCCTGTATTGAGTGGGAAAATTGCAAGGGGTCGCTCGGCCGAGGGACCCACCTTGCTCGATCAAGCGCCTCTCTGCAGACGACCCCCATTTGGCCTTGGACTCTCTACCTACTTCGCTCGGTCGAGCGGCTTCCCCGCTCGACCGAGCAGCCCCCCTCTTTGATGGGCCAAATTGTTGGATATTGAGTCGCCACTCTGTGGTTATTTTGATGATAAGCAGCATATTATGCTACTAATGATTTCATTGAGTTTGTCTGTAGGATGTGCATTTTTAATGTAGATGAAGAAACATGGAATTTTAAGAACCATGATTCAAAGAATGAAAGTCAAACTTATATGTTGGTACAAGCAAATCAAGGAAGGCAAAAAATCAAGTTGCATCCAAGGCTGGACGGCTAGGAGTATTGAAGAATAAGCACAAAAACTACGTGGTTTAAAAGCTCAAGTGAAAGCTAAGGCAATTGGACAAAGAGTTGCATGCTAGCTCAAATAATGTTGTAATTTTTTGAATTTTTTTAGTCTTAGGAATTTGTTAAGGCATATTATTTAAGCCCACACACACTTAGGATTAAGCCAAAAATTATTTAAAATATTTAGAATATTTTTTTCCTTAGTTTTCGAGCCCAAAGCTCATACTAGGAAGTCTCTGGGAGTCGACTACCATCTTGGGAGTCGACTACCAGCAGACAGCCTGATATCTGGGTCAAATGGCTAGATTTTCAAACTCATTTTAATTATTGCATATAAATAAATTTGAAATTATTTTCAAAAGTCTCCTTGTTTAAATTCATATAAATGTTGGAAAAATCTTTTGGAAATAATTTGAATTTCAAATTTCAAATCTCCTTGATTGATGCATTTTTGAAATAGCTTTTTTAATGATTTTCACCTTTATAAATATAGGGATTGAGCTTAGATATCAAACAAGAAGTTTTTTCATGTAAAATTATTGTTTCAAAAGGGTTTTCAAAGTTCTTTCTCAAGCTCTCAAAATCTTCTTTTGCCATATTTTAAATTGCTTTTCAAATATTTTTGGCCTTATTTTCTTGATCTTCCAAAGCTTCAAAATTTCTTAGATCAAGATCATCCTATAGCTACACTTCAACACTTGGGCTTCAAATTGAAAAGGTTATAGGTGTAAGTATTTTTCTCACTTGGGTGTAGTGTGTTGTGAAAGTCCTCGGGTTGTGAGGAAAGGAAAAGTCATCGGCTAGTGAGGCAAGGGAAAATCCTTGTTGTAGGCAAGGTGGTTGTAAATCCTTTTGGCGGGAGGAGGTTTCTACTATTTACCGATAATAGTGGATTAAAGCCCGACAAGAGTTTCGGGGACTGGACTACCTGGGAGTGGGGAATCAGGATACATCGTGGTGTTCATGGTTGTTATCTTGGTTTGACTCCTTACTTGCAATTTATTATTTCCGCTGTGCTTATTTCATTGATGCAAGTATTTGTTGATTAAGAATGATATTAGGTAATTCTATATTAATCTTAGGGAGAAAATTTCTAAAGGAATTTTAATTTCTAAAAACACTATTCATCCCCCCCTCTAGTGTTCTATTTGCCACCTTAGATCCCAATATTTGGTATCAGAGCAAGGTTACTATATGGCTTCAACTGTTCGATTCCTAAAAGAACAATCTTCCACCCAACCACCATTCTCAACGGATTAAATTATGGATCTAGGAAGAATAGGATTCAAATTTACCTTCTCTCTATTTCCTACGAGCTATGGAAAATGGTGGAGAACCTTTATAAAGCACCCACTCTTGAGGAAGAAAAGTGGACCAAGAAGGAAACAGACAAAGTTTCTCTAAATGCCAAGGCGATGCCCATTCTATATTGCAGACTTGACACAACGGGTTTCAACCGCATCTCCATGGCTACCTCTGCGCACCAAATATGGAAAATCCTTGAGGTAACGCATGAAGGTAACGAAAAAGATAAATCATCGAAATCTTCTCTTTATGTTGGTAGGTATGAACAATTTATGATGGAGAAGGGCGAGAACATAATGGATATGTACATGCGATTTACGGAGATCGTCAACACACTTGCGGGATTGGGAAAGAAGTACACACAAGAGGATCATGTATGCAAGATCCTTAGATCCCTCACTCCCGAATGGAAATCTAAAGCTTCGTCCATTGAAGAGGGCAACGACACTTCAAAGCTAACCTTGGATGAGCTCATCGGTAATCTAATGTCGTATGAACTCCAATTGCAAGAGAGAAAGACCAAGGAGCACGATGAAAAGAAGAAGAACCTCGCTTTCAAAGCCACATCAGATATGGAGGAGTCCGATGATGAAGTCAATAATGAGATGAAGAAACAAATGTCACTCATCTCCAAAGGATTCAAGAAAATCATAAAGGCACGTAAGTCCTATTATCGTAAGTTCAATTCTACTAATGATGTAATTTCTTATGAATGTAATAGGCCCGTTCACATGAAGAAAGACTGTCCAATAAAGAAAAACAAAGACAAGAGAATAAAGCTATACAAAGGCAAAAGGCCAAATAGAAAAGCTTATGTGGCTTGGGATAAAAGCGATAATGAAGAGGATTTCGATAGCTCATCATCATCTGAACGTGAAGGAGAAACAAGCATAAGGAATGAGAAGTCATATATATGCTTCATGGCACGAGGAGATCCCAAGGTAAATTTCTACCCCAACTCTAGTGATAGCAATAGTAGTGATGATGATGAACTTGATTAGGACGAGGAATTTCATTAAATTTATGCTTTATATGAGGTCCAACTCAATGAGCTTTTAACGCTAAAAAAGATGCATAAATATTGTGGTTCATATTCTACTAATTAAGAGCTATAAAAGATTAGGGAAGAGAACCTAAAATTGATTAGCAACAATGGATTTAATTGAAAAGAATAGGTTGCTCAATGTAGAACTCAAAGACCTAAGAAATAGGTTTGGAGACTTAGAAAAGAACATGGCTGCCATTAATGCAAATCATGATGACTTGGTTAATAATGTTGCTAGGTTCAATAAAGGTAAAGAAAAATTAGATAGCTTGATTAGTTCACAAAGACCCCAATCTAGCAAACATGGCTTAGGTTATAATATGACCAATCAAAATGCTAGGAATTCTCATCGTCAAGCTAGAGTTCCTAAAACTGAAAATGGATATGTCAAAGTTTGGATTCCCAAAATTGGAACCGTCTAAATGAAAGACAATTACATTTCTATTTTTATGAACAACGTTAATTTTTGTAGGGATTATAGATTTATTTACGGGAAATCGCAACCCAACTAAGTTTGGTTCCCTATTGGTTGATTTTATTATTATTATTTGACTAATTCCATGGACTCACAAAGAAAGTGTACCAAAATTCTATGTTCGATTTTCAGGTACCAAAATTATAAGGGATTAGTATAGGAGCTCCAAATGAATCTCTAAATCCATGCATACATTAAGGGAGAGACACAACTATAATGATGCAAACTTTGAGGGGGAGCCTATGTAAGAATTTTTCAATTGGTATATTATTCGTTTTAACCTTTTTAAATGATGCCAAAGGGGGATAGAGACATATGCACGGCATTGCATAGTTTTTATGTTTTTATGCAATATGTTGTCATCATCAAAAGGGGAAAGAATATTGGATATTGAGTCTTCACCCCGTGGTTATTTTAATGATGAGCAACATACTATGTTACTAATGATTTCATTGAGTTTTTGGGTAGGATGTGCATTTTTAATGTAGATGATGAAGCATGGAATTTTAAGAACCATGATTCAAAGAATGAAAGTCAAACTTATATGTTAGTACAAGCAAATCAAGGAAGGCACAAAATCAAGTTGCATCCAAGGCTGGAAGGCTAGGAGTATTGAAGAACAAGCACAAAAACTATATGGATCAAAAGCTCAAGTGAAAGCCAATGCAAATGGACAAAGAGTTGCATGATAGCTCAAATAATGTTATGTAATTTTTGAATTTTATTTGAGTCTTAGGAATTTGTTAAGGCATATTATTTAAACCCACACACCTAGGATTATGCCAAAAATGATTTAAAATGTTTTAAATATTTTTTTCCTAAGTTTTCGAGCCCAAAGCCCACACTAGTAAGTCTCTAGGAGCCGACTACCACCTTGGGAGTCGGCTACCAACAGACAGCTTGGCATCTGTGTCAAACGGCTAGATTTTCAAAATCATGTTAATTATTGCATATAAATGAATTTGGAATTATTTTTAAAAGTCTCCTTGTTTAAATGCATATAAATGTTGGAAAAGTATTTTGGAAATAATTTAAATTTCAAATCTCCTTGATTAATGCAAACATATTTTGGAAATAATTTGAATTTCAAATTTCAAATCTCCTTGATTAATGCAAACATATTTTGGAAATAATTTGAATTTCAAATTTCAAGTATCCTTGATTGATGCATTTTTGAAATATTTTTTTGAAATGATTTTCATCTTTATAAATAGAGGGATTGAGCTTGGATATCAAACAAGAAGATTTTTCATGTAAAATTATTGTTTCAAAAGGGTTTTCAAAGTTCTTTCTCAAGCTCTCAAAATCTTCTTTTGCCATTTTTAAATTGCTTTTCAAATATTTTTGGCCTTATTTTCTTGATCTCCCAAAGCTTCAAAATTTCTTATCTTTGAGATCAAGATCATCCTATAGCTACACTTCCAACACTTGGGCTTCAAATTGAAAAGGCTATAGGTAATCCTACAAAACCATTGTAAGTATTTTTCTCACTTGGGTGTAGCGAGTTGTGAAAGTCCTCGGATTGTGAGGCAATGAAAAGTCCTCGGGTTGTGAGGCAAGGGAAAATCCTTATTGTGGGCAAGGTGGTTGTAATTCCTCTTGGCGGGAGTTGATTTATATTATTTACCGATAATAGTGGATTAAAACCGGACAAGAGTTTCGGGGACTGGACTACCGGGAGTGTGGAACCAGGATACATGGTTCTGATGTGCTTATTTCATTGAAGCAAGTATTTGTTGATTAAGATTGATATTATGTAATTCTATATTAATCTTAGGGAGAAAATTTCTGGATGAATTTTAATTTCTAAAAACAGTATTCACCCCCCTCCAGTGTTCTCTTTACCATCTCAGGTCCTAACACAAAAACGGGGCAATTCTCTGGCTACTACGCTCGATCGAGCGGCCTACCCCGATTCCCCAAGCTAGAAGCTGAAGCCCCAAGATGCTGCTCGGCCGAGCGACTCACATCACTCGACCGAGCGGCCCTTTCTCCAAGTGCCTGACGGGAAGCAGGAAGGGACGCGCTCGGCCGAGCGGCTACTCCGCTCGACCGAGCGCATCATCGACAGCCTACAGGAAATGGGATTTTAATGGGTTTCGGGGCTAATTTTCGAGAAACACGCAACTATTGGGTTTTGTATATAAGTAAACTGCTGTTTTTATATTAGGTTAAGATTTGGATTATCAGAGAACTCTTGAGCCACCATTGGGGGAGAGAGCTCTTGCGTTGGTTTTCTTCAATCTATTTCTTATTGAATGGTTTGAATTCCTTAATTTTTATATATTCTGGTCTTGCATTGAATCCTCTACATTTTGATATTAGTTTTGTTATATTTGCTCAGTTTGTGATGAACTTCTTTATTGCCCCCATTTCTGTGGCTATGGCGATGCTAGAGTAGTGTGATTCTAGGGCTTATGGATGAACCCTAGGACCATATGGATTGGAGTTAGGTTAATCTTAGTTCGACTAATCTAGGGTTGCTCTATGGTAGTTTTAACAAGGGTTTTGGGGGATTAGCCTCAGAATTGAAGGATTGCGAAAGTAGCTCCACATTCTAGGGAGAATCCCCACTAATCCAATTCGGGCTTAGTGGTCGTATTTAAGGCTCGTAATTACGAGAGTGACTCGAGTGTTGGGGATGATTACTAATCCCTAACCGCTAGTCGGTGACTACGAGAGTAGCCCGACTGCTAGAACCAACCGTAGTGTAGCGTCCCAATCCATAGATCACGTCCGTGGATACGGATTGTGATGCGGGAACCAATGTCAAGCATAATGCATGCATTCCCGTACAAAGCTGATTACGAAAGTAGAGCTGCACGTTGGAATGCATTAGACGAGTAGGACAACGAAAGTTAAGTACTTGTTCCCATCCTCGGATGTGACACTCCTACCCTCATCTATCGTCCAACAAAAGGACCTTGACCTTACATCTATGCTTGAAAGGCCTAGTAGGGACACCCGATTGCCCTAGACTTTTATTATTTTGTTAACCTATTTTTGTGACAATCAAATTCTACGTGACAACTCACCGACCACGCATTCTCCCTCTTCCAAAAAGCTAAACACTAAACTACCGCCTCCCTAGAAAACGACAATCTTTATATACTACAACCACCATGTACTTATGATGATTCACACCCATGTGTGTGAGCCCGGAGGGACGAACAAGTTTTTGGCACCGTTGCCGGGGAGGCAACAGTTTGTTTTAGTTTTGGGTTAGAGAGTGCTGGTTACACCATACACTTTATCTCCCACCACTCTTTTTATTTTGTTTTGTTTTCTTGTTACTATTTTTTTCTCTTTTTGCTGACGATTTCCTTAGTTGTCTCGAGGTCTTCTGTTTTGCATGATAACGCATTTGCAAGGAGCATAGCATCTCTAACCCTTGTTTCCTAAGATAGAGGCAACCTCGCGGTGACTCGTAGCAGAAAGGAGGGAATGTGAATCAATGACTGAGAATTTCGAAGGACCCGCTCCTCCACCTCCAATTCAGATGTTGATCCGAGACCACATGAGGCCTGTCACCATCTTGTCTTCTTCCGTGGCCGTACCGTTAATCTGTGAAGGAAACTTCGAACTAAAGACATGACTTATCTTGTTGGTGCAACAAGATTGCTTTCACAGATTCCCGCACGAGAACCACAGTCATCATATTGAGGCATTCTTGGCGAAGTGCGCCACATTCCAGATGCAAGGGATCAGCGATGATGCGATCAAGCTATGGCTCTTCCCCTTGACCTTGAAGGAGAGGCCCATTATTGGCTGAAGTCTCAGGGGCCCAACACGTTTACGACTTAGGAATAGTTGGCAGAAGCCTTTGTCACCATGACTTCCTTCCTTCGAAGATGATCCGTCTTCGAAACCAAAACACGAACTTTAAACAAGGAGGACGTGAGATGCTGTATGAAGCCTGGGAGCGCTTCAAGGACCTCTAACATCAGTGCCTGGACCATCACATCCTACCATGGGACGTAGTCTTGGCCTTCTCAATGGAATGCAGTTGGACACTAGGATGATCGTTGACGCCACAGCGAATGGCGTTATCGCTGGAAAGGAACCGGCTGAAGCCTTGAGAATCCTACAGGATATGGCAGCCAATAACCAGTATTGGGGAGACAACCAGTCTGCCTTAACTACTACCAAGGCCTTAGGAGAAGGCAGATTTGAAGTCAATGAGGCGACGAACTTTGATGGCCGTCTCGACTCTCTCACTCAGCAGATGGCCTCGATGGAGCATAGACTCAGTGCTAGGCCTAGTTCACCCCCCACCCGCTACATCATACACCACTTGTGAGAAGTGCGTCAAGCAAGGGTTCCATGGTAGAAATTGCTCCTACCACACGCCTCATGCACCAACCGAGGAGGCCAATTACACATTTGATGATAGAAGAGGTAATAGGGGTGCATACATGAATCAAGCTTGGAGGAATCTTCCCGGTTTTCAATACGGGAATAGTAACGGAGCTCAACATCAGCCCCATCAGCAACAGCAGCATTCCTACCCTCAGTAGCAGTAGTAGCAAGGTGGGAAAAGTTCGTTTGTTGCTTACAGGCAACCAGGATATCAGCAGCACCAGCAGCTCCCACCGCCACCGCCACCACTTCAGCAGAAATCCTCTTTGGAGTCCACCATAGAGAAGTTCATAGAGGAGCAGGAAATGCTCAACTGTGACAATGCAGCTTACAACAATGAGCTTTCTACCATAATGGAACAACTAAAAGAGCAGCTGAGCCAACTTTCAAGGGCTCAAGGCAAGCTTCCAGTCCAATCAAAGAAGAATCCAAGAGAGAGCGCATGCACCAGTACCACTCGGAGCGGTTTATCGATGAAGGATCCAGAGCCTCCGATAATGATTCCAGTCACTCCAATACCAGAGGAGGGGATAGATAAGTAGCCAATATCTGCTAATGGTGGTGACGATAAGGCTGAGTAGCAGCTTGTGAAAGTTGAGAAATATAGCCCTCCAGTGGGAAAAGAGGCGATTAAGGAGAAGACGAAGCCAGGTGAAAAGGAAAAGGCTTGCCCTGCTTTAGTACCATTCCCGAGTAGATTGGCAAATGCCAAGATGATAGAGAAGTATGATATGTTCATTGAGCTACTGAAGGGTACTGAGCTCAACATCCCATTCATAGACGCCTTAACCGAGATACCCTCATACGTCAAATTCCTAAAGGAAATAATTTTGCGGAAAAGGAAGGCTGTGCAAGTGATGTTGGTGGATGAGCCATCGTCATTTTTGAGGAGCAAAAAATTGCCAAAGAAGCTCTCGGATCCGGGGAGTTTCAACGTTCCATGCTCAAGTGGTGGCATCCCCATCAGAAGAGCACTAGTAGACCTGGGTGCCAGCATCAGCTTGATGACATTATACATATTCAAGTGCCTCAACACCGGGACAGAGCAACCGACGGCGATGACGATCCAGCCGGCAGATAGATCGGTGACACGACCATTCTGTGTGGCTAGAGACATCATACTACAGATTCCGATGGGGTGAGTGTACCGGTAGATTTCGTCATCAAGGACATGTCGAATGATGATGGATCCTAGATCATACTTGGTCGCCCATTTACGGTGACAGCTTGGGTGCTAATCGATGTTAGAGAGGGCACTCTTTCCCTCAATATGGGAAACATTAAGATGGAATTCCAGCTACCCAAGCCGATGAGGGAGAGAGTGCCTTCTACGGATGTCGACTATCTGGAGTTGATAGAAGATGAGCTCGTTGAAGAGTTCACGGTCGAGGAGATATTTTCTGACCCCTTGCTGCAGAGCAAGGATCAAGGTGTAAACCCGCTGCATGACAAGGTGGTGGCAGCATACCTACAAGTGCTGGACGTGGACCCAGATGCTGGATTAATCACACACGAGCACTCCATGCTCACCTTGGAGGATCATGACCAGGATGTCGTGAAGAATAAAGAACTGGTTGCTACAGCGTCATCAAGGCGCCATAAAAATAAGAAAGGACCGAAGGAGAAAGAGGATGAGAGGACTGCTGAGGGTCCAACGAATGCGTTTGACCAACCAACTCCTCATGGGTTGGTCGGCAAGAACGACAGGTGCATCTCGTGTGCTCCCAACATTTAGCCTCACTGAGCATTAGGGGTTGAGCTAACGACCATAAACAAGCGTTTTACGGGAGGCAACCCGACCTATTTTCTCGTCATTTTGATTCTAGTTGAACTTTTTGTGATTTTTAGAATAAAAAGCTTATAACTCAAAAATATCTGATGTGTCTCGATTCTCGCAGGAACTTAATGGTCACGATAGCAAAAAAAAGAGGAGAAGCATGCACGTTGAGCTAGGTACGATGATCGAGAAAGAATACGATGAGAGGAAGTAGCAGGCTGCCTGTAACAGCCGCTCGGTGGAGTGGACGCCTAGCTCGACCGAGCATGTCCCCATCAAAAGGAGCACAGTCGAGAAGAATTTCAAGTCGTTGGACCGAGCGCCTAGCATGCTTGACCGAGCGATCGACCCAACTGGAGCCTGATCCAATGCAAAAGGGGGTCCTTCCTTAGTTACGCTCGACTGAGCACTTGGTCGCTCGACCGAGCACCCAACTGCTAGGCGCCCTATTTATAGGGCTAGGGCTGCTCGCTCGAGTTCTTTTTAGAACTTCGAGCGAGCACCCCCTTTCCTCCACTTTCCTTCGAGCGAGCGCTGGCAACTCCTCCACCAAGCTCCCCTCCCCCTCGATTCAGACCTCCACCACCCCTATTCCACCACCTCCCCTACTTCCTCCATCCTCCCCACCTCCCCACCCTACCTTCTTCTCCTCAAATCACCAAGCAGTAATTTCTAACTTCCCCCCTAATTTGAAATAACTTCAAAAATTGAACCCTAATTTCGAATTACGAAGTGTCACGCCTCACTTCCTAAAACTACGGAGGCGAAGGAAGACTAAGGCCTGCTTGGGCCGGAGTTGTGAAGCTCAGACCAAATAAGCGTCTGTATGGGCACCGCATTAAAATTTTCAGGTTCTTGCATAAATAAAACTTCGTAACAACAGAAAGTATTTAAAGGAAATGCATTCATTTTATTCCATCAAGATATCCAGAAGTACAAGAGTCTGACAAGGGAAGTAATGCCCAGCATGGCAACAATGCATGAAAGTAAACTACTGGTGCAAGCACCCAACCTAGGCAGAAAGTAAACGGTGCTACGCACCCGAACTAGAAAGCAGGAAAAACTCTGAACTGCACGGTGAGGGACCTCTAGGACGGGTACTCATCAGGTACGTACTCTGGGTCGACACCCTCTGGCTCCACGTACTCAGGTACGTCCGGCTCGTCCACGTACTCTGGCTCAACACCTAACTTACAGCATCCTAGAGAAAAGGAACTGTACGTCAGGTAAAGTCCACAAGAAAGGGTTAGACTCTACTGCAAGTGTAATATAATTTAGAGCAACATTTTATTGGTTGATTAACATGCTGGGGTTATGACATGGTAGAAAGTAAAACGGTACTGGAAAGTAAATAAGACAGACAATAGCCGCAGCGTTTGCTACCAGCTACGGGACTAAACTAGACGTGACAGAACAAGACAAGAAGAATCATGTGTGTCACAAAGGTTCACGCCTTTCAGTCTGTACCGAGGGAATTCTCAACCTAGTGTACGGGACAAGACAAGACAAGAAGTGTGTCACTTAGGTTCATGCCTTTCAGTTTGTACCGAGGGAACGCTCAACCTAGTGCACGGGACAAGACAAGACAAGAAGTGTGTCATTGAGGTTCACGCCTTTCGGTCTATACCGAGGGAACGCTCAACCTAGTGCACGTGATAAGACAAGACAAGAAGTGTGTCACTGAGGTTCACGCCTTTCGGTTAGAAGGCGGCAAGCACCTTCTCAACCGAGGGAATGCTCAACCTAGTGCATAACTCGAGACAAGACAAGACTGAGGGTGACAAGAGAGATTCACGCCTTTCGGTTTGTGGGTGGCCAAACCTGCCAAGCCGAGGGAATGCTCAACTTTCTGTAATGCCCTGATAGCGACTGCACAAGTACTAGAGGGGATGAATAGTACTTTAAATTAATCAAGAGTATAATTCCTAATTATTGTGCAAACTCAACCAACAATGCGGAATGAAAATATTGACAACAATAAAAGACAATGCAAATAATCGATGTAACGGGTTCAGATCCACCCAAGTCTCCCCGACTTGTTCCCGGTGATCCTACGTCCCAAACACCCGGATCCCCTCCGGCTACTTGAGTTAGAATCCTCTAACCCAAGTTTTGCACTATGAGATTCTTGTAGAAAACCTCTACAAGATCAAATCATACACAAAACGAAATGTGACTCCCACAAACCGGGATCACGAACTTCTCTCATAAACCGAGAGAAAAACTTGCAATATCAATGTAAATATGAAATATAAACACTTACCACAAAACCCTATGCCTTGAGTAAAACTTACAGATTTTAGGGCAAGAAGGATTTTGGGGAAGAAGCAAGCACCAAACCCAAGCTCCACCAAGATGACCAGCAATAGGTGGCTAGGGAGAAGTTGGCGACTTGGATTCAAGCTCCTAGCTTGAGTAGCTCACAATCAATGAGAATCTCTCTTGAGGAATACGAGTGAGGGAGAGATTCTTGTGAAGAGAGGGAGCTTGGAAATAGGAATTAAATGCTCTTCTCTTTGATCTCTAAAACTCAATAATGGCAGCCTTGAATGCTATGAAGAAGCATCACAAGTATATATAGGATAGAGAGAAGAGAGAGGGAAAATTCGTGCAATTAATGCTCCAACGGATCTATTTCTGAAGCAGTCTAATCGGTCTAAGAAGGATCACTGACCGATTAGTTTTGCAACTAGTCGGTTGGTCATTCTTCTTGGACCGACTAAAAGCTTGACAGCCAAGAAAGCTAGTTCAGGAGATATAGAACTAGTCGGTCTAAGAAGACTTGCCAACCGACTAGTTTGACAATTAGTCGGTCGGTGAGTGTTCTTTGACCGACTAAGCAGTTGAAAAACAATAAGCTGAACACAAGAGAACTAGTCGGCCTAAGAACAAATACCAACCGACTAGTTTCATAACTAGTCGGTCGAAGGCTGTTCTTGGTCCGACTAACGAGTCAACATTAGCTCAGGCTGAAAAGTGAAAGTATAACTAGTCGGTCTAAGAAGGATTCCAAACCGACTAGTTTGATAACTAGTCGGTCGGTGAACCTTCTTGGACCGACTAATTGGTCAATAGTGAAGATGCTGAATTGAGCAAGGAGATCTAGTCAGTTCAAGAAGGATTCTTAACCGACTAGATGATAATCTAGTCGGTGATCGGAGCCCCGGATGCACATCCAGGGCACGCGACTCGCTAGTCTTACCACAAGCGCACGGTGTAGCGGCGAGCGGGTATCGAACACGAGGAGGGCAATTGACGGTGCCTTCTTCAATCCACCTGGCTATATGAAAAGTCGAGAAATATTCGCTATAAAGCGGTCACAGTCGTTCAATTGTATAAAAGAAATATCAAATTGATAAAGATGCCTAGGGGTAAGGAATCACCGCTACAAACCGTATCTCGTCATTGTGATTCGTAGGTGTCACAATTGCTAGACTTGAAATTTAGGTGAACTAGTTGCAACTAAATGTAGAACCAAGCTCACGCTCTGGCGCTATTGCCGGTCTATAGCAAACCTAGGGTCGGGTCCAATCTCTTGCAAACCCTAACCTAGGCAAGCTAGCGTGAAGAACAACATCATCGTTCAATCGTATCTCGAGCCCACTCTCGTGCAAACTCAAGCTACGACCTAGGTTGGGATAGTTCCTACCCGTCCAATCTCTTGCAAACGGGTATTGGTATAGAATTGCAATCGAAAACCCTAGTTTCGGTCCAATCTCTTGCAAACCGATTCCGGAGAAATCCAATTGCAACCCAATTCGAATTTATAGGGCTTCCTATCGAGTTGGGATCCAATCTCTTGCAAATCCCAATCGGTATGAATCCCAGCTATTCGTATTATATCAATCCCAAACTAACCCTAATCAATTCTAGCAATATTTTCATCAATTCATCACAAATTAGAAATAGGGATTGTAGGGTTCATCCCTACGCCCTAAGACGATGAAACTACTCACAATTCATAATGAAATTCAATAGAAATTCACAAATAAAATCAATAGAATTCATGGCTATATTCAATATATCAATAAAAATGGAGTTTTTGATAGGGAGAGAGACAAACCAATGAAGAACCAATAGCATCCAACAAAAATAACACTTTTCTCTCTCTCCTAAAAGCTCAATCTAATCTCTCTAAAAGTACTCTAAAAAGGCTGCAAAAAGTTCCGAAAAATCTCTCTAAACTAGGTTAAAAACTGGGGTTAAATACCTCCCAAAATAGCCCAAAAAGCTGTGACGAAAATGCCCCTGCACAGCCTCAGAATCGCAATTTACGCTACAGGCAGCGCTGCTCACTCGGCCGAGTGACAAATGTCATTCGGCCGAGTGACAAACCCTGACAAATTCCAGTAACTTCAGACTTTTGGGGTCGGCTCCTCGGGGGTCACTCGGCTGAGTGACTTTCTTTGCTTCGGCCGAGGGGACTTCTTCACTCGGCCGAGTTGGAACTCGGGAGATGACTGTAAAATTACAGTAAGTCTGGACTTCTGCTTGCCATCGTCTTGATGCCACTCGGGCGAGTGGTGTCTCCGTGGTTCGGTCGAGTGGGCTGGCGATGCTCAGCCGAGTGCACGATGATACTCAGTCTTCTGTGTGTCCGATTTGTCCGGCCGAGCGGGCTCTCGATGGTCAGCCGAGTGACTCCTTCACTCTACCGAGTGACATGCTGAAAATGCCCAAACTTCATATTTTTGCTCCCTCGTCACTCCTACGACGTTCTTTCTTCTTCCACTCCTCTCCAATAGCAAAATTCCCCTTGAAGGAGTCACTGGAGACACTCCGGAGTGGGTGCATCTCAGAATCACTCCAAATCGCTCGAAATCTCTTGAAATTCGACAAAAACAAGAAATTATGAAAAGCATCGCAATATTGCCGAAAAATCGTGAAAAGCGCGATTCGAGCGATCAAAATGGCATGCAAACATGCTGAAAAAAGGTGTAAAATATGGAGTGATCAAAATCCCCCAAGCTTACCTCTTACTCGTCCTCGAGGAAGATGAGTAAAAAGCGAACCCGGTGGATAAAGAAAAAAAGGAAACGATGAAAAGGCGGAAAATGAAAAACGAAAAACAAAGTAGAAAGCGAAGAGGGAAGCTGCTAGATCATTTTTCTCAGGATGTGGGTTTTGCTTACTCATATAGCACGCATTGAATGTAAAACACATGTCAAAGACTTTTATCTCGATATCATAGTATTATGGTGCATTTGAAATAGAAAACCCAAGAATATCAATATAGCATGAAAAATGGAATAATTCCAGAATTAGCATCGTCTGAAGCATCTAAAGCGGTATACAATATCGTAGATCACACACTTTTCAATTGAATGCTTTCTATAAGGAGTATAAGAGATATCACACAATAGAATAGTAAGAATAGAAAAGTGTGGTTTTCATGAAATGAATGCTAAGCGTAGATTTCTGGACTTCGTAAAACTTTAAGCAATCTCACCGAGTATAAAATATTACTTAGCCTAGGTTGTCATGCACCGTCAAGTATTTTTCTTTGGGTTTTGGGAAATTTGGAGCATGTGATATAACAACGGGTGGATGCCAATAATAGAATTGCTAAGGGAAGATTCACCAATGAATTTAAAATAGAGAAATAATGTTCAAGATATGTGGAGAAAGAAATAAATGTATCTCTCGGTTCACTCTATAGGACGTGCATGACAACTTCAGCAGGGTAATCTAATCTACTCAGTTTGATCTCAAAAAGTAAACTAATCCAGATTTATCAATCTAGCAAACATTCAATCCACCTGAAGTGAAGCGTACAAATCATGCAATAAGAAGTGATATAAGAGAAGAAAGCAGTACTCCAGATATAAGCATCAATGCGTGAATCTTGGTGTGTTTTCTACGATAGCATACATATGAATCATCAGACATCAGCTAATAATAGAATTTCATCCATTTTCATAAGGAAAAAGAAGTGGGTTACTATTTCTAAATGTGAAACAGTGCATAGAATATGATATCAGAAACAAAAGCTATGACATGACAAAATTAGCAGGCATATAGAGAAAAGCTAACACCACGTCATCGTCATCACAGAAAAATCATCTCTAGCAAAAGATGAAAGAAATAAAGATAAAAGAAAAACAAAACTATTTACAATGCAGCACACAAGGAAGATAAGAAAAATGTGATCCATGGTAAAAAAAATGAAAAAGTGATGAAAAATGGGTGCAAAAGCAGAAAAACGTGAAAAAACTAAAAATAAAGGTGATAAAAGCAAAAAGTGTGAGAACTCACTCCCCCAAGCTAAAGTGCACAGTGTCCTCAATATGCAAAGTGTGGCACACCAAGAGACATGAGAGGGTGGGGAGGGTGAGGATGCATGCATGATATAAATAAGAAAAAAGAAAATGAAAAGAAAAAATGATGATGTGAATGATGCATGCAAAGATCGGAGTGATGCAGATAATTTGTCACCAAAAATAACTCTACCGCTCTCCCAAAAAAAGATATATAATGATGTGGTCAAGATAGGGCCAAAAATGGTGAGGGGAGGAGGGGGGTGGGCAAAAATATATATCGACAGGACCAGCAGAGAATGTGCAGCATAACGACAAAAAGAATCAATGGCATTAAGGGTGTGCCTAAGCTGGTGGTGCTGTACCATCTCCGTCCTGTGGCGGAGGTGGAGGTGGTGATGGGGGTGGTGGTGGACGTGTCTGCTGGGTGGGTGGGTGTAGTGGAGGGAGTCGCGCCAGGATCTGATTCAGGCAAACCTGAATATCGGGAAGCATGGCGACGCGGGACTCCACGGAACTAATCGCGGCAGAGAGAGCCCTAAAATCACACCTGAGTCCACTCACCGCCCCCTCAAGAGCATGAATGCTTTGAACTAGGGTGTCAGGGGGTGGTGGAGCAGAGGGACGAACAGGCCTAGGCTGTGAAGGTCGGGGCTGTCTGATACGGGCAGTGTAAGTAATCGGGACAGCAGGCAGGTGTGGAAAAGGTGCTGTGCTCACTAGTGGATGCCCAGCCTCAGTGCGAGGCTGGGATGCAGGCTGGGACGAGGAGGCGGCAGCAGTGGTGGTGGAAGACATAATCGGCGACGAGGCAGTAAGAGAGGTCGGTGACACAGGTGTGAGGACAGACGTCACGACACTCTCGGATAGGACGGCTGCGGTGGAGACAAAAGGGTCAACCACTGGGGAGGAAGTGTAAGGACCAAAAGGTGACACCCCAGCGGACATCAAACCGGACAGGGTCCCCACGACGGAAGCGAAGGAAGGCCCGCCGCTCTGAAGTATGGTGGGTGGACGCTCGGGTAGAAGTGAAGAAATAGGCTCAACAGAGATAGGCACAGCAGTGGTGGGGGTGGTGGTGGATGTGGTGGACGACTCAGCAAGGGTACTCCCGACACTGACAAAAGTGGGGACAGAAGTGTCGGGAGGTGCAGAAAGTGCAGGCTCGGGCTGAGGGATCACGGGGTCAGCAGGAGGTGCAGAGGGTGCAGGGGGTTCTTGCTCAGTGCCCTCAGCCTCCAGAACGTAAGCAGCTGGGATGAGGAGATCCATCGCTGGGATCCAATCCTCGTGGGCCGGTCCTATATGTGTCCGAGCTAGGCTCGGGAGGATGATGTAATCGGCACTAAAAGGACCATGCAACCACACCCAGTGCCGCTGGCCGTGGGGACGAAGCATCTTCATCCGGTCCATGACGTCTATCGAGAGTGCAGTGGGGCCCGGGGCTCGTCTAAGGTCAGCAGGTTGGTCCACACCAGTCATCAGGGCTAGCAGAGTAATCAGACTGCCGCAGCAAATCGGTGAGCAAGCGCCTACCAAAATGATGATGCGGTCTAAAAACCAGCTAGCAATATCAACCTCAACGGCGGGGACCAGGTCATCACTATCCCTATCGAGAACTCTGGGGCGAGTCATCGCGTAGAGCATATAGAGCTCAGGCATAGACATCGTCCCAGGCTCGTACCTCGCCAAGAAGGTGGTCGCCATGAGGCACTGGGCTATGCGGAGGCAGTGGTGTAGGATGGCCAAGGCCTTGGCCCTACTAGGGTCAAAGCCATGGTGGGAGCCCGTGATACATGTCCAGAACGCGGAAGTTTCAAAAGACGACGGTGGGATGTGACTGGGTGCGTAGGCTCGGTCGGGGACGGGGACAGCGGGCCACTGGAAGAACGCACGAAGCATGTCGAGAGTGACCTCACACTCTCGATCCATTAGGTGAAATGTGCATCCTCCAGGGGTCCGGGCTATTGAGCTGAGTACCATAAGTGTCGGACGGACGTAGATGTCTGCCGACACTGACAAAAAGTCACGCCAGCCCACGTTGTGGTACAACGTGAGCATCCCCTCTAGAACCCCTAGGCGGTCCAGATCTGCTAAGTGCGCGAACCTAGAGGGCACTATAGATCGCTGGGCGATACGCTCAAATCGGACGCACTGTGCTCGTCTCTGAACGTGATCCCCAGCGGCCCGACAACAGGAGCCGGTGGTGGGATAGGATCGGCGGGGATGGGCTGTGCGTGAATGGGATCGGTGGGAAGCGGTTGTGTGGGTGGTGGTGGCTGTGGCGGGCTATGTGGAGGGGAGTCCTCCCTAGCATGAGAGGGACTGGCGTCATTGGTCCTCTTCCGCTTGGAAGAGGCTCCCCGCGTGCGTGGCCTAGTGCGGGGTGGCATGTGTGCCGTGAGTGCTCACCCAACTGAAATATAGTGCGGCGTGCTCAATAAAAGGAGCGAGTGTACCTGAACACGCCGCAAGAGCAAATCAGCAAATGCGTGCAAAGAGCGCTGCCTCCGCAAAGTGAAAAATGCGTCCTGAAGCTCCCCTAAGCTCCCCCAAGATAGCCTGCAAATCAAACAACGATATCAGCGGGTAATATTCAAAATACTTGGGGGAGATGGGGTATAATAGATAGATAAACAATTTAATTTGGGTTAGGGGCTCAACGGGTCTACGGATCGAGAAAAATAGGAGAAAAATGAATTTTGTGCGAAATAAGGGATCACCGGAGGTCGGCCGGCGGTGGGGGGTGTCGCCGGAGGTCGGGGTGTCGGCGGTAGGACGATCGCCAGCGGTGGTCGGCCGAGCGGGCCGACGGTGAGGTGAATCGGGCGAGGGGAGTGCGGTCGCGGGTGAGGGAGTTGAAAGGTTGCGGGGCTCGGGCGAGATTTGGGAATAGATGCGTTGAAATTCGCGCCGAGCCCGCGCGATATATTAGGGGTAGTTACGACTCGGCCGAGTGACTATGTTGCTCGGCCGAGTGACGTAACGAAAAAAATGTGTCTAAATTTCTCCCCGTCACTTACGACTCGGCCGAGTGGCTTCTGTTCACTCGGTCGAAGGGAGAAAACTCCTTCGGCCGAGTGGCACAAGCTACTCGGCAATATTCAGGCTAGGAGGGTATCCTTTTCCCTCGGCCGAGTGACTAAACGTACTCGGCCGAGTGACAGTTAATGCGAAATGCACAAAAAAGACAGAGAGTTGGGTTCAGCAGACTTCCCTTGTTGGTGCCCCACTCGGCCGAATGGGGTCCTTTGCTCGGCCGAGTTGCATATGATACTCGGTCGAGTGACATGCTGTTTTCTGCTTTGGGGCGCTGTTTTCGCTCTTCTCTCTGTTTTTCTTACTCCAATTGGTTTCTTCCTCCTCCCAAGGCCTGAGCGCATTCCTGGAATGCTCTTCCTTGCCTCTATATTCCTCAATATGAGAGATCTCCTTTTCTCCTCTCATGTCATAAGAATTAAGACCCGTTGTCACGGTTTTTATGGGCAAAAAGACTCAAAACACTAATAAAGTCTAAAACCAAAATAAAAACCAAAATAAAAAGAATGCAAAAACCGTCGGGTTGCTTCCTGACAAGCGCTCGTTTAAGGTCTTGAGCCCGACCCCTTTGGATTTTCAATTAACACTTGATGTTGGGTGCATATGAGATGCACCCGTCGAACTTACCGGGAAGACCGCTCGGATTTGGATCGTGGTGGTGTGTGGCCTTCCTCAGCGCCCCTTCATCATGAGAAATGTTGGGGGATGGCTCCCCCAAGCTTGAGCTCGTTCCGGTCTTTGACTTCACCGGTGACACCGATCTTCGAATCGGTGGAGCTTTCTTCGGATTCTTCAATGTCGAGAGCTTGCTAAGATCCCGTATTCTCGCGACATCAGCGTCGCCATCATCATTTGCCGTGGATCTATCGGGAGAGTCCTCCATCTTCTCTTCTTCGACAAAATCTTGGCCTTCTTTGAAGTCGTCATCATGGAGCGCACCGATGGAGTAGGGGATAACCTCTTCAATGACCTCATCAAGGAGGTCCATATAATCCAGCTCCTCATGATACGGCATGTGCTTCATAGCCTTTGGTATATGGAGCTCGACTTCAATGTTGCCGACATTCAAGGTAAGAGTCCCTTCCCACACATCGACGATTACACTGGCAGTGGCGAGGAATGTGCGTCCAAGTATGATCGATGTGTCACCCTCTTCCTTGATGTCCATGATCACAAAATCACAAGGCAAGCATATGACTCCTGGAACTTGGAGTGAGATATTCTCCGCGATCCTAACCGGCCTTGTAATCCGACCGTCCGCGAGTTGAATCCTCATGTCTGTTGGCTTTAAATCCGTGCCGGTGTTCAACTTCCGGAACATGGTGAGAGGCATGAGGCACACACTAGCGCCCAAATCAACCAATGATTTTTGTAAGGGGACGCCTCCAAGTGTGCAAGGAATCCGAAAACTCCCGGGATCTTTAAATTTGGCGGGCTCCTTCTCCTTCCTCGTGAACCAAGTTCCTTAATCCGCGAGCATGATCTTATCCTTCCTTTTCCTTCCCGTTATTAAGGCCCTTTAGAACTTCGCATAGGACGGGATTTCCACTAAGGCATCAAGAAAAGGGATATTGAGGCTCACCCCTCTCACGTATTCGAGGAACTTGGCTAGCCTCTTTTCGATCTTGGCTCTAGCTAGCCGTTGAGGGAAAGGCACCGGTGGCATAAATCGGTGCTCATCAATAGGTTCCTCCACTCTAGATTTTGCTCCTTCTTGCGGCTCCTTCTTTTTTTTCCACCTCAATTACCGGCTCGCTCTCTTCTAGGATCTCCACCACGAGTTCCTTGATTTGGGTCATGGGGGGAGTGGTATCCTTCCCCCCTCTTGTTGTAACCACAACAACCGCGTTGATATGGCCGGTGTTGCCCTATGGATTTGGCTTGGGTTGAGCCGGCAATTGTTGGTTATTTCTATTGAGCAACGCAAGTTGCTCCCCGATTTGAGCGATGACGGTGGTCAGAGAATCTTGTCCCGCCTTCAACGTGGCGTTAATCTTTCTTTGCTCCGCCATAAACTCATCCATTTTAGCTTCAAAATCCGAACGTGGTTGAGCTTACGGAGGGTTCGGATTTCTCCACCCTTGATTATACTCGGGTGGCCTATAAGGTCCCACTTGTTGCCTCTGTGGGAAGTTTTGTTGCGGTGGCCCCCTTGGTTGATAATTCGGTTGTGGTGGTGCTGGAGCCCGAGCTTGAGGAGGTTGTTGTGGCGGGGGTTCAAGGCATCATCATTATTAGCATAAGAAAAAGTCGGATGGTTTCTAGCGGCCGGGTTGGCCCAATATCCGGAATTCCCCGCAACATATTGAATTTGCTCCAAAGCTCCTTATCCTTGCTCTCCTCCTACATACATGGCTTGGGATTGGTCTTGCCAATCACTCATATGGTTTATCGATGTGGATGTAGTAGGGGCTCCTTACGGCTCGGTAATGTATTTTTCCAACCTCTCCACTACCTTGTGGAGAGAGTCAAATTTGCTAGCAAGCTCTGCCACGGCCTTGGCCTCATAAATACTCGTGGGCTTCAAGGAGGATGAAGAATGTCCTCGCTTGTCGCCCCATTGTTGGTTGTTAGAGGCCATCTCCTCTAGCAAGGTCGTAGCTTCATCGGGGGTTTTTAATAAAATGGCTCCATTGGCGGTAGCATCAATAATCTGTTTTGTGCCCGGTTGGAGTCCATTGTAGAAACTGTGGACAAGCTCCCAATCCTCAATGCTATGATGGGGGTATTGGTGTTGCAAGTCCTTGAAGCACTCCCATGCCTCATAGAGAGTCTCTTGCGGTCCTTGCTTGAAGGACATGAGAGCACTTCTTATCTTCACCGTCTTGGAGGGCGGGTAAAATTTGTCGACGAAGACACTCGCCAATTCATCCCAAGTGGTGAAGATTCCTTCAACTTGCGTCCTCAACCAATATAAGGCTTTGTCCTTGAGTGTGAAGGGGAAGAGGCGCAGTCTGATAGCATCTATGGAGACGCCCGGCATTTGAAAGGTGGCACATTTTGATAGGAAGAGCTGGATGTGGTAATGAGGGTTTTCATGGGAGTTCCCATGAAAAGGATCTTGTTGCATCAGGACTACCAATCCGGTCTTCAATTCAAAAATTTTGCCAGCCGCCAACTCCGGCATAGCTATGGATGAGGTCGTGGAAGAAGTCTTAGGCCGAAGCCTATCTCTAATGGAAATGATCCTCGCCATTCGCTCCGCCAATTCTTCGGGTGTCTCAGGATGGGTCATATAATTCCCTTCTGTATCGAGTCTCCTCTCCGCTCGGATCCTCCTCAATGTACGCTCGATCTCCGGATCGTATAGTATTTCTTCGGGGTTCACCGAGGATCTCGTGTACATGCAAGGGAGAATAGAGTTTCAAAGAAATAGTTAACACAAAGGAAGGGTAAAATAGAAATAGAAATAATAGAACAAAAAAATAGCTAGGTAGGTAGAATCAAACACTATCGCCTCTCCCTGGCAACGGCGCCAAAAACTTGATCGGAGCCCCGGATGCACACCTGGGGCACGTGACTCGCTAGTCTTACCGCAAGCGCACGGTGTAGCGGCGAGCGGGTATCGAACACGATGAGGGCAATTGACGGTGCCTTCTTCAATCCACCTGGCTATATGAAAAGTCGAGAAATATTCGCTATAAAGCGGTCACAGTCGTTCAATTGTATAAAAGAAATATCAAATTGATAAAGACGCCTAGGGGTACGGAATCCCCGCTACAAACCGTATCTCGTCATTGTGATTCGTAGGTGTCACAATTGCTAGACTTGAAATTCAGGTGAACTAGTTGCAACTAAATGTAGAACCAAGCTCACGCTCTCGTGCTATTGTCGGTCTATAACAAACCTAGGGTCGGGTCCAATCTCTTGCAAACCCTAACCTAGGCAAGCTAGCGTGAAGAACAACATCATCGTTCAATCGTATCTCGAGTCCACTCTCGTGCAAACTCGAGCTACGACCTAGGTTGGGATAGTTCCTACCCGTCCAATCTCTTGCAAACGGGTATTGGTATAGAATTGCAATCGAAAACCCTAGTTTCGATCCAATCTCTTGCAAACCGATTCCGGAGAAATCCAATTGCAACCCAATTCAAATTTCTAGGGCTTCCTATCGAGTTGGGATCCAATCTCTTGCAAATACAAATCGGTATGAATCCCTAGTTATTCGTATTATATCAATCCCAAACTAACCCTAATCAATTCTAGCAATAATTTCATCAATTCATCACAAATTAGAAATAGGGTTCGTAGGGTTCATCCCTACGCCCTAAGACGATGAAACTACTCATAATTCATAATGAAATTCAATAGAAATTCACAAATAAAATCAATAGAATTCATGGCTATATTCAATATATCAATAAAAATGGAGTTTTTGATAGGGAGAGAGACAAACCAATGAAGAACCAATAGCATCCAACAAAAATAACACTTTTCTCTCTCTCCTAAAAGCTCAATCTAATCTCTCTAAAAGTAATCTAAAAAGGCTGCAAAAAGTTCTGAAAAAGCACTCTAAACTAGGTTAAAAACTGGGGTTAAATACCCCCCAAAATCGCCCAAAAAGCTATGACGAAAATGCCCCTGCGCAGCCTCAGAATCGCAATTTACGCTACAGACAGCGTGGCTCACTCGGCCGAGTGACAAATGTCATTCGACCGAGTGACAAACCCTGACAAATTCCAGTAACTTCGGACTTTTGGGGGTCGGCTCCTTGGGGGTCACTCGGCCGAGTGAATTTCTTTGCTTCGGCCGAGTGGACTTCTTCACTCGGCCGAGTCGGAACTCGGGAGATGACTGTAAAATTACAGTAAGTCTGGACTTCTGCTTGCCGTCGTCTTGATGCCACTCGGGCGAGTGGTGTCTCCGTGGTTCGGCCGAGTGGGCTGGCGATGCTCAGCCGAGTGCACGCTGATACTCAGTCTTCTGCGTGTCCGATTTGTCCGGCCGAGTGAGCTCTCGATGGTCGACCGAGTGACTCCTTCACTCGGCCGAGTGACATGCTGAAAATGCCCAAACTTCATATTTTTGCTCCCTCGTCGCTCCTACGACGTTCTTTCTTCTTCCACTCCTCTCCAATAGCAAAATTCCCCTCGAAGGAGTCACTGGTGACACTCTGGAGTGGGTGCATCTCAGAATCACTCCAAATCGCTCGAAATCTCCTGAAATTCGACAAAAACAAGAAATCGTTAAAAGCATCGCAATATTGCCGAAAAATCGTGAAAAGCACGATTCGAGCGATCAAAATGGCATGCAAACATGCAGAAAAAAGGTGTAAAATATGGAGTGATCAGTCGGTTGGTTATTCTTCTTGAACCAACTAAGATGCACTAGAAGCCGCGAAATGAAGCGTAAAGCTTCGGAAAAGTTTCTATGGGCTTCTACGATAATCCTAGCGCTAAGAATATGATGGTTATGAAGATTATAATGTAAGACCTACTCAAGGCTTAACATTCTACGAAAAAGAAGCTAGAAGACTAAAAGATAAACTAGACGAACTGTCTTCAAAGCTTCAATCCGAATCTCTTGAGTTCAATAATGCTCCTAGAGCTTCAACAAAGCTTCAGGCACATGATCATGGGCTTTGAGAAGTTTTGAGACGTCGCTTTTGATATACGTAGAATTTTGGCGACGATCTTCATAACTGCGCTCACAAAGAGTTAGTTCACGATATTTATGTTTGTTCATCATCAAAACCAAATCCGGGGAATCAATACTCAACATTCTCCCCCTTTTTGGTGATGACAAAATAACATAAATAATAATCAATATAATCAGTCAAAAGAAATTTACTTACCCCCCCTGCATTAATGACACGTTAATTCCATATTAAATAATAATCATACGCATCAAGCAGACGAGGAAAATATAAAATATGAACCAATTATTGAAATATCGGATTTGAAATCCATTTTTATATCTTCACTCCCCCTAAATCTAACATATCAAATTAGATTCACAGTAAATTGCTTTAAATTATCATTTAGCACATCGTCATTACATCGTTATTATTAATTCTCTCCCCCTTTGGCATTAGCAAAAAGAGCGGAAGGAGATCAACGACAACAACAATGGTTAAAATAAAAGTACGAGAATCAAAGAATATGATCACGGTCCAAATGACACCAAAGTAAAAAAATCACGAAGAAAATCAAAGAGTGCCAACGAGACCATAGTCGAAAATCGAAAAATGAACTCATCAAAACTCAAATCAATTTCACATATTGAATTATGGAATATACTCTCCAATATCAACATTCTTAGTGAATTTAATGCATGGAAAACAATTCTTTGTTTTCATAGAAACAATTCTATTTAATCATTAAAATCGTCGAGCGACGAAATCAACATCAAAGACAAAAAGAATATAATGTGCACACTGAAGAAATGGAAACACGATGTATATATATATAATCATGGTACATCAAAAAGTATACATCCGCCAACACTAATATAAACGATCATCAAATCGGTGCACAACATACAACACATGTCTCAACAGACAGCAAAACGAATATACATCAAAATGTATCATCATAACATCCAAAAATACATCATAAATACATAACCACCCAACTATCCTACCTCACTCTCTCACGAAAAAGTAGATCATCCAAGTGCACATGGGAGAGTCCTCCAACGCAAGCTTAAGAGGCGGAGGCAGGGTTAACAGCAGCAGCAGGCTGTTCAGGAGGGGTGGTGGTCTCTGGGTCGACTGGAGTGACAACCGAAGGGAGAGTGGCAACAGGAGTGGTCTCGGGAGCACCAGCAGAAGTAGCAGCAGAAGACGTACCCTCGGGGGCACGAACAGGAGAACCAACAAGCTCCTCGAGATCAGCATCGTCCATGTCCTCCTCGTCAGAAACAGTAGGAGGAACCACAATGCCCAAATGAGAACAGATGCGAGCAAGCATCTCCTCACATCGAGCAATGCGAGCCTCCTGACGGCTCTTAGAAGCTGAAGAGTCAGGTTGTAAAGGCGGAGGAGGAGCTGAAGGGGTAGTCCTCTGAATGTGACGCAAGGCCGCAAGAGACTTCTTGACGGCAGTCGCGTTCAGGGGAGGACCCAAAGGATGTTGATCATCTGGAGGGAGAGGGACGCCAAAGTGACGGAATACAAGAGTCAACAGGCAGGGATAAGGAATATGGGCTGACTTTGTGGACTTTCGGATGCATTCAAAGGAGTCCAACTTATATTAGATAATGCGTGACCAATTTATCTCGCTCCCCCATGAAAAGAGCGTAGATAAGCTTGAGGAACGACTGAGAGGGCAAGCTACAGGAGTCGTTCATCGATAGAAGACACGACTTCAGAATCAAATTTAGGACCCACGCATTCGGCTTGAAAGATTTCGATGGAACGCCAACCATGGCGGGAGGAATGACATGGAACATCTCAGCAAGCATGGTCTGGTCAAGATCGTGGATATTCTCCACGGAGATATCAGCAGGGAGCAGGCCATAGGATGAGACACCAATCAACTGCCCTAAAATCTCTACCGTGAGGACAATAGGTGTCCCCAAGACAGTGGTCTCAATGCAGTGGGTGTCATCATACTCACCCCGTACTCGATTGGCATAGAACAATTTGACGAGTCTGGGGTACGGATGAGGATTCGCCTTGGGATCATGGCGAAGATAATCTAATAGGCCGTTATAGGAGAGAAGATCTGCAAGATGTGGAAAGTCAGAGAACTGAACGAAGTTCTCCAGAATCAATGGACAGTGCTCGATACGGATGTAAGCCGCGAGACACAACGGGTCATCGCGACACAATGAGATATCGACACCACCCAAGGGCATGGGAGCCTTCCCCTTAGACGGACGAGACGAAGTACGAGGAGGAGGAGTAGGAGCCCTGTCGGTAGGCTCAGTCTCCGGGATATACTCTTCGTCAGAGTCAGAAGCGGGAGAAGTGGGTGCACGAAAGGAGCTAGGCTTGGGTTGAGCTTGAGGCTTGGGCTGTGAAGATGATCAGGCTCTAGGCTTAGAAGTAGCCGTCCTCTTCTTCTTAAGAGGAGGCGAAGAGGAGGATGGACGAGTCGATTTGGCGCGGCGTTTGGGTTGAAGAGGGTCAGGAATAGGCGCTACGGTCATGGGAGACTGAGAGGTAGGACGGATAGGGATGTGTGTTCTCGCCATGATCGTGAGATGAGACGACACTCAATCAACCAATAGAAACCCTAAATCGATCAAAATTGAAAGTGAACGAACGGAAACCCTAATACGAACGAGATAGGAAACTTGAAAGAAAATGAACTGAAATCGAACAGAAATGAACCCAAAAAAAACTGAGAGATAGTGATACCCTAGGTCGACTGGAGGAGGAGAGGGACTCAGGAGGACCGGCGGCGGATGACGGTAGCCGGAGACGGAGGAGAACGGCAGAGAAAAATGAAGGGTCGCGGGGTTAAGGGGTTTCAGAAGAGGGATTGCACCGATTAGAATAAATTCTAATCGGTGCGGGGAGATATAAGAACGATTCAGGATGCCAAAAGACACAACTGCCCCTGGGCAACTAGTCGGTCTAAGTTCAAGTGCTGACCGACTAGATGCAATCTAGTCGGTCGGCCAATAAGCTTGGACTGACTAAGTGCAAACAGTAACAGATAGTCAAAACTAGGGCATGATTTAGTCGGTCTAAGTTCAATCATTGACCGACTAGAACTAAAACTAGTCGGTCGGCTATTGAATTTGGACCGACTAAGAGAGTCCAAAAATTTTAGAATTTGAAATTTTGAGTTCTCTCCTAAGCACACTTGGACGAAACATCGAAATACTCTCCTACACTCTTATTCTACCCCCATAAAACATGAAAAATCATATATACGACGTGCATGAACATATCTAGCATAAATTCTGAAAATCCAATCTTAAATCCAGAAAATCCCAATAAATCTAGCATGAGCATATAGATAAAAATTATTATCATGTAAGATTATTGAAAGAAAATGAATCCTAAATCTCGGATTCACCCATAATCCCCAATTCTCGATGTAACCGCACAAAGGAGTCTTCCTTGAGTGGTTTCGTAAAAATATCGGCGATTTGCTTCTAGGTTTCAACGTACACTAAAATGATGTCCTTTCTAGCAACATGATCATCAAAGAAATGGTGACGGACATCTATGGGTTTGGAACGGGAATGGTGTACCGAATTCTTAGAGAGACATATGGCACTTTGGTTGTCCACCATGATAGGGCAAGTATCACAGTTTATACCGAAGTCTTTAAGAGTGTGTCTCATCCAAAGAACCTGAGCACACGCAGCACCGGCAGCAATATATTCCGCCTCGGTGGTTGAAAGTGATACGGAATTCTGCTTCTTGAAAAACCAAGAGACAAGAAAATTTCCTATAATATGGCAAGTGCCACTAGTACTTTTCCTGTCGGATTTGCATCCAGCATAATCTGCGTCACTATATGAGATTAACTCATATGTGCTAGACTTTGGATAAAATAATCCGTAGTCGAGTGTGTAACTTAAATAATGGAAAATACGTTTTACCGCTACTAAGTGAGATTCCTTAGTTTGAGACTGATAACGAGCACATACACATACAGCAAACATAATATCGGGCCGACTGGCAGTAAGATATAATAAACTACCTATCATACCTCGATACAGAAGAATGTCTACATCTTTGCCGCCTGTATCTTTATCAAGATGTGTAGTAGTGCTCATTGGAGTCTTCTTGCCAGAAGCATTCTCCATTCCAAATCGCTTTAGCAACTCCACCGTGAACTTGGTTTGGTGGATGAAGATTCCATCGTGCATTTGGCGAATTTGGAGACCTAAAAAATATTTGAGCTCACCCATGTGGCTCATCTCAAATTGGTCCTTCATGACATTAGAAAACTCTTCGCAAAGAGTGAAGTTAGTAGCACCGAAAATGATATCATCAACATAAATTTGAACTAAAATAATATCATGATTGTCATACTTAACAAAAAGTGTAGAATCAACTTTACCCATTTTAAAACCCAAATCCAAAAGAAAGTTCTTTAGGCGGTCATACCAAGCTCTAGGAGATTGTCTCAAACCGTAAAGTGCTTTCTTAAGTTTGAAAACGTGATTTGAAAATTTTTCATTTATAAAACCCGGAGGTTGAGAAACATAAACTTCCTCAACGACATCTCCGTTTAAAAACACACTTTTTACATCCATTTGAAAGAGTTTAAAATCTTTATAACATGCAAAAGATAACAACAACCTAATAGATTCTAATCTAGCTACAGGAGCAAAGGATTCTTCGAAGTCTATACCTTCCTCTTGCATGTAGCCTTGAGCTACTAACCGAGCTTTGTTTCAGACGACGTTTTGGTTCTCGTCGGTCTTGTTCTTGAAAATCCACTTCGTTCCTATAACGGTGTGGTTCTTCGAAGGCAATGGAACTAGCTCCCAAACCTCATTCCTCTCAAACTGAATGAGATCTTCCTCCATGGCTAGGATCCAAGAACTATCTTCGCATGCTTCGTTAATATTCTTTGGCTCTATTGAAGAGGCAAAGGCACAATGAGCGAAGTAGTTGACTTGAGATCTCGTCTTGACACTATCAAGTATGTTCCCAATGACTTGCTCATAGGGATGTTCACGAACTGTATGAAGCCGTTTGGGAACTCCCTGATCACTAGGAACATTCTCAAAAGATTCATTAGTAGGGTTAGTATCAATAGAATCAATAGAATTAGAATTACCAATAGAATCACATATAACTTCCATGGAGTCATCATCATCGATAATTCTAGGAGGGATAAAATTTTCATTGAATGAAACATGAAGTGATTCCTCGATCGTTGAGGTTCTTTTGTTGTATATCCGGTAGTCTTTTCTACGTGAGGAATATCCAACAAATATCCCCTCATCGGATCTTGGATCAAATTTGTCCAAACTCCCATACGTGTTTTTGATAAAACATTTTGCTCCAAAAACTCGAAAATGTTTAACCTGAGGCAATCTACCAAACAACAATTCATAAGAAGTTTGTTTGGTGCCGGGCCTTAAAAGTATTCAATTAAACACATAGCAAGCGGTATGTACCGCTTCCACCCAAAATTGATGGCCAAGTTGGCTATCATCAAGCATTGTGCGAGCACATTCCACTAGCGTCCTATTCTTTCTCTCAACAACACCATTTTGAGGAGGTGCGCGAGGGAAAGAAAAGGTGTGTGTAATACCAACTTCATCACAAAAATTTGAGAAAGATTCATTCTCAAATTCCCCTCCATGATCACTACGAATAGTGACACGAATAGTGACAATGGTGGTTCCAATGAGATTTTGTACTTTCTTAACAAATATTGTGAGGTTTTCAAAAGCATCATTTTTATTATTTAAAGAAAATACCCAAGTAAATCTAGAAAAGTCATCAACGATGACAAGTCCATATCGAGCATTCCCTAATGAAGCAACTCTAGTTGGCCTAAAAAGATTTAGATGTAAAAGCTCTAGAGGCCGTTTAGAGGAAATCCTTTTCTTAGGTTTAAATGACGATTTTGGAAGTTTGCCTCGTTGACACGAGTCACAAAATCTTTTCTTTTGGAAAGTAAGCTTAGGAAATCCTTTAATAGAATTTAACTTGGATAGCTTAAAAAGTGTTCCAAAGTTCACATGACCAAAACGTCAATGCCATAAGTGTTGTTCACTTGTGTTGGCAATGAGACATTGTTCAAGTGATTTTGGAAGATCTAGGATATATATATATATATCCATATGGCGTGTGCCAGAAAATAACAAATTATTATTATCTTTACTAAAAATATGACACATTCCTTTCGCAAAGCTAACTTTGTAACCTTTGTCACAAAGTTGGCTTATTGAAATAAGATTGTGATTTAAGCCTTTAACAAGGTAAACATCACTTATAAGAGGTTTAGATGGGTTACCAACTTTACCAACACCAATGATGGTTCCGCTTTCGTTGCCTCCAAAGACTACTCGGTTCCCATTCTCAATGGGCACCACTCCGGAGAGCAATTGAGCTTCACCCGTCATGTGTTTTGAACACGCGCTATCAAGTATCCACCCATCCTTGGAGCTAAATTTGGATTTGTTGCTCCGTTTCTTTTTCTTGAGTACCTAAAGATGAAAATATCAATCCATGGTACCCAAGGTCATTGGGTCCTAATAGATTAGACCTTTGGAAGCCAAGTCCAATTGGACTTAGACTTCCCAACATAATCATCATTATGCACTACATTCATGAAATAAGAATTTATGTAAGCTTGTTTTTCATGCATGCTAGTGTCCTTTGGGCCCCAAATAGTGAATGTCTTGGGAGCCCTATTCCTATTGGGAGCATGCATACGTTGTTGATGTCTACGTGATGCATGTCGTGGATAAGCATATGCTACATGATGAAATGGTGGTGGCATCATATGATAGGGTGTATGATAGTAATTGTTCATATGATAGTGATGTGGATGAACATATGCATGTGGAGGAACAAGTGCGTGAGTGTGTCTCACTTGGTGTGCACGTTCTCACTTGGTGTGCACGTGCTCATGGACGTGGAGCATAGAAAACATCATACGTGTGAACATGTGGAGTAGGAGGTGTGTTCCTACGTGGCATGGTATTGGTGTACATAAATGCATGACCCTTCTTTGGAGGTCCACCCAAAGTGGGTTTCTTTCCAAATGGGGGTGTGTACATAGTGGAAGCACCATTGGTAGATGAAGTACCCATGGGGTGTTTACTCCCACTAGTTGAGGCATCGGAAGTTGGCCTTACAAAGGTGGTGGAAGATTTGGATGAATTTTTCATTTTATACCCCAAGCCAAAACGATGATTGGCAGAAAGTAAGTCATTTAGGATATTATCCAAATGGTCCTTACCTTTATTGAATTTATTACTTCGGCCTAATGTGGACTCATACTTCTCGGTGAGAGAAATTATAGAAGTATCCAAAGTGGACACTTGAGTTGTGAGTATACAAACACGAGACTTGAGATTCTCATTCTCAATACTCAAAGTTGAATTTCGAGAAATCAAATCCTCTATCTCGCGTTCATTTCTCAAACTTTCAACAACGGTGTCGTTGTTGATGATGATAGGCTTAGGTGAGGTTTGGAGACTAGTTAACTCATCTTTAGTCTTAGTATATCTATTTACTAGTTTAGAATACTTAGACCAAATTTGCTTGTTAGCTAATCTAAGGTCATCCATTGTTACCTCATCGCCTTCATCCTCGCTTTCATCGGATGAGGACTCTTGATCATGTTTCTCTCTAGCCATGAAGCACATGTGTGCTTACTCCACTTTTTCATCGTCTGACTCTCCACTTGAGGAGTCCTCGTCGGAGTCGGTGAATGTCCCGACAAGTCCTTTCTTGTACCCTTTCTTGTACTTTCGAGACTTGTCGAACTTTGGCGCCTTTTATTTCACCTTTTGTTTGTTTTGAGGACAATCCGCTTTGATGTGTCCTGGCTTGTTGCATTTAAAACACAAAGGAGCGGAGGCGTTAGTAGAACTAAACTTATATTAGTTCTTGAAGTTACCTTTCTGGAAGAATCGGTTGAACTTCTTTGCCATGAGGGCAATGGATTCCAAGTCCAACTCGTCTTCCGATTCTTCATCATCGGTAGATGTAGATGGAGCGGCCTTGAACGCAATCGCCTTTTTCTTTGGCTTGTCTTGCTTCAAGTACGACTTCATCTTGTCCTGCATCTTTATCTTACTGTCCTTGCGTACCTCAAGGACATCAATGTACCTATTAGTTGAACGACCGTATATTTATTCATATCATTACCTTCCTCGATAGAGAAGGTATGCTTTTCCTAACAAGAAGAAAGTCCATCAATGATCTTTGAGACTTTCTCCTTTTGGGTGTAAGTCTTTCCAAGAGCCTCCAATTCATTTGTAATGTCAACGAAGCGAGAATAGTACTCCTTCATCTTCTCACCCTGTTGCATGTGAAATAATTCGAATTCTTTATTTACAACAGTGAGTTTGGAGTCTCTTACCCTACTCGTTCCTTCATGCAAGATGAGGAGAGAGTTCCAGATTTGATATGCACTCTTACATGTGCTTATCTTGTTGAAGTCTTCGGGCTCCAACGCACATTGCAAGGCATTCATTGTCTTGGCATTGTTTACCTCCGCGACGACCTCTGCGGTAGTCCACTTAGCGAAGTCTTGTTCGGCGGGCTGGACATACTCCTTCATCGTGGCTCTCCATAGTGAAGTGCTTCGAAGGAACATTTCCATCCGGCATTTCCAGTACCCATAAATGGCACCGTTGAAGTAAGGAGGCCTAGTTGAGGAGTGTCCTTCCATCACCGAAGAAGCTCCTTCACGGTTCTTGAAGGTGCTATAGTCTGAAGGTGGACGAACGTTCTTGTTGTCGTTGGTCGACATAGTTATGAACTTGGCTCTGATACCAAATGTAATGCCTTGATAGCTACTGCACAAGTACTAGAGTGGGGTGAATAGTACTTTAAAATAATCAAGAGTATAATTCCTAATTATTGTGCAAACTCAACCAACAATGCGGAATGAAAATATTGACAACAATAAAAGACAATGCAAACAATCGATGTAACGGGTTCGGATCCACCCAAGTCTCCCCGACTTGTTCCCGGTGATCCTACGTACCAAACACCCGGATCCCCTCCGGCTACTTGAGTTAGAATCCTCTAACCCAAGTTTTGCACTATGAAATTCTTGTAGAAAGCCTCTACAAGATCAAATCATACACAAAACAAAATGTGACTCCCACAAACCGGGATCACAAACTTCTCTCACAAACCGAGAGAAAAACTTGTAATATCAATGTAAATATAAAATATAAACACTTACCACAAAACCCTATGCCTTGAGTAAAACTTACAGATTTTAGGGCAAGAAGGATTTTGGGGAAGAAGCCAGCACCAAACCCTAGCTCCACCAAGATGACCAGCAATAGGTGGCTAGGGAGAAGTTGGTGACTTGGATTCAAGCTTCTAGCTTGAGTAGCTCACAATAAATGAGAATCTCTCTTGAGGAATAAGAGTGAGGGAGAGATTCTTGTGAAGAGAGGGAGCTTGGAAATAGGAATTAAATGCTCTTCTCTTTGATCTCTAAAACACAATATGGCAGCCTTGAATGCTATGAAGAAGCATCACAAGTATTTATAGGATAGAGAGAAGAGAGAGGGAAAATTCGTGCATTTAATGCTCCAATGGATCTATTTCTGAAGCAGTCTAATCGGTCTAAGACGGATCATTGACCGATTAGTTTTGCAACTAGTCGGTCGGTGATTCTTCTTGGACCGACTAAAAGCTTAACAGCCAAGAAAGCTAGTTCAGGAGATATAGCACTAGTCGGTCTAAGAAGACTTGCCAACCGACTAGTTTGACAACTAGTCGGTCGGGGAGTGTTCTTTGACTGACTAAGCAGTTGAAAAACAATAAGCTGAATACAAGAGAACTAGTCGGTCTAAGAACAAATTCCAACCGACTAGTTTCACAACTAGTTGGTCGAAGGTTGTTCTTGGACCAACTAACGAGTCAACAGTAGCTCAGGATGAAAAGTGAAAGTATAACTAGTCGGTCTAAGAAGGATTCCAAACCGACTAATTTGACATCTAGTCTGTCGGTGAACCTTCTTGGACCGACTAATTGGTCAACAGTGAAGATGCTAAATTGAGCAAGGAGATCTAGTCGGTTCAAGAAGGATTCTTAACCGAGTAGATGACAATTTAGTCGGTTGGTTCTTCTTCTTGAACCAACGAAGATGCACTAGAAGCCGCGAAATGAAGCGTGAAGCTTCGGGAAAGTTTCTATGGGCTTCTACGATAATCCTAGCTTTAAGAATATGAGCGTTATGAAGATTATAATGTAAGACCTACTCAAGGCTCAACATTCTACGAAAAGAAACTAGAAGACTAAAAGATAAACTAGACGAACCGTCTTCAAAGCTTCAATCCGAATCTCTTGACTTCAATAATGGTCCTAGAGCTTCAACGAAGCTTCAGGCACACGATCACGTGCTTTGAGAAGTCTTGAGACGTCACTTTTGATATACGTAGAATTTTGGCGACGATCTCCCTATCTGCGCTCACAAAGAGTTAGTTCATGATATTTATGTTTGTTCATCATCAAAACTAAATCCAGGGAATCAATACTCAACACCTTCCTCCACCCAAAGTGCTCAAGACAAGACAACCAGAGATCACCCTCGCATGGAGGGCATCAGAAATGCCCGTAGGCTTTTGTGACATGACATGACTGATGTTTGAGGAGTTGTTCATTCTAGGGTGTCCATACGCACGCACATACAGAATAACCCTAAGATGTTAGTTTTTGTTATGCTTAGACTTCGTCGTCAAGTCTAAGTTGTCAAGGGGGGTCCTGGACGCTATTATTTCACGTCCGGTTCTCTTTGTTTATGTTTTAATAGTTCTAAGAGTCTATGGCCTAAACACGGCCGAAAGTACAAGTGAGTACACTTGCCTGCGGTGGCGAGTTAGTTGTCTGTCCAGAGCATCCAGTCGAAGCGTCGCGTCAGCGATGGTCCGTCTGAAACAGGACAATGGCGATGTCAGATCGCGCTTTTCATCAATCCTATTATGGTTTGTTTATAAATTTGGCGGGACTACCCTAACAGTCAAAAAGTTACGCCTTTTGATGATTCGTTCTGTCTAGATCGACGTCTACCCTATGTGCACAGAAATTCAGTTCATTCGTCGATTTTCTACGTGGACAATGTTTTAAAGATGAAGAAATTAAATTTAGTTTACATTGACAAATTTTAGATTAGTTTTACGTTTTGCTACGTGTGGGTGCTTGCTACACGTTAGGGAGACCAACCTCTTGATGTCGTTCAAAAAGCAAATGTCGGGTCTGAACGATGATGTGTCAGCATCATCTACAACTCCTCGACCGTGGGTAGCATAGCGAGGCACCTTTGAACAAGGAGGTGGAGGCACGAAATCAGCGAGTAAGCAGCGATCTTCCTCCCGTTACGGGTAGCGCAACAGAACTTCACTACGGCGGCGACGTCGAGTGAAAACACGTGTGCACGGCGACGCATGTGAACTCTTAGGGTCTAAGGAAGCTATCGGTGAATGAAGTAGGATAGTGGGAGTTGCTCAGCCCGGTGGGTGGCCAACGGCGTGAGTATACAGCGGTGGGTGGCCATGAGAAGTCGAAGGGGACAGATTTGTGCAACGTTCTATGTCGCGCGTCTCAGCGGAAAACAAGCGATGAACAGCAAAAATGGAAAATTTCAGAAGCTAAAGGACTTCAAGAGGAAGAAAACGATGGTGGAGGGGTCGTCGGAAGCGGTCGGAGGTGGTTGTGCACTGGCGTTGAAGATCATCGCACAGATCTGTCAAAAACAGCCAATAGGGCTTGTTTCGACGGGTTTTCAAGGAGCTAGAGGTGAGAGAAAAGCGATACGAGAATTGCAGTTGATAGGGAGACCCGAGACAAGTCCAACAGTGGTAGGATGGTTGTAGTAGGTGTCCGGATGACCAGTGGGCACGAGTTTGAAGTGGCGGCACGTAAACTATCTAAAACAGCGGCTAGACATGAGTTCCACAAGGTTTTCGAGGAGATCGAGAAGTGGAAAACGGATAAGGGGAGTTGGAGATGATCAGGGGGGTCAGAGAGGAGTGGAATGGTGGTGGTGGTCATCACCGACGACGGTGGCGGTTGGCCGGCCGTGGGTTTGTTTCCGGCGGCTGGGCTGTGCAAGAATTCGGACAAAAACTTGGGTTTTTGGGGTCTTTTGAGAGCTTAGAGAGGAGGAGAGGGAGGAGAAGAGGTGGAGGAGCTAGGTGTCCGGAGTTAGGGGGCTTGGAGGCTTCCGTGGTGGCTGGAGGAGGAGAGGGAATAATGCGGCTAGGGTTTTGCGTGAGGGCTGCATTCGGCCAGGGTGTTTGCGTTTTGAAGGGAAGAGTTGCTATTTGCCTATATGTTTTGTGTGGGAGAGAGATAGAGATAGGGAGAGTGGAGGTTGATGAAAAGGTGGGTGACAATAGAGGCTGAATTCATATCCCTTGATACGTATGAATATAATTAGGGATTGATTAGGATTTGATTTCAATTTGAATTTCAAATTGATTAAGGGTTAATTAAGGGAGGAAAAATGATTAGGGGATAAGTCCCACTACGGGTATCGGAAAAATATTTCGAAAATACCAGGACGATCGTAGAGACGAGAAGTACGGGGCTATAGGGTCTGGCCGCCTGCTAATCCTACTGAGAATTATTATAAAATCGAGAACTGAGCGTTGAAGCCAAAAGACCAAAACACTCTTCCACTCAAAGCTGTTTTGCGAGAAAACGAGCCGGGAAATGACGTTCCCAAAAATTTACTATAAAAATCTACACTTCCATACGATCGCAACGGCATATCATGTCGTATATACCGAATCCAAGAAAGGGTCAAATAAAATACGTGTACGAAAAAGTACGTACACGCAGAAAATACGAACGGTCGGAAAAAATGGCCGTTACATTCTACCCACCATAGAAATGATTCCGTCCTCAGAATCAGTTATACTAATATTAATAATATCTATATTGTTATGAATGAGGGAGGCCTTTGGCCTCCCCTCCTTCATTACCCATTCATTAGGTCCCCCATTACTTAGAGTAATGGGGACCCTTGGTCTACTAGAGGCTTTTGGCCTCCCCACTATGAGATAAATAAATAGAGCACCATGGCTCTTAGCTATGGTTACTCATTCTTAGCAATGAAATTATATATATCTCTCTCTTGAGTTCATTATCATCCAACACGTTATCAGCACGTGTTCTCCATTCTTGAGCAAAAATCTTCATCTAAATTCATCCCTACGCGCAAGGAATCTAACGTTGTTGCGGCGGTTCGTTGGAGCGTTGCGGCATTCTCAAAGCGTTCGGGAGCTTGGATTATTATTTCTACGGATCATCGTCGCGTTCTTCCCTAGATCATTGATCTAGAGGTACAACCCTATAATCCTGTAGATAAAATAAGACTAAATAATTTTTACATTGTTTTAATATACAAGAAAAAAAAAATTAGTCTAATAAAAGAAAAAAAAATTTTATCCCTATTACAAAGTTTTTTCTCTGAAAAAAAAAATTTTTTTTTCCTTTTGCCATTAAAATTCTTCGGTGGGAAGAAGAACCGAAATGAAATCCTCCCCTCCCCCCTGACGGAGGAGGGGGCCTTCCCACAACGCCGACCACGCTCCCCCCTGTAGAGGGGGGGGGGGCTTTTCCGCACCGCCGCCCCCCGCTGCAGGGGGGCGGCCCGAGGCCGATCCCCCCCGCAGCGGGGGGGGGCCTTTCCGCGCCGCCGCCCGCCGCTGCAGGGGGGCGGCCCGAGGCCGATCCCCCTCTGCAGCGGGGGGGCCTTCCGCGCCACCGCCCCCCGCTGCAGGGGGGCGGCCCGAGGCCTATCCCCCCTACAGCTAGGGGGCCTTCCGCGCCACCGCCCCCCGTTGCAGGGGCCGGCCCGAGGCCGAGGCCGAGGCCCAAGGCCGAGGCCTAGCCCGAGACCCGAGGCCGAGCCCGAGGCCCGAGGCCGAGGCTAATAGCTTATTTTTGGCCCGAAGCCATAATAATTGCGGTAAACAACTTTGAAGAACTGCGGAACGGGCCACAAGCGCTTATACTAAAAATAATTTTTGGCCCGAAGCCACAAAATTCTACACAAATTCGGCTTCTTCATAATTTTAAAGAAGAATGAAATTTGGAAATTGAAATTTATGAGAAAACTTTGTAAAATCAATATTTACATTTACATGTTTCGCTATTTATTTAAACATCTCTCTTGCAAATTATTATGTATGGTTTACTATAATTTTTTTAAAAATATAATCATCTCAAAGATCCTGAGACCGCTCTGACGTTAGTTAACTAACCTAACGGTGTATGACGTTTCCACGTGGTCTACGAGATAATTATATTTTCTAGTTTACTTTTTCCATATTTTTTTTGTGCTTGAGATATATGCGTGGTTGTTTAATTTATGCCTGTAGCATATAAACTGCGTGGATGTTTAAAATAAGTAAAAATGTGTCTTTCGGGATCGGCCATTGCATACCTATTTACAGTTCCTGCACTTTTTTTGAGAGAATTTGTAAGTGAGGAAATTGTATAAATAGCCAAGGCTCGGTGCAACAGCATAAGAAGACGGATGCAGAAATAGGGACCCACCCGGGGTTTCCAAATTTGTATTTTTCATTCTCTTTTCTTTGGACTGTAATCGGACTTTGGACTGTGTATTATTTTGGGTATCTGGCCAATCCCCGCATTTTTACTTATTAATTTCTTTATGCATGGATTGTTGAATTAATTTTAATTCATGCTTATCTTTAAATTGCATAGATAAAATGGCTAAATTGGCAAGCGTCGATTTCGAGGTGCTCGATGCAGCTGGCAAGAATTACTTGAGCTGGCAAGTGGACCTGAAGTTCCACTTGCGCTCCATGGCGCTCCTGCACTCCATCCTGGCCCCCGCAGTGGCCCAATCATCGGCTCCCGCAGCATCTGATGCATCTGCTAGCAAAGCCCCAGAAGCAGCCCCTTCAGCTGGCAGTATCTTTACCACTGTCTCTGACATGGATAAGGCGAAAGCCATTATCTATATCAGACGACACATAGATCGGACGCTGAAGGCCGAATACTTGACGGTAGAGGACCCTCTGGAGTTATGGACAGCGTTAGAGGCATGCTACAGACATCAAATTGATGTCATACTCCCGCGTGCCAGCTATGAGTGGGAGAACCACCGACTTCAGGACTACAAGTCCGTTGCTGAGTACAACTCAGCACTTCACAACATCACCTCACGCCTGAAGTTGTCTGGTGAAGAAGTCTCGGAGCACCGCATGTTGGAAAAGACATTTACCTCGTTTCACGAGAAAGATGCTATCCTCATGCAGCAGTATCGTGAACGCAATTTCACGAAGTTCTCTGACCTGCTTTCTTGCCTCCTGAGGGCAGAGCAGAATAGAGACCTTTTACTGGCCACTCATAACTAGTGCCCGGCAGGCTCAGCTCCTATTCCCGAAAACCACAGTGTTCACCCCCGAAGTGGAAGAACAAGAAGAAGGGCAGAAAGAACAAAAGAAATGCCCCTATGAAACCAGCCAATGCTCCTCCCCAAAGCAAGAATAACAAAGGGAAGAAAAACTTCACTTGGAAGCATAAGAACACTGATACAGTGTCAAATCCAAAGAAGACATGGGAGGACAAATGTCATCGTTGTGGCATGACTGGACATTGGTCCAGAAACTGTCGCACACCTCGCCACTTCCAGAAACTGTATCAGGCGAGCCAGAAGCCTCCGCCTGAAACAAACATGGCAAATGTGGAAAATCCAACGAAGTTCACTTCCAAGGATTTCGAAAATGACGACCTGCTCGATTGAGCCGTATCTTTATCTATGCTTTTCAAAGAATAAATTGTAGCTTCATCTCTAGTATGCTTAATAAAGACGATCTTTTATTTTGAATGTATGCATTTTACATTTCCATCAATAAATTATCGTTTTTTTTCTTATATAGATGATGTATGAGTGCCTAGTGGACAGTGCCTCGACGCACACTATCCTTCGCGATGAATGCTATTTCAATAGCATAAGTAAATATGACGGTCCTGTCATTACAATTTCAGGACTGTCTAAAATAATCGAATGATATGGTGATGCAATATTATTGCTCCCAAATAACACAAGACTAAAAATCAATAATGCACTATTTTCTCCAAGATCAAATAGAAATCTCATAAGCTTCAAGGACATCCGTTTAAACGGATATCACTTAGAAACTAGAGATGAAAATAAGGTTGAATACATGTATGTCACTCTTAGTAAAGATGGCCAGAAGACCATCTGCGAAATATTTAAGGGACTCCCGTTGGGTCTCTTCGAAACATATATTCAACCAGTTGAAGCCAATATGACTGAGCACCAGACGTGCCAGCCAATGCCACCATTTCAACTATGGCATAACAGACTTGGTCACCCTGGATCCATTCTGATGCGACGCATCTTATCTGAATCCCGCGGACATGATTTGAAGAACCAGAAGATTCTTCAGAAGGGTGAATTTCCTTGTCCCCCTTGTTTCAAGGGGAAACTAATAACGAGACCATCGCCCCTAAAAGTGGGTTTAGAGTCTCCTGGCTTCCTTGAGAGGATACATGGTGACATTTGCGGGCATATTCATCCCGCAAGTGGCCCATTTCGGTACTTCATGGTACTAATAGATGCATCCACAAAATGGTCTTATGTGTGCCTCTTGTCCACCCGTAATCTAGCTTTTCCAAAGCTGTTGGCACAGATAATTAGGTTACGTGCTCATTTCCCCGATAACCATATCAAGAAACTACGTCTTGATAATGCGGGCGAATTCACATCTCAAGTCTTCGAAGACTATTGCTAGGCAACGGGTATAGAAGTTGAACATCCAGTAGCTCATGTTCACACCCAGAATGGATTAGCAGAGTCTCTTATAAAGAGACTCCAATGGATTGCACGTCCATTGCTTATGCAATCCCAATTGCCGGTGGATGCTTGGGGGCATGCTATTCTGCATGCCGCATCTCTTATCAGGATACGCCCCTCTGGAGGCAATACATTATCCCCGATGCAACTAGCATACGGCTCAACTCCAAATATATCTCATTTGAGAATATTTGGTTGTGCGGTCTATGTTCCAATAGCACCACTCAGAGGACCAAAATGGGTCCTCAACGTCGTCTAAGAATCTATATTGGATTTGATTCACCCTCGATTATTAGATACCTAGAACCCCTAACGGGGGACGCATTTAAGGCACGCCTTGCTGATTGTGAATTCGATAAGAAAACTTTTCCAAAGTTGGGCAAACATTCCAAGAAGCCTGAAGCTTCGGAGACCATTAATTGGGAAAATAAGTCTTTGTCCCTTTATGATCCGCGTACAAATCTGTGTGAAGATGAGATCCTGAAGATCCTTCACTTCCAGAATACAGTACACCAATTGCCGGATAAATTCACGGACAGCCAGAAGATCGTCCGTTCACACGTCCCTGCTGCTAACACTCCAGCTAGGATTGACATCCCTATAAATGGATGCAATCCACCCGCAGCAGAAATGGCTGTACCTCAATTGAAAAGAGGACGTCCACCAGGTTCAAAAGATAAAGTTCCTCGAAAGAGGAAGATTCCTGGTGAAAATAAGATTATCCCTCCACAGGATACTGAGCTCAGGACAGCTACCTCTCCCCTCCTAATTTCCCCCGTAGAGGAAACATTAGGAGAAACATCATTAAACTTTGTACGTACTGGGGAGGTACTGGACCGACATAGCACAGTCGTCGTCGACGATTTTGCGTTCACTATTGTCGTTCACGTCGCTGAATATGACGATGACGTCGAACCACTTTCTCTAGCGGATTGTAAACGCAGAGATGATTGGCCAAAGTGGGACGAGGCGATAAGAGTAGAGCTGGACTCACTCTCGAAACGCAAAGTCTTTGGACCTGTAGTCCAAACACCAGTAGGTGTTAGACCTGTGGGATATAAGTGGGTTTTCATTAGAAAAAGAAATGAAGAAAATCTGATCGTCCGCTACAAGGCGCGTCTTGTAGCAAAGGGTTTTTCCCAAAGACCGGGTATCGATTATGAAGATACATACTCCCCGGTAATGGACGCTAATACATTCAGATTCTTAATAAGCCTATCATCTCTGGCAAGCCTAGAAATGCAGCTCATGGACGTTGTGACTGCATATCTTTATGGCGATTTAGATAAAAAGATCTATATGAAACTACCAGATGGGTTTAACTTACCCACAGAGATGAAAGAGATACCTCGGGACGTATTCTCTGTTAGACTACATAGATCCTTGTATGGACTAAAACAGTCGGGCAAAATGTGGTATAACAGACTAAGTGATTTCCTTGCACAGCAAGGATTCACTAATAACGAAGTCTGCCCGTGCATCTTTATCAAAAGAACGGGAAAAGGATTCGTCATCATAGCAGTTTACGTTGATGACTTAAATCTCATATGCTCTCCAGCAGAGATTAATGAGATATCTGCAAGGCTAAAGCACACTTTTGAAATGAAAGACCTAGGCAGAACGAAGTATTGCCTTAGCTTGCAGATTGAACACCTACGAGGTGGAATCCTTCTACATCAATCCAATTATACCAGGAAGCTTTTAAATAAGTTCCAAATGGATAAATGTCATCCTTTATGTACCCCTATGGTCGTGAGATCATTAGACGTACAAAAGGACCCCTTCCGGCCTCTGGAAGAGGGGGAGGAGATACTGGGTCCAGAAGTACCCTACCTAAGTGCCATTGGTGCACTTCTCTATCTGGCTAACTGCACGCGTCCCGATATAGCGTTTACAGTCAATCTCCTAGCCAGACACAGTGCAGCGCCTACAATGCGCCACTGGAATGGAGTAAAGCATCTTCTGTGATACCTCCAGGGTTCCGTAGACCTTGGACTTTACTACCAGAGAGGTGCCTTCTCCCAGTTACTTGGTTATGCCGATGCAGGCTATCTTTCAGATCCGCATACGGCGAAATCACAGACTGGTTTTGTCTTTACCTACGGAGGAACTGCTATCTCCTGGAGATCGGTAAAACAAACCACTACTGCTACATCTTCTAACCATGCAGAGCTCATCGCGATCCATGAAGCAGCAGAGAATGTTTTTGGCTACGCTCCGTCGTCCAACACATCCTCCAATCCACTGGCCTGAAGACCGGTGATCTGGAGCCTACTGCCCTATTCGAAGACAACGCCGCGTGCATTGCTCAGCTTCAGAAGGGCTACATCAAAGGCGACAGGACAAAGCACATTTCTCCCAAGTTTTTCTGGACGCACGAGCAGAAGAACGACAAGCAGATTGAAGTTCGACAGATCCAGTCATGCAACAACTTAGCTGATCTTTTTACTAAGGCATTGCCTAAATGTACTTTTGTAAAGCTTGTAAAGAACATTGGTATGCGACGGTTGAAAGACCTACAAGACTGAAGCTTGTACGGATCAGGGGGAGTAACCTGAGGGTTGCACTCTTTTTCCTTAAGCTGTTGGGGTTTCCCACTGGGTTTTCCACAGCTAAGGTTTTAACGAGGCAAACACACTTACTCTGGATCCAGAAGTATCCACCCCATGCCTCAGTAGCTGAGACCGAAGTGATGAATGTGTAAGGGGGAGTGTTATGAATGAGGGAGGCCTTTGGCCTCCCCTCCTTCATTACCCATTCATTAGGTCCCCCATTACTTAGAGTAATGGGGACCCTTGGTCTACTAGAGGCTTTTGGCCTCCCCACTATGAGATAAATAAATAGAGCACCATGGCTTTTAGCTATGGTTACTCATTCTTAGCAATGAAATTATATATCTCTCTCTCTTGAGTTCATTATCATCCAACATATATACACTTATGCCTACAACTCCCATATTCCACATAATGATCGCTAATCCCATAACATCAAACATCGTGCCTCAAAAAAATTTTGTCATAACTCGTCCTCCACTGGATAATGCTACAACTAGAACCACATCTTAGCACTTAGCTATAAATCCACATCACCACCTACCAGTCATCAATCATCTCGTCCCTAATATATCATCCATCATATTGACTCATAAATCTATTCTTCATAATCAATGAACCATCAAGCCACATCATTCCTTACCCCTATCATCTAATCTCCTAATCATATTAATTCCATATTCTTAACATTTCGTTCATCTCAACAAGTCGTGTCATCTCCAATGCATTCTCACCTCAAGTTAATAATCGAGTCTTGATGCTTTTAAAGGCTCTACTCATTCTCATGATCACCCTACTAATACTATCACATCCTAGCTATTCCTATCTATCACTCGTCCAAGTTTCAAATCGATTAAGTACTCATTTCCCTGTGCATAGTTTCATTCATCCAGAGTCCTCATTAAGTTTGTTACCCATTGGTATTACAAAGAAGTCTTGGATGCCTCGTTCTTTTCATTCGAAAGAAATCTAATCTAATATCTTTGTGTTCAAAATCAACTAATCACTGATACAACATATCTCATCTCACTCTGAGCCTACCCGCAAATATAACCCTATAACAAAATACCTGGTACTAACAACATCATAACAATAAAAAAATAATACTTCCAAATAGGGAAAGAAAAGAAAGGAAATTTAAGGCCTATGACATATTTTAAAACATTGGGAAAAACGTGTGGAGTTGTGGTAATGGATGAGGGAAGATATGTGGGTTGTGATCATGTGGGCTAGCACCAAAACATCAAAGGTTTGATTTGAAAGGAAACAAAAAGTTTTGAAACATACATAAGCAGCCAAAAAATAAGCTAAACTATAATATGAAAGACTAAAACTATGGAGTTACCTGCAATGATACCATCCACTGCTGTCATGACATATGCTCCATGGACAACAGCTCCTCTCTGGGTAGGGGCAGGCGCTCTACTCTGCAATGGGGCTGGTGCTCTGCCCTCCACATGGCGAAACCGGGCAATCTCTAGTGACGTGTGTGGCAGCTCCACACGCCAGACACAAACCTAGCCTCTTCCTGCAATCGTTCTGACGATGTCCCAGCTTGCCACAGAAAAGACATCGCTCTCTGGACTGGCTCTGTGCAGGTTATTGTTGGATATTGGACTCCCCGGATTTGGTTTTGGATGATGAACAAACATAAATATAATATGAACTAACACTTTGTGAGCGCAGTTATGGAGATCGTCGCCAAATTCACATGAATATCAATAACGACGTCTCAAGACTTCTTAAAGCACGTGATCGTATGCCTAAAGCTTCGTTGAAGCTTATGGACCTATTTAGAAGTCATGAAGATTCGATTGAAGCTATTGAAGACGGTATCGTCAAGTTTATTTAATAGTCTTTAAGCTTCTTTCGTAGAATGTTAAGCCTTGAGTAGGTCTTACGTTTTAATTCTTCATAACGCTCATATCTTAGCTCTAGGATCTTAGTAGAAGTCCATACAATTCTTCCCGAAGCTTCGCGCTTCGATTCGGGACTTCTTGTGCATGTTAGTTGGTTCAAGAAGAAGAACTGACCGACTAGATGGTGATCTAGTCGGTCAGCCAAGCTTATTGGACCGACTAGTTTCTGTCAGTTAATTCTTAGCTCTTTACTGTTTACAGTTAGTCGGTCTAAGTTGACTCACCGACCGACTAGTCTGTGAACTAGTCGGTCAGTGATGCTTCTGTGACCGACTAGTTGAGCTTTCCCTGAACATGCACATTTTCACTTGAGCTACTGTCTATCTTTAGTCGGTCTGTGCTCATTGATCGACCGACTAGTTGATGAACTAGTCGGTCAACTTTCCTTCTTGGACCGACTAGTTTAGTTTACTGTACATGCCAAATTTTTCACCATACTTACTGTTTATTGTTAGTCGGTCTATGTTCATTTGGTGACCGACTAGTTGGTGAATTAGTCGGTCAACATGTGTTCTTGGACCGACTAAGTCTAATTCTTCTCAGACTTCAGTTTTATCTGTTAGTCGGTCCACGTTGAGTAACCGACCGACTAGTTGTGAAACTAGTCGGTCAGCTACTCTTCTTAGACCGACTAGCTCCTTAGTCTGTACTTTGATCTTTTCTCAGTTTACTCATTAGTCGGTTTACGTTCAGTGACCGACCGACTAGTTGATAAACTAGTCGGTCGGTGATTGTTCTTTGACCGACTAGTTGGGTTCAGAAAAGAGCAGTTGGAGCCCTAATTGAAACGTTTTTCTCTCTCTCTCTCTCTTCATTCCTATAAATACTCGTTGGGCTGCATTCATTGCTGCCAAGGCTGATATTAATGCAAGTTTAGAGTTCAAGAGAAATCAATCCAAGCTCATTCAAAGCTCATTCCCTCCATTCATTAATCTCTCCTAACTCTTACTTCCAAAGAGAGATTCATTGAGTGTGAAGCCTTCCAAGGCAAGTGCTTGATTCTAGGTCACCAACATCCCCAAAGCTCTCCATCGCTGTTCTACATCTTGGAGCTAGGGTTTGGTGCCACTTCTTCCTCAAAATCATCCTTGCCCTAATTCGTAAGCAATACTCAAGGCATAGGTATTTTGTTCGGTAAGAAGTTTCTTTATTTCATTTCATATTTGATTTGTAAGTTTCACTCTCGGTTGTGAGAGTGTGGTTGTGATCCCGGGTTGTGGGAGTCACAAATTACATTTTGTATGATTTGACTTGTGGAGGTTTTTCACAAGTATTTCATAGTGGAAATCTTGAGTTAGGGTTTCTAACTCAAGTATCCGGAGGGGATCCGGGTGGTTGGGACGTAGGATCACCGGGAACAAGTCGGGGAGACTTGGGTGGATCCGAACCCAGTAACATCTCTTGTTTGCATTGTTATTTTTGTGTCGTCATTCAATTTAAGCTTCCGCAAATTGATTTGGTAGTTGTTTGCATTTTAATTTGGAATTATACTCCTTATTATTTTAAAGTACTATTCACCCCCCCTCTAGTACTTGTGCAGTAGCTTGTAGGGCATTACATTTGGTATCAGAGCCAGATACACAGCTATGTCTGCCAACGACAACAAGACCGTGCGTCCACCTTCCAACTATGACACCTTCAGGAACCGTGAAGGAGCATCTTCGGTGATGGAAGGACATTCCTCTACGAGGCCTCCATTTTTCAACGGTACCAACTACGGGTACTGGAAATGTAGGATGGAAACCTTCCTCCGAAGTGCATCTTTATGGAGGACTACAATGAAGGAGTACATCGAGCCCGAAGAAGAAGACTTCGAGAAATGGACAACCGCGGAGGTCGCCGCGGAGGTAAGCAATGCCAAGGCGATGAACGCCTTGCAATGCGCATTGGAGCCCGAGGACTTCAATAAGATATGCACATGTAAGAGTGCATATCAAATTTGGAACTCCCTCCTCATACTTCATGAAGGGACGAGTCGGGTAAGAGACTCTAAACTCGTAGTTGTAAACAAAGACTACGAAATGTTTCATATGCAACAGGACGAGAAGATGAAGGAGTATTACGCTCGCTTTGTCGACATCATAAACGAGTTAGAGGCTCTTGGCAAATCCTACACCCAAAAGGGGAAGTGCTCAAAGCTTATCGAAGGACTTCCTTCTTCTTGGGAAAAGCGTACCTTCGCCATCGAGGAAGGTAATGACATGAACAAGTACACCGTAGTTCAACTAATGGGTACTCTAATGTCATACGAGGTACGCAAGGATAGCAAGCTCAAATTGCAGGAAAAGATGAAGTCCTACCTAAAGCAAGACGAGCCAAAGAAGAAGGCCATTGCTTTTAAGGCCGCTCCATCCACATCCACATCAACCGATGATGAAGACTCGGAAAACGAGTTGGACTTGGAGTCCATGGCACTCATGGCCAAGAAGTTCAACCGTTTCTTCCGAAAAGGTAACTTCAAGAACAAAGCTAAATTTGGTTCTACTAACGCCTCTTCCTCTCCTTTATGTTTCAAGTGCAATAAGCCGGGACACATGAAAGCGGAGTGTCCCCTCAATAAGCACAAGGATAAGTGGAAGGCGCCAAAGTATGAAAAGTCCAAGAAGTACACGAAAGGAAACAAGAAGGGACTTGTCGGAGCTACCTTCACCGACTCCGATGATTCTTCAAGCGGAGAGTCGGCCGATGAGCACGTGGAGCAAGCGCACATGTGTTTCATGGTAAGAGAGGAGCACGATCAAGGATCCTCCTCTTCCGATGATAGTGATGAAGAAAGCGATGAGGTAACCATGGATGACCTTAGAAATGCTAACTCTCAATTATGGTCAAAATACACTAAATTAGTAAATAGATATACTAAGGTAAAAGATGACTTAGCTAGCATTCAAACATCGCCTAAGACTATCATCACCAACAACGACACCGTTGTTGAAGAGTTAAGAAATGAGATTGATAATCTCAAATCTAAACTCGAACATGTTAGCATTGAGGATACGGAAGAACATAGGATAGAGGATTTGACTTCTCAAAACTCGACTTTGAGTATTGAGAACTAGAATCTTAAATCTCGTGTTTATGTGCTCACATCGCAAATATCCACTTTGGATATTTCTTTGCGTTCTCTCAAAGAGAAATATGAGGACACATTGGGCCGAATCAACAAATTCAACAAGGGTAAGTGCCACTTGGATAATATCCTAAAAGACTTACTTCCGGCCAAACACCACATTGGCTTGGGGTATATGATGGGAAATTCATCCAAGTCGGTCACTACTTTTGTAAGGCCAACTTCCGAAGCCTCAACAAGTGGGAGCAAACACTCTATTGGTAGTTCATCTACCAATGGTGCTTCCACCTCGTCCACACCCTCTTTTGGAAAGAAACCCACTTTGGGTGGACCTCCAAAGAAGGGGCATGCCTACATGTACACCAATACCATGCCACGTAGGAACACACGTCCTACTCCACCGTCTCACACATATGATGATTTTTATGCAACACATTCTCGGGCACGTGCACACAATGTGAGACACCCTCATGCACGTGTTCCCTCACATGCATATGTTCACCCACAACATCATATGAATAATTCTCATTGTGCACCATTCCATCATGTTCCTTATGCCTATCCACAACATGCATCACGTAGAAATCAACGCCGAATGCATGCACCCAATAGGATGAGGGCTCCCAAGATTTTCACAATTTGGAGCCCAAAGGACACAAGCATGGACGGAAAACAAATGTATATGAATGCTTATTTTTCGGATGTTGTGAATAGTAGAAATTATGTGGGGAAGTCTAAGTCCAATTGGACTTGGCTTCCAAAGGTCTAATCTTTTGGACCCAATGACCTTGGGTACCATGATATGAAATTCTCTATCTTTAGGTACTCAAGGAAAAGAAAAAGAAAAGGAGCAACAAATTTAAATTTAGCTCCAAGGGAAATTGGATACTCGATAGCGGGTGTTCAAAACACATGACGGGTGACGCTAGTTTGCTCTCCGGAGTGGTTCCCATAGCAAATGGAAACCGCGTCGTATTTGGAGGCAACAAGAGCGGAACCATCATAGGTGTTGGTAAAGTGGGTAACCCTTCTAAACCCCTAATTAGTGATGTTTATCTTGTTAGTGGTTTAAATCACAATCTTATTTCAATAAGCCAACTTTGTGACAAAGGTTACAAAGTTAGCTTTGCGAAAGGATTGTGTCACATTTTAAGAAAAGATAATGATAAATTATTATTTTCCGGAACTCGTCATAAAGACATTTATATTTTGGATCTTCCTAAGTCATATGAACAATGCCTCGTTGCCAACACAAGTGAACAACACTTATGGCATCGACGCTTTGGACATGTGAACTTTGGAACACTTTATAAGCTTTCTAAATTAAATTCCATTAAAGGTTTTTCGAAGCTTGTTTTTGAAAAGAAAAGTTTTTGTGATTGTTGTCAACGTGGCAAGCTTCCTAAATCTTCATTTAAACCTAAGAAAAGCATTTCTACTAAACGGCCACTAGAGCTATTACATCTAGACTTATTTGGGCCAACTAGAGTTGCTTCCTTAGGAAATGCAAGGTATGGACTTGTCATTGTAGATGACTATTCAAGATTTACATGGGTATTTTCATTGTGTAATAAAAATGAAGCTTTTGAAAACTTCACAATTTTTGTTAAGAAAGTACAAAATCTCTTAGGAACCACCATTGTCACTATTCGTAGTGATCATGGAGGTGAATTTGAGAATGAGTCTTTTGAGACATTTTGTGATGAAGTTGGTATTACACACACCTTCTCTTTCCCTCGTGCACCTCCTCAAAATAGTGTAGTTGAGAGAAAGAATAGGACGCTAGTGGAGTGTGCTCGCACTATGCTTGATGATAGCCAACTTGGCCATCAATTTTGGGCGGAAGCGGTACACACCGCTTGCTATGTGTTTAATAGAATACTTCTGAGGCCCGGCACTAAACAAACTTGTTATGAATTGTTGTTTGTTAGGTTGCCTCAAGTTAAACATTTTCGTGTTTTTGGTTCGAAATGTTTTATTAAGAACACATATGGTAGTTTGGACAAATTCGATCCAAGATCCGATGAGGGGATTTTTGTTGGATATTCTTCGCGTAGCAAAGCCTACCGGATATTCAACAAACGAACCTCAACGATCGAGGAGTCGCTTCATGTATCATTTAATGAATGATTTGTTCCAACTATAATTTCAAATGATAATGATTCTATGGATGTCTTATGTGATTCACTTGATAATTCTAAGTCTAATGATTCTATTGATTCTATTGAGACTAACCCAACTAACGAAATTGTTGAGAATGTTCCTAGTGATCAAGGTATTCCCAAACGGCTTCATACCGTTCGTGACCATCCTCATGAGCAAGTCATTGGCAATATCCATGATAATGTCAAGACGAGATCGCAAGTGAACTACTTCGCTCATTGTGCCTTTGCCTCCTCGATAGAGCCAAAGAATATTAATGAAGCATGCGAAGATAGCGCTTGGATCTTAGCCATGGAGGAGGAGCTCATTCAATTCGAGAGAAATGAAGTTTGGGAGCTTGTTCCATTGCCATCGAAGAACCACACCGTCATAGGGACAAAGTGGATCTTCAAGAACAAAACCGACGAAAACCAAGTCGTCGTCCGGAACAAAGCTCGGTTAGTTGCTCAAGGCTATCGACAAGAGGAAGGTATTGATTTCGAAGAATCCTTCGCTCCGGTAGCTAGATTAGAATCAATTAGATTATTATTGTCTTTTGCATGCCATAAGGATTTTAAATTATTTCAAATGGATGTTAAGAGTGCATTTTTAAACGGAGATGTTGTTGAGGAAGTTTACGTTTCTCAACCTCCGGGCTTCATAAATGAAAAATTTCCAAATCATGTTTTTAAACTAAAGAAAGCGCTTTACGGCTTTAGACAAGCTCCTCGAGCTTGGTATGATCGCCTAAAGAATTTTCTTTTGGATTTGAATTTTAAAATGGGAGAAGCCGATTCTACACTTTTTGTTAAGCATGCGAATAATGATATAATTTTAGTTCAAATATATGTTGATGATATCATTTTCGGTGCTACTAACTTTGCTCTTTGCAAAGAGTTTTCTAATGTTATGAAGGAACAATTTGAGATGAGCCACATGGGTGAGCTCAAGTATTTCTTAGGTCTCCAAATTCGCCAAATGGACGATGCAATCTTCATCCACCAAACGAAGTATACGGTGGAGTTGCTAAAGCGATTTGGAATGGAGAGTGCTTCCGGGAAAAAGACTCCAATGAGCACGACAACGCATCTTGATAAAGATACGGGCGGTAAGGATGTAGACATTCGTCTATATCGAGGTATGATAGGTAGTTTGCTTTATCTTACCGCAAGTAGGCCCGATATTATGTTCGCCGTATGCGTATGTGCTCGTTATCAATCTCAACCTAAGGAATCTCACTTAGTAGCGGTAAAGCGTATTTTTCGCTATCTAAGTTACACTTTAGATTTTGGATTACTTTATCCGAAATCTAGCACATATGAGTTAATCTCATATAGTGATGCCGATTATGCGGGATGCAAATCCGACAGGAAAAGTACTAGTGACACTTGCCATTTTATAGGAAATTCTCTTGTCTCTTGGTTTTCCAAGAAGCAAAATTCCGTATCACTTTCAACCACCGAGGCGGAATATATTGCCGCCGGTGCCGCGTGTGCTCAAGTTCTTTGGATGAGACACACACTTAAAGACTTTGGTATAAATTGTGATACTTGCCCTATCATGGTTGACAACCAAAGTGCAATATGTCTTTCCAAGAACCCGGTACATCATTCCCGTTCGAAACACATAGATGTCCGACACCACTTTTTAGATGATCATGTTGCTAAAAAGGACATCATTTTAGTGTACGTTGAAACCCAAAAGCAAATCGCCGATATTTTCACGAAACCCCTAAAGGAGGACTCCTTTGTGCGGTTGCGTCGAGAATTGGGGATTATGGGTGAATCCGAGATATAGGATTCATGTTTCATTCAATAATTTTGCATGCTATTATATTTGGCAATATCTCATTCATGCTAGAATTATTGGATTTTTCGGGAATTTATGTGATATCTTGATTTTTCGTTCGATTTGTGCGTAATCGTCAAATTTCTGTTTTTCGATGTTTACTGGGGTAGTTTAGATGATTATTGAGAGTTTTGAGATATATCGTCCAAGCGTATTATGGAGAGAACTTGTTTTTCAAGTTTTTGACTCTTTAGTCGGTTCATGTTCAGTGACCGACCGACTAGATTGAGATCTAGTCGGTCAGTACATGAACGCAGACCGACTAAATCTTGTCAGTATATCTTGGTTTCAGCCACTGTTTGCAACTAGTCGGTTCAAGCTCATTGACCGACCGACTAGATCGTGATCTAGTCGGTCAGTGCTTGAACTGTGACTGACTAGTTGTGCCAGGGACTGTTTGGTAATTTGCGATCTCGACCGACTTAAAATGTTTTTAGTCGGTCTATTCTCATTCTAATCGGTCAAGTTCTCTTTCTCCTCCAGCTCAAAACCCCGACCCTTCCACTTCCGATCGACTTCCGGCCTTGTTCCGATCATCTCCGCCGTCGCCGGCCGTCGTTCTTCCTCCTAGGGTAACCCTCTCTCCTCCCTCTCCTATCTAGGGTTCATTTTTAGTTTAGGGTTAGGTTTTTCAGCCTAGGTTTCTAGATCTCTTCCTCTAGGGTTTCGGATTTCCTAGGGTTGTGCTAGGATTCGTTGATTTGATCTCGTGTCTCGTGTAGTGCCGCGATTATGGCCCGAACACGAATCCAGTCACCTCCTCTGCTCCTGCTGAGCCTGCAGTTGCTTCTGATCCTCCCGCTGCCTCTTGAGTTGCTTCGAGGCCTCTCCTGATACTCTTTGGATGATATATCTAGTTGTGAGAGATGTTGGGTAGGATAGTGTGGGTGGCTATGTACTTTGGATCATTTTGATGATGTATTTTTGATATGTTTAATGATGATGTAATTTTATTTTTTTTTGTTGACACTCCGATATTTTGTGATGTATGATGTATTTTTGTGCCCCGATCTGTTGATCGTCGGTTTGTATATCGGTGATGTACTCTGCTTCATGCATTATATATATATATATCTCAGTTGACATTTCATTATTTTGTGCCATGTACAATTTTTATGTCTCTTATGTTTGATTTCGTCGCTCGACGATATTCACTTGGTTTAATAGAAATTTCTTCTATGAAAACATAGAATTGTTTTCCATGCACTAAATTAACCAGGAATGTTGATATTGGAGAGTATATTCCATAACTCAATCCGTTACATTGATTTGAGTTTTGATGATTTTGTTTTACGATTTTTCGACCTTGGTATCATTGACACGCCTTGATTCTATTCGTATTTTTCTCTTTGGTGTCACTTGAACCTTCGTCATATTCTACGACTCCCGTGTTTTTTAATTTGAGGCCATTGTTGTTGTCGTTGTTATCCTCCCGCTCTTTTTGCTTATGCCAAAGGGGGAGAGATATAATAATAACGATGCGCCAAATGAAAATTAAGAGCATTTGACCAAGAATCTAACTTGATGTGTTAGATTCAGGGGGAGTTAAGATATGTAAATGGATTTTCAAATCCGATATTTCAATAACCTTCATTTGGTATTTCAATAATTCAATAATCGGTTCTCATTTAATATACTTCACTCGTCTGCTTGATGCGTATCACTTTTGTTTAAATTGGAATTAACGTGTCATCAATGCAGGGGGAGTAAGTAAATTTCATTTGAATTATTATTTTTGATTATTATTTATGTTAGTTTGTCATCACCAAAAAGGGGGAGAATGTTGGATATTGGACTCCCCGGATTTGGTTTTGGATGATGAACAAACATAAATATAATATGAACTAACACTTTGTGAGCGCAGTTATGGAGATCGTCGCCAAATTCACATGAATATCAATAATGACGTCTCAAGACTTCTTAAAGCACGTGATCGAATGCCTAAAGCTTCGTTGAAGCTTATGGACCTATTTAGAAGTCATGAAGATTCGATTGAAGCTATTGAAAACGGTATCGTCAAGTTTATTTAATAGTCTTTAAGCTTCTTTCGTAGAATGTTAAGCCTTGAGTAGGTCTTACGTTTTAATTCTTCATAACGCTCATATCTTAGCTCTAGGATCTTAGTAGAAGTCCATACAATTCTTCCCGAAGCTTCGCGCTTCGATTCGAGACTTCTTGTGCATGTTAGTTGGTTCAAGAAGAAGAACTGACCGACTAGATGGTGATCTAGTCGGTCAGCCAAGCTTCTTGGACCGACTAGTTTCTGTCAGTTAATTCTTAGCTCTTTACTGTTTATAGTTAGTCGGTCTAAGTTGACTCACCGACCGACTAGTCTGTGAACTAGTCGGTCAGTGATGCTTCTGTGACCGACTAGTTGAGCTTTCCCTGAACATGCACATTTTCACTTGAGCTACTGTCTATCTTTAGTCGGTCTGTGCTCATTGATCGACCGACTAGTTGATGAACTAGTCGGTCAACTTTCCTTCTTGGACCGACTAGTTTAGTTTACTGTACATGCCAAATTTTTCACCATACTTACTGTTTATTGTTAGTCGGTCTATGTTCATTTGGTGACCGACTAGTTGGTGAATTAGTCGGTCAACATGTGTTCTTGGACCGACTAAGTCTAATTCTTCTCAGACTTCAGTTTTATCTGTTAGTCGGTCCACGTTGAGTAACCGACCGACTAGTTGTGAAACTAGTCGGTCAGCTACTCTTCTTAGACCGACTAGCTCCTTAGTCTGTACTTTGATCTTTTCTCAGTTTACTCATTAGTCGGTTTACGTTCAGTGACCGACCGACTAGTTGATAAACTAGTCGGTCGGTGATTGTTCTTTGACCGACTAGTTGGGTTCAGAAAAGAGCCGTTGGAGCCCTAATTGAAACGTTTTTCTCTCTCTCTCTCTTCATTCCTATAAATACTTGTTGGGCTGCATTCATTGCTGCCAAGGCTGATATTAATGCAAGTTTAGAGTTCAAGAGAAATCAATCCAAGCTCATTCAAAGCTCATTCCCTCCATTCATTAATCTCTCCTAACTCTTACTTCCAAAGAGAGATTCATTGAGTGTGAAGCCTTCCAAGCCAAGTGCTTGATTCTAGGTCACCAACATCCCCAAAGCTCTCCATCGCTGTTCTACATCTTGGAGCTAGGGTTTGGTGCCACTTCTTCCTCAAAATCATCCTTGCCCTAATTCGTAAGCAATACTCAAGGCATAGGTATTTTGTTCGGTAAGAAGTTTCTTTATTTCATTTCATATTTGATTTGTAAGTTTCACTCTCGGTTGTGAGAGTGTGGTTGTGATCCCGGGTTATGGGAGTCACAAATTACATTTTGTATGATTTGACTTGTGGAGGTTTTTCACAAGTATTTCATAGTGGAAATCTTGAGTTAGGGTTTCTAACTCAAGTATCCGGAGGGGATCCGGGTGGTTGGGACGTAGGATCACCGGGAACAAGTCGGGGAGACTTGGGTGGATCCGAACCCAGTAACATCTCATGTTTGCATTGTTATTTTTGTGTCGTCATTCAATTTAAGCTTCCGCAAATTGATTTGGTAGTTGTTTGCATTTTAATTTGGAATTATACTCCTTATTATTTTAAAGTACTATTCACCCCCCCTCTAGTACTTGTGCAGTAGCTTGTAGGGCATTACAGTTATCCTGGCCTCTTGAAAGGCACAGACTGAATTGATCCCACTATAGACCTAGCAGAAGGCCTATGCTACTCCATCGATCGCTTTCCTCCATCATCAGAGAGATCAGGTAGACGTGCCATGATGTCATGATTTCTGGCGGCATTCAACACAGCTCCCATGGTCGAAAAGTCTGCCGAGGACATTGAAGCCTGAATCTTCGGACGCAGCCCCTGACGAAACCGATCATCTCGGTTCTCTTCTTTCTTCACCATATGGGAGGCAAAACGACTGAGCGTCTCGAACTCTGCCTCGTACTCATCACCCGTCATGTCCCCCTGCTTCAGATTCACGAATTGGCTCAAAAGCTCCCTCTTAGCAGCCTAAGGGAAATACTTCTCTCACAACATGGACTTGAAAGTCTTCCACTTCACTGGCTTTTGCAGGCGCCTCTCCTCAATGCGCCACCAGTTCCTAGCATTCTCAGCCAGCTGCATCTTCGCTATCTCAACTCTGGTATCCTCAGGAATCTTCGTAGCTACCAGCTTTTCTTATGTGCTCTGGATCCACTCATCAGCACCCAACGGTCCTTCCTTCCTAGAAAAAGTCTTCGGCTGAAGCTCATTGAACTGCTTCACTCCAGGAGCAGCTCTCGGGGCAAGCGGCGGTGATGGAGCCTGGACGGCTCGGGCAGCCTGATGGGACTGCTGAACCAATTGATGCTGAACGTCAAGCATCTCCCTCATGAGGCCCAGAAACTGACGGAATTCACCGCCCTGGTCTCCCGGAACTCCATCCGTTGAGCTCCCGGCTCGGGTATTGCGTCTTCCTGCCATCCTATTGACAAGAAAGACCCAAATAAGACTTGTCCATGCTAACCGGATAATAAAATGAATGTGAGTAACACTATTGCTACGAACTTTTATAATTACAAGACCTGCATGGGCTACCAGTAAAACCTGTCATGCCCCGCTTCCCAAAACTACGGAGGCGAAGCGTGATTAAGACCCGTTTGGGCCGGAGCTGTGAACCTCGGACCCAATAAGCGTCTGTAGGGGTACCGCTTTAAAATTTTCAGGTTCTTGCATATATAAAAATTCGTAACAACAGAAAGTACTGAAAGGAAATGCAATCATTTTATTCCATCAAGATATCCAGAAGTACAAGATTCTAACATGGGAAGTAATGCCCAGCATGGCAACAACACAGAAAGTAAACTACGGGTGCAAGCACCCAACCTAGGCAGAAAGTAAACGGTGCTACACACCGGAACTAGAAAGCCGGAAAAACTCTGAACTGCAACGGTGAAGGACCTCTAGGACTGGTCCTCGTCAGCTACATACTCCGGGTCGACACCCTCAGGTTCCACATACTCAGGTACGTCCGGCTCGTCCGGCTTGTCCACGTACTCCGGCTCCACACCTGACGTACAGCACCCGAGAGAAAAGGAACTGTACGTCTGGTAAAGTATAAAAGAAAGGGTTAGACTCTACTGCAAGTGTAATATAATTTAGAACAACATTTTACTGGTTGATTAACATGCTGGGGTTATGACATGGTAGAAAGTAAAACGGTGCGGGAAAGTAAACAAGATAGATAGTAGCCGTAGCGTCTGCTACAGCTACGGGACTAAACAAGACGGGACAGAACAAGACAAGAAGTATCATGTGTGTCATGAAGGTTCACGCCTTTCGGTCTGTACCGAGGGAACGCTCAACCAAGTGCACGGGACAAGACAAGACAAGAAGTATGTCACTGAGGTTCACGCCTTTCGGTCTGTACCGAGGGAATGCTCAAACTAGTGCACGGGACAAGACAAGACAAGAAGTGTGTCACTGAGGTTCATGCCTTTCGGTCTGTACCGAAGGAACGCTCAACCTAGTGCACGGGACAAGACAAGACAAGAAGTGTGTCACTGAGGTTCACGCCTTTCGGTTAGAAGGCGGACAGCACCTTCTCAACTGAGGAAACGCTCAACCTAGTGCACAACTCGAGACAAAACAAGACTGAGGGTGACAAGAGAGATTCACGCCATTCGGTTTGTGGTGGCCAAACCCGCCAAGCCGAGGGAACGCTCAACCTTCCTCCACCCACAGTGCTCAAGACAAGACAACCAGAGATCACCCTCGCATGGAGGGCACCTGAAATGCCCGTAGGCTTTTGTGACATGACATGACCGATGTTTGAGGAGTTGTTCATTCTCGGGTGTCCACATGCACGCACACACAGAATAACCCTAAGGTGTCAGTTGTTGTTGTGCTTAGACTTCGTCTTCAAGTCTAAGCTGTCAAGGGGGGTCCTGGATGCTATCATTTCACGTCCGGTTCTCTTTGTTTATTTTTTTAACAGTTCTAAGAGTCTATGGCCTAAACACGGCCGAAAGTACAAGTGAGTACACTTGCCTGCGGTGGTGAGTTAATCGTCTGTCCAGAGCGTCCCGTCGAAGCGTCCCGTCGACGATGGTCCGTCTGAAACAGGACAACGGCGATGTCAGATCACGCTTTTCATCAATCCTATTATGGTTTGTTTCTAAATTTGGCGGGACTACCCTAACAGTCAAAAAGTTACGCCTTTTGATGATTCGTTCCGTATAGATCGACGTCTACCATATGTGCACAGAAATTCAGTTCATTCGTCGATTTTCTACGGTGGACAACATTTTAAAGATGCATAAAATAACTTTAGTTTACATTGAAAAATTTTAGATTAGGTTTTACGTTTTGCTACGTGTGGGTTCTTACTGCACGGTAGGGTGACCAACCTCTTGACGTCGTTCAAAAAGCGGATGTCGGGTCTGAACGGTGATGCGTCAGCGTCGTCTATAACTCCTTGACCATGGATAGCGTAGCAAGGCACCTCTAAACAATGAGGTGGAGGCACAAAATCAGCGAGCAAGTAGCGATCTTCCTCCCGTTGCGGGTAGCGCAACGGAACTTCACTACGGCGGTGACGTCGAGTGAAAACACGTGTGCACGGTGACGCATGTGAACTCCGAGGGACAAGGAGGCTATCGGTGATTGAAGTAGGATAGTGGGAGTTGCTGGGCCGGATGGGTGGCTGACAGTGTGAGCGTACAGTAGTGGGTGGTCGTGAGAAGTTGAAGGGGACAGATTCGTGCAACGTTCGATGTCACGTGTCTCAGCGGAAAACAAGCGATGAACAGAGACAATGGGAAATTGCAAAAGCTAAAGGACTTCAAGAGGAAGCCAACGGTGGTGGAGTGGTCGCCGGAAGCGATCGGAGGTGGTCGTGCGTTGTCGTTGAAGATCAGCGCACAGATCTGTCAAAAACAGCCAATATGGCTTGTTTCGACGGGTTTTCAAGGAGCTAGAGGTGAGAGAAAAGCGAGAGGAGAATTGCAGTTGATAGGGAGACTCGAGACAAGTCCAATGGTGGTAGGATGGTCATCTTAGGTGGCAGGATGACCGATGGGCATGAGTTTGAAGTGGTGGCACGCAAACTGTCAAAAACAGCGGCTAGATCTGAGTTCCACGGGGTTTTCAAGGAGATCGAGACGTAGGAAAAGGGTAAGGGGAGTTGGAGATGATCGGTGGGGTCAGAGAGGAGTGGAATGGCGGTGGTGGTCGTCACCGATGGTGGTGGCGGGTGGCTGGCCGTGGGTTTGTTTCTGGCGGCTGGGCTGTGCAAGAATTCGGCCAAAAACTTGGGTTTATGGCGTCTTTTGAGAGCTTAGAGAGGAGGAGAGGGATGAGAAGAGGTGGAGGAGCTAGGTGGCCGGAGTTAGGGGGCTTGGGGATTAGGGGTTGCCGTGGTGGCTGGAGGAGGAGAGGGAATAATGCAGCTAGGTTTTTGCCTGAGGGCTGCGTTCGGCCAGGGTGTTTGCGTTTTGAAGGGAAGAGTTGATATTTGCCTATAGGTTTTGTGTGGGAGAGAGATAGAGATAGGGGGAGTTGAGATTGAGGAAAAGGTGGGTGACAATAGAGGCTGAATTCATATCCCTTGATACGTATGAATATAATTAGGGATTGATTAGGATTTGATTTCAATTTGAATTTCAAATTGATTAGGGGTTAATTAAGGGAGGAAAATGATTAGGGGATAAGTCCCACAACGGGTATCAGAAAAATATTCCGAAAATACCGGGACGATCGTAGAGACGAGAAGTACGGGGCTACGGGGTCTGGCCGTGTGCAAATCCTACCGAGAATTGTTATAAAATCGAGAACTGAGCGTTGATGCCAAAAGACCAAAACGCCCTTCCATTCAAACCTGTTTTGCGAGAAAACGAGCCGTGAAATGACGTTTCCAAAATTTTACTATAAAAATCTACACTTCCATACGGTCTCAACGGCATATCACATCGTATATACCGAATCCAAGAAAGGGTCAAATAAAATACGCGTAGGAAAAAGTACGTACACGCAGAAAATACGAACGGTCGGAACCCACCTTAGAAATGATTCCGCCCTCGGAATCACTTATACTAATAGTAATAATATCTATATACACTTATGCCTACAACTCCCATATTCCACATAATGATCGCTAATCCCATAACTTCAAACATCGTGCCTCAAAAAAAATTTGTCATAACCCGTCCTCCACTGGATAACGCTACAACTAGAAACACATCTTAACACTTAGCTATAAATCCCCATAACCGCCTACCAGTCATCAATCATCAAATCCCTAATATATCATCCATCATATTAACTCATAAATCTATTCTTCATAATCAATGAACCATCAAGCCACATCATTCCTTACCCATATCATCTAATATCCTAATCATATTAATTCCTTATTCATAACATTCTCTTCGTCTCAACAAGTCGCGCCATCTCCAATGCCTTCTCACCTCAAGTTAATAATCGAGTCTTGATGCTTTTAAAGGCTCTACTCATTCTCATGATCACCCTACTAATACTATTCCGTCCTAGCTATTCCTATCTATCACTCGTCCAAGTTTCAAATCGATTAAGTACTCATTTCCCTGTGCATAATTTCATTCATCCAGAGTCCTCATTTAGTCTGTTACCCATTGGTATTATAAAGAAGTCTTGGACGCCTCGTTCTTTTCATCTGAAAGAAATCTAATCTAATATCTTTGTGTTCAAAATCAACTAATCACCGATACAACATATCTCATCTCACTCTGAGCCTACCCGCAAACATAACCCTATAACAAAATACCTAGTACTAACAACATCATAACAATAAAAAAAATAAAAATCCCGAAGAGGGAAATAAAAGAAAGGAAATTTAAGGCCTATGACATATTTTAAAACATTGGGAAAAACGTGTGGAGTTGTGGTAATGGATGAGGGAAGATAGGTCGGTTGTGATCTTGTGGTCTAGTCCCAAAACATTAAAGGTTTGATTTGAAAGGAAACAAAAAGTTTTGATACGTACATAAGCAGCCAAAAAATAAGCTAAACTATAATAGAAAGACTAAAACGATGGAGTTACCGGCAATGACACCATCCACTGCTGTCATGACATATGCTCCACGGACAACAGCTCCTTTCTGGGTAGGGGCAGGCGCTCTACTCTGCAGTGGGGCTGGTGCTCCGCCCTCCACAGGGCGATACCTCGGGCAATCTCTAGTGATGTGTGTGGCGGCTCCACACGCCAGACATAAACACATCCTCTTCCTGCAATCGTTCTGACGATGTCCCAGCTTGCCACAGAAAAGACATCGCTCTCTGACCTGGCTCTGTGCAGGTGCTCCTGGCCTCTTGAAAGGCACAGACTGAATTGGTCATACAATAGACCTAGCAGAAGGCCTATGCTGCTCCATCGGTCGCTTTCCCCCATCATCAGAAGGATCAGCTAAATGCGCCACGATCTCAAGATTCCTGGCGGCATTCAGCACAGCTCCCATGGTCGAAAAGTCTACCGAGGCCATTGAAGCCTGAATCTTCGGACGCAGCCCCTGACGAAACCGATCATCTCGGTTCTCTTCCTTCTTCACTATATGAGAGGCAAAACAACTGAGCATCTCGAACTCTGCCTCGTACTCATCAACTATCATGTCCCCCTGCTTCTGATTCATGAATTGGCTCAGAAGCTCCCTCCTACTAGCCTTATGGAAATACTTCTCTCGAAACATGGACTTGAAAGTCTTCCACTCCACTGGCTTCTGCAGGAACCTCTCCTCAATACGCTACCAGTTCCTAGCATTCTCAGCCAGCTACATCTTCGCTATCTCAACTCTGGTATCCTCAGGAATCTTTGCAGCTACCAGCTTCTCTTCTGTGCTCTGGATCCCCTCATCAGCACCCAACGATCCTTCCTTCCCAAAAAAAGTCTTCGGCTGAAGCTCATTGAACTGCTTCACTCTAGGAGCAGCTCTCGGGGCAGGCGGCGGTGGTGGAGCCTGGACGGCGTGGGCAGCCTGATGGTACTGCTGAACCAATTGATGTTGAACGTCAAGCATCTCCCTCATGAGGCCCAGAAACTGACGGAATTCACCGCCCTGGTCTCCCGAAACTCCATCCGTTGAGCTCCCGGCTCGGGTATTGCGTCTTACTGCCATCTTATTGCAAGGAAGACCCAAATTAGATGCGTCCACGCTAACTGGATAATAAAATAAATGCGAGTAACACTATTGCTATGAACTTTTATAATTACAAGACCTACATGGGCCACCACTAAAACCTATCACGCCCCGCTTCCCAAAACTATGGAGGCGAAGCGTGACTAAGGCCAGCTTAGGCCGGAGCTGTGAAGCTCGGACCCAATAAGCGTCTGTAGGGGTACCGCTTTAAAATTTTCATGTTCTTGCATATATAAAAATTCGTAACAACAGAAAGTACTGAAAGGAAATGCATTCATTTTATACCATCAAGATATCCAAAAGTACAAGAGTCTAACAAGGGAAGTAATGCCCAGCATGGCAACAACGCAGAAAGTAAACTACTGGTGCAAGCACCCAACCTAGGTAGAAAGTAAACAGTTCTACGCACCCGAACTAGAAATCAGGAAAAACTCTGAATTGCAACGGTTAGGGACCTCTACGACTGGTCCTCGTCAGGTACGTACTCTGGGTCGACACCCTCTGGCTCCACGTACTCAGGTACGTCCGGCTCGTCTACGTACTTCGGCTCAACACCTGACGTACATCATCCAAGAGAAAAGGAACTGTATGTCAGGTAAAGTCCACAAGAAAGGGTTAGACTCTACTGCAAGTGTAATATAATTTAGTGCAACATTTTATAGTTGATTAACATGTTGGGGTTATGACATGGTAGAAAGTAAAACTGTGCAGGAAAGCAAACAAGACAGACAGTAGCCATAGCATCAGCTACCAGCTACGGGACTAAACTATACAGGACAGAATAAGACAAGAAGTATTATGTGTGTCATGAGGGTTCACACCTTTCGGTCTGTACTGAGGGAACGCTCAACCTAGTGCACGAGACAAGACAAGACAAAAAGTGTGTTACTAAGGTTCATGCCTATTTGTCTGTATAGAGGGAACGCTCAACCTAGTGCACAGGACAAGACAAGACAAGAAGTGTGTCACTGAGGTTCACTCCTTTCAGTCTGTACCGAGGGAACGCTCAACCTAGTGCACTGGACAAGACAAGACAAGAAGTGTGTCACTGAGGTTCATGCCTTTCGGTTAGAAGGCGGCCAGCACCTTCTCGACCGAGGGAACGCTCAACTTAGTGCATAACTTGAGACAAGACAAGACTGAGGGTGACAAGAGAGATTCACGCCTTTAGGTTTGTGGGTGGCCAAACCCGCCAAGCCGAGGGAACGCTGAACCTTCCTCCACCCAAAGTGCTCAAGACAAGACAACCAGAGATCACCCTCGCATGGAGGGCACCTAAAACGCCCGTAGGCTTTTGTGTGACATAACATGACCGATGTTTAAGGAGTTGTTCATTCTAAGGTGTCCACACACACGCACACAAAGAATAACACTAAGGTGTTAGTTGTTGTTGTTGTTCTTAGACTTTGTCGTCAAGTCTAAGCTGTCAAGGGGGTCTCAGACGCTATCATTTCACGTTCGGTTCTCTATGTTTACGTTTTTAATAGTTCTAAGAGTATATCGTCTAAACACAGCTGAAAGTACAAGTGAGTACACTTGACTGCGGTGGCGAGTTAGTCGTCTGTCCGGAGTGTCCCGTCGAAGTGTCGCGTCGGTGATGGTCCGTCTGAAACAGGACAACGACAATGTCAGATCATGCTTTTTGTCAATCCTGTTATGGTTTGTTAGTAAATTTGGTGGGACTACCGTAACATTCAAAAAGTTACGTCTTTTGATGATTCGTTCAGTCTAGATTGACGTCTACCCTATGTGCATAGAAATTCAGTTCATTCGTCGATTTTCTACGGTGGACAACGTTTTAAAGATGCAGAAAATTAACTTTAGTTTACTTTGACAAATTTTATATTAGGTTTTATGTTTTTCTATGTGTGTGTTCTTACTACACATTAGGGAGACCAACCTCTTGACGTCGTTCAAAAAGAGGATGTCGGGTCTGAACGGTGATGCATCGGCATCATCTGCAACTCCTCGATTGCGGGTAGCACAGTGAGGCACCTCTGAACAGCGAGGTAGAGGCACGAAATCAGCAAGCAAGCGGCGATCTTCCTCCCGTTGTGGGTAGCGCAACGGAACTTCACGACAGCGGCGACGTCGAGTGAAAACACGTGTGCACGGCGACGCATGTGAAATCCGATGGTCCAAGGAGGCTGTCGATGATTGAAGTAGGATCAATGGGAGTTGTCGGTCCGGTGGGTAGCCGACGGCGTGAGCATATGGCAGTGGGTGGCCGTGAGAAGTCGAATGGGACAGATTCGTGCAACGTTCGATGTTGCATGTTTCAGGGGAAAAACAGCAATGAACAGTGACAACGGGAAATTACAGAAGATATAGGACTTCAAGAGGAAGCCAACAGTGGTGGAGTGGTCGCCAGAAGCAGTTGCAAGTGGTCGTACGCTGGCGTTTAAGATTAGCGCACAGATCTGTCAAAAACAGCCAATAGGGCTTGTTTCGACAGGTTTTCAAGGAGCTAGAGATGAGAGAAAAGCGAGAGGGGAATTGTAGTTGATAGAGAGACCCGAGAGAATTCCAACTTTGGTAGAGTGGTCATCGTAGGTGGCCGGATGACCGTTGGGTGCGAGTTTGAAGTGGCGGCGCGCATACTGTCAAAAACAGCGGCTAGATCTGAGTTCTCCGGGTTTTCGAGGAGATCGAGACGAGGGAAAAGGGTAAGGGGAGTTGGAGATGATCAGCGGGTCAGAGAGGAGGGGAATGGCGGTGGTGGTCGTCATCGGTGAAAGAGGTGGGCGGCCGACCGTGGGTTTGCTTCCGGCGGCTGAGCTGTGCGAGAATTCGGCCAAAACATGGTTTTATGGGGTCTTTTGAGAGCTTAGAGGGGAGGAGAGGGAGTAGAAGAGGTGGAGGAGCTAGGTGGCCGGAGTTAGGGGGCTTGGGGGCTTCTGTGGTGGCTAGAGGAGGAGAGGGAAAAATGCGGCTAGGTTTTTGCCTGAGGGCTGCGTTCGGCCAGGGTGTTTGCATTTTGAAGGGAAGAGTTGATAGTTGCCTATAGGTTTTGTGTGGGAGAGAGATAGAGATAGGGAGAGTGGAGATTGAGGAAAAGGTGGGTGACAATAGAGGCTGAATTCATATCCCTTGATACGTATGAATATAATTAGGGATTGATTAGGATTTGATTTCAATTTGAATTTCAAATTGATTAGGGGTTAATTAAGGGAGGAAAATGATTATGGGATAAGTCCCACAACGGGTATCAGAAAAATATTCCAAAAATACCGAGACGATCGTAGAGACGAGAAATATGGGGCTACAGGGTCTGCTGTGTGCTAATCCTACCGAGAATTATTATAAAATCGAGAACTGAGCATTGAAGCCAAAACACCAAAACGCCCTTCCATTCAAACCTGTTTTGCGAGAAAACGAGCCGTGAAATGACGTTGCCAAAAATTTACTATAAAAATCTACACTTCCATACGGTCTCAACGGCATATCACATCGTATATACCGAATCCAATAAAGGTACGTGGACGAAAAAGTACGTAAACACAGAAAATACGAATGGTCGGAAAAAACGGATGTTACATTCTACCCACCTTAGAAATGATTCCGCCCTCGGAATCATTTATACTAATTGTAATAATATCTATATACACTTATGCCTACAACTCCCATATTCCACATAATGATCGCTAATACCATAACTTCAAACATCGTGCCTCAAAAAAAATTGGTCATAACTCGTCCTTCACTGGATAACGCTACAACTAGAACCACATCTTAGCACTTAGCTATATATCCACACCACTGCCTACCAGTCATCAATCATCTCGTCCACAATATATCATCCATCATATTGACTCATAAATCTATTCTTCATAATCAATGAACCATCAAGCCACATCATTCCTTACCCCTATCATCTAATCTCCTCATCATATTAATTCCTTATTCATAACATTCCATTCATCTCAACAAGTCGCGTCATCTCCAATGCCTTCTCACCTCAAGTTAATAATCGAGTCTTGATGCTTTTAAAGGCTCTACTCATTCTCATGATAACCCTAACTCATACTATCCCATCCTAGATACTCCTATCTATCACTCGTCCGAGTATCAAATCGATCAAGTACTCATTTCCATGTGCATAATTTCATTCATCAGAGTCCTCATTAAGTCTGTTACCCATTGGAATTATAAAGAAGTCTTGGACGCCTCGTTCTTTCATCCAAAAGAAATCTAATCTAATATCTTTGTGTTCAAAATCAACTAATCACTGATACAACATATCTCATCTCACTCTGAGCCTACCCGCAAACATAACCCTATAACAAAATAGCTAGTACTAACAGCATCATAACAATAAAAAAAATAACACTCCCGAAGAGGGAAGAAAAGAAAGGAAATTTAAGGCCTATGACATATTTTAAAACATTGGGAAAAACGTGTGGAGTTGTGGTAATGGATGAGGGAAGATAGGTGGGTTGTGATCTTGTGGGCTAGTCCTAAAACACTAAAGGTTTGATTTGAAAGGAAACAAAAAGTTTTGAAACATACATAAGCAGCCAAAAAATAAGCTAAACTATAAAATGAAAACCTAAAACTATGGAGTTACCTGCAATGATGCCATCCATGGCTGTCATGACATATGGTCAACGGACAACTGCTCCTCTCTGGGTAGGGGCAGGCGCTCTACTCTGCAGTGGGGCTGGTGCTCCGCCCTCCACATGGAGATACCTCCGGCAATCTCTAGTGATGTGTGTGGCAGCTCCACATGCCAGACACAAACCCAGCCTCTTCATGTAATCGTTCTGACGATGTCCCAGCTTGCCACAGAAAATACATCGCTCTCTGGCCTGGCTCTGTACATGTGCTCCTGGCCTTTTGAAAGGCACAGACTGAACTGGTTCCACTATAGACCTAGCAGAAGGCCTATGCTGCTCCATCGGTTGCTTTCCTCCATCATCAGAAGGATCAGGTGGACGTGCCACGATCTCATGATTCATGGCGGCATTCAGCACAGCTCCCATGGTCGAAAAGTCTGCCGAGGACATGGAAGCCTGAATCTTCGGACGCAGCCCTAACGAAACCGATCAGCTCGGTTCTCTTCCTTCTTCACCATATGAGAGGCAAAACGACTAAGCATCTCGAACTCTACCTCGTACTCATCAACCGTCATGCCCCCCTGCTTCAGATTCACGAATTAGCTCAGAAGCTCCCTCTTAGCAGCCTTAGGGAAACTCTTCTCTCGGACAATGGACTTGAAAGTCGTCTACTCCACTGGCTTCTGCAGGTGCCTCTCCTCAATGCGCCACCAGTTCCTAGCTTTCTCAGCCAGCTGCATCTTCGCTATCTCAACTCTGGTATCCTCAGGAACCTTTGCAGCTACCAGCTTCTCTTCTGTGCTCTGGATCCACTCATCAGCACCCAACGGTCCTTCCTTCCCAGAAAAAGTCTTCGGCTGAACCTCATAGAACTGCTTCACTCTAGGAGCAGCTCTCGGGGCAGGCGGCGACGGTGGAGCCTGGACGGCTCGGTCAGCCTGATGGTACTGCTGAACCAATTGATGCTGAAGTCAAGCATCTCCCTCATGAGGCCCAGAAACTACCGGAATTCACTGCCATGGTCTCCCGAAACTCCATCTGTTGAGCTCCCGGCTTGGGTATTACGACTTCCTGCCATCCTATTGCCAAGGAAGACCCAAATTAGACTCGTCCACGCTAACTGGATAATAAAATGAATGCGAGTAACACTATTGCTACGAAATTTTATAATTACAAGACCTGTATTGGCCACCACTAAAACCTGTCACGTCTCGCTTCCCAAAACTACAGAGGCGAAGCGTGACTAAGGCCCGCTTAGGCCGGAGCTATGAAGCTCGGACCCAATAAGCGTCTGTATGGGTACCGCTTTAAAATTTTCAGGTTCTTATATATATAAAAATTCGTAACAACAGAAAGTACTGAAAGGAAATGCATTCATTTTATTCCATCAAGATATCCAGAAGTACAAGAGTCTAACAAGGGAAGTAATGCCCAGCATGGCAACAACGCAGAAAGTAAACTACTGGTGCAAGCACCCAACCTAGGTAGAAAGTAAACGGTGCTACGCACCCAAACTAGAAAGCAGGAAAAACTCTGAACTACAACGGTGAGGGACCTCTAGGACTGGTCCTCGTCAGGTACGTACTCCGGGTCGACACCCTTTGGCTCCACGTACTCAGGTATGTCCGGCTCGTCCACGTCCTCCGGCTCAACACCTGATGTACAACACCCAAGAGAAAAGGAATTGTACATCAGTTAAAGTCTACAAGAAAGGTTTAGACTCTACTGCAAGTGTAATATAATTTAGAGCAACATTTTACTGGTTGATTAACGTGCTGGGGTTATGACATGGTAGAAAGTAAAATGGTCCTGGAAAGTAAACACGACAGATAGTAGCTGTAGCGTTGCTACCAACTACGGGGCTAAACTAGACAGGACAGAACAAGACAAGAAGTAGCATGTGTGTCACGATGGTTCACGCCTTTCGGTCTGTACCGAGGGAACGCTCAACCTATTGCACGGGACAAGACAAGACAAGAAGTGTGTCACTGAGGTTCACGCCTTTCGGTCTGTACCGAGGGAACGCTCAACCTAGTGCACAGGACAAGACAAGACAAGAAGTTTGTCACTGAGGTTCACGCGTTTCGGTATGTACCGAGGTAACGCTCAACCTAGTGCACGGGACAATACACGACAAGAAGTGTGTCACTGAGGTTCATGCCTTTCGGTTACAAGGCGGCCATCACCTTCTCACTCGAGGGAATGCTCAACCTAGTGCACAACTCAAGACAAGACAAGACTGAGGGTGACAAGAGAGATTCGCGCCTTTCGGTTTCTGGGTGGCCAAACCCGCCAAACCGTGGGAACGCTCAACCTTCCTCCACCCAAAGTGCTCAAGACAAGACAACCAGAGATCACCCTCGCATGGAGGGTACATGGAACACCCGTAGGCTTTTGTGACATGACATGACCAATGTTTGAGGAGTTGTTCATTCTAAGGTGTCCACATGCATGCACACACATAATAACCCTAAGGTGTCAGTTGTTGTTGTTGTGCTTAGACTTCGTCGTCAAGTCTAAGCTGTCAAGGGGGTCCCGGACGCTACCATTTCACATCCGGTTATCTTTGTTTATGTTTTTAACAGTTCTAAGAGTCTATGGCCTAAACATGGTCGAAAGTACAAGTGAGTACACTTTCCTACAGTGACGAGTGCGTCGTCTGTCTGGAGCGTCCCGTCGAAGAGTCCCGTCGGCGATAGTCCGTCTGAAACAGGACAACGGCGATGTCAGATCGCACTTTTTGTCAATCATATTATGGTTTGTTTCTAAATTTGGCGGGACTACCCTAACAGTCAAAAATTTACGTCTTTTGATGATTCATTCAGTCTAGATCGACGTCTACCCTATGTGCACAGAAAATCTGTTCGTTCGTCGATTTTCTACGGTGGACAACGTTTTAAAGATGCAAAAATAAAATTTAGTTTACGTTGACAAATTTTAGATTAGGTTTTACGTTTTGCTACGTATGGGTTCTTACTACATGTTAGGGAGACCAACCTCTTGACGTCGTTCAAAAAGCGGATGTCGGGTCTGAACGGTGATGCCTCGGCGTCGTCTGCAACCCTTCGACTGTGGGTAGCACAGCGAAGCACCTCTGAACAGCAAGGTGGAAGCACGAAATCAGAGAGTAAGTGGCGATCTTCATCCTGTTATGAGTAGCGCAATGGATCTTCACGATGGCGGCAATGTCGAGTGAAAACATGTGTGCACGGTGATGCATGTGAACTCCGAAGGTCCAAGGAGGCTACCTGCAACGGATCTTCATGATGGCGGCGATGTCGAGTGAAAACACGTGTGCACAGTGATGTGTGTGAACTTCGAGGGTCCAGGGAGGCTATCAGTGTTTGAAGTAGGATCAGTGGGAGTTGTTTGGCCCGGTGGGTGGCCAACGGCGTGAGCATACGGCGATGGGTGGCCGTGAGAAGTTGAAGGGGACAGATTCATGCAACGTTCGATATCGTGCATCTCAACAGAAAACCAGCGATGAACAGTGACAACAGGAAATTGCAGAAGCTAAAGGACTCCAAGAGGAGCCAACGGTGGTGGAGTGGTCACCGGAAGCGGTCAGAGGTGGTCGTGCGCTGGCATTGAAGATCAGCGCACAGATCTGTTAAAAACAGCCAATAGGGCTTGTTTTGATTGGTTTTCAAGGAGCTAGAGGTGAGAGAAAAGCAAGAGGGAATTGCAGTTGATAGGGAGACCCGAGAGGAGTCCAACGATGGTAGGGTGGTTGTCGTAGCTGGCCAGATGACCGATGGACGCGAGTTTGAAGTGGCGGCATGCAAACTGTCAAAAACAGTGGCTAGATCTGAGTTCCACGTGGTTTTCGAGGAGATCTAGATGTGGGAAAAGGGTAAGGGGAGTTGGAGATAATCGAGTGGTCAGAGAGGAGTGGAATGGCGGTGGTCCTCGTCACCGACGGCAGCGACGGGCGGCCGGCCGTGGGTTTATTTCCGGCGGCTGGGCTGTGCAAGAATTCGGCAAAAAACTTGGGTTTATGGGGTCTTCTGAGAGCTTAGAGAGGAGGAGAGGGAGGAGAAGAGGTGGAGGAGCTAGGTGGCCAGAGTTAGGGGGCTTGGGGGCTGCCGTGGCAGCTGGAGGAGGAGAGGGAATAATGCGGCTAGGGTTTTGCGTGAGGGCTGCGTTCGGCCAGGGTGTTTGCGTTTTGAAGGGAAGAGTTGCTATTTGCCTATAGGTTTTGGGTTAAAGTGGGAAAGGGATAGAGATAGGGAGAGTTGAGATTGAGGAGAAGGTGGGTGAAAATAGAGGCTGAATTCATATCCCTTGATACATATGAATATAATTAGCGATTGATTAGGATTTGATTTTCAATTTGAATTTCAAATTGATTAGGGGTTAATTAAGGGAGGAAAAATGATTAGGGGATAAGTCCCACTATGGGCATCGAAAAAATATTTCGAAAATACCGGGACGATCACAGAGACGAGTAGTACGGGGCTACGGGGTCTGGCCGCGTGCTAATCCTACCGAGAATTATTATAAAATCGAGAACTGAGCATTGAAGCCAAAAGACCAAAACGCCCTTCCATTCAAAGCTGTTTTGCGAGAAAACGAGCCGTGACATGACATTCCCAAAAGTTTACTATAAAATCTACACATCCATACAGTCTCAACGGCATATCACATCGTATATACCGAATCCAAGAAAGGGTCAAATAAAATACGCGTACGAAAAAGTACGTACACGCAGAAAATACGAACGGTCGAAAAAAACGGCCGTTACACGAAAGGATCGGGGAGCTCACGTGAGATCATCGGCAAGCTTGGGGGACATCACACATTAGGGCACGAGGAGCTCACGGGTTTGGGACTTCGCTAACTACCATTTGGGTATCCTCTTTCCACCCTCGCATTTATATTTATATATCATTATCGTTTGTGGTTTATTGTTGGTTTGCTTGAGCACGTACACCATGACTCGCAGGGCACACATCCACTCACCCTCTCCCATATCACCACCACAACCACCTACAAAAAGAAGGGTACCCTCCCTAGGGCATGCACTTCCACACGTGATCTCACACCATCAACGCCCCCATCACCTACATACCCACCTGCTAAAAGGAAGCACACGGCTCCTGCTTCCTCGTCTAGGACACGAGCCACCACACGAGAGACCATTCCACCTCATCCTCCTCCCCCCCACAACTCGCACAGCCCGAGGGCATGCCCCTAGAGGCTTACGCCATCAAATTCATGAACGATGCTCATCGTCACAAATTTGCCGAACTCTCTAAGCGCTGAGTCATTTCCACTAAGTTTGCCGACTTACGAGCCCTAGAGCAGCTAGATCTCTTGCCAAGGGTTAGCCAGCTTTATTGAAACTTAGGCTTGGAGCACTTCTTAGGGTTGACGGCAAAGACCTACACTCGCCTCATTCGAGAAGCCCTCAGCTCCTTTCATTACACCGATAGAGGGATATCGTTTAGGTTACTGGATGAGGAGCTAGAGTTCACTTACAAAGAACTTTGAAAGCTATTATGGTGGCCTGCTGTCCTCATTGATGGTTCTACTAATCAACTTGGCAAGGATTCACCCCCGTTATTCACTCCACTCACTTCTGGGAGAGGATCTCTGGCCTAGTCATTTTCAGCAACAGCCGCTCCAAGTGATCATCCATTATCCATCACTACATTTGATTTGCCTAGTGCCAGCTTGCCACCACCATACTTTGCTTGTCTGAGGCTGAGACCATGTCTATCGTCCAGCTCGTCCTCTTGTGGGCCCTTACTCTTCCCGCTGAGGAGCGACTGGATGGCACCAACCTTCCTGTATATTCTATAGACCATGCCTAGGTTTTTTGTGACCAGCTGATCTTTGCTGATACCCTCTAGAAGGGCCCCATCTGTTGTGGTGGCTTCTTTATCCTCATCGCCCAACGTGCCCATCTTGCTCTCCCAGATGACTTATTAGAGGCACCGGGCCCTACCACCCTATCACTCAGCATGTTCTCTGACATGCATATCATTAGGGCCCACGGTGACTGTCACTGGGTATATCTCCATGGGCGTTATAAAACTGACTACATGGTCCTTCCGAGCCTCGAGCAGACTTCTGTTGTACCCCAGCATGTTGATTGGTTCCTTCCCATGGAGCAGTGCATTCCTCCCATCTATGAACTAGAGCCCGATGAGGAGCAGGCTGCCCCGTAGCCTGCTCAACAGCCGGGCACCGCCCCACCACACATTGAGGAGCCGAACCCCAGTGAGCTCTTGTCTAAGCCAGCAGCGGCCCCTTCTGTCCCCACTTCTGTTGAGGGCCCTTCCCTAACTGCTGAGATCATTGTTTCTGATGTGAGCGTCGACCCTTCTATCCCCACATCACCATTTCTCGAGACCACGTCAGTTCCAGCCACATTATCTACATATGTCTCTACCACTGTGTCTGTCATCCTTACGGACAGTGTGGTGGTTTCTATCCACATGTCTGCTACTGCCACCTCTATCGTGTCAGCCCCCATTATCTCTCACCATGTCTCTACTGCTTCCATCTCCACAGCTCCAGCTTCTGCACAGCCTACACTCCCATTGCATCATATCTTCCCCATACGTGGGCCCCCTTTGAGAGGTGAGTCTAGCAGCTCTTGCACTCCCAATTTTTTTTCTCGATTATATGGAGTTGAGCATACTATTGTAGAGCTATGTAGATCTGTCGTTGCGCTTGAGCGTCTTGAGCAGTAAAACAGGGAGAAATTTGATCGCATCCTTCAGCTTCTTCAGGCACCACTGCCACCCCCACCAGGTGGTGGTGGTGCCTGATTACCCCTTCTCGCTGTTTCTATGCCTCCCCTATTTATTTTGGTGCACATCTGCCCTCACGGGGACCAGCTTCGTCTAGCTTAGGGGAGACACATTTTGAGGCATCCATCACCACCACCATCATCATTATCATCATTTCGTACACTGTACATATGCATGTTAGGACCATGCATCTGCATCTTTGTTTCATTTTCTAGGATTTCTATTTTTACCTTTATCACACATATCCCACCCTTAGCGGCATTCTCTATCTCTATGTTCGTGTTCTCAGCAGTGAGGACACTGCTGTGTTTAGCTTAGGGGATGATTGATATTGCTTTATTTCTTTTTATTTTCACTTTTTATTCTCATTTCTTTCCATTTTTGGCCACATTTTTCTCTTTTTTAGGATCATCATTTTATTTTTCGCTTTTGAGTTCTTGCATGCATGTTTCTCTTTTCTCTTACTTTTAGACTAGAGATGATTCTCCTATGATTGTACTATAAGCTACGCACACTCAACTGATTCCTCTACACATCATATAGATTTTTTTTCAAGTCTATTGTGCTTCGTTGAAAATATAGAATGGATTTTATTTTGAACTCATGCTTTGATGAATTAGAGATACTTCCTTGATTAGAATGTGATTTAATATGCTATTTCATGATTTGATTTCATTTCTCCACAATGAGTATCCTCGAAACAGTTAAGCTAAAATTGCATGATTAATTAAAGATTGAATGACTAATTGCATGATTGTATGAATAGCGATATATTTTCATAATGAATGGTAATTCGAAAAAATTTGGATAACCCAAGAAACTTGAGTAGCGTTGATCAGATATTCTGATACTAAGCCATGTCCCGAATTCTATCTTTTTCTTTTTCTTTTTGTATATAGCCAATAATGATATTTGATCGTGCTTTACATTCCATCGCATTTACGTGAGTTTGCAAAAATCCCAAAAACATAAAAAAATTCCTAAATAAAAGGCCCGAGGGGTTCTTCGTAACCCGATGCCCTAAGATCTTCTGGTCTGGGATGCATAGGCCGCCTTATATATATATATATATATATATATATATATATATATATATATATATATATAGATATATATATATATATATATGGATGTTCAAATGCGAAAAAGAGGCTTTTCGCAACGTGCGAAAAGATTTTTATCTTTTTTTTGAAATTTTTTTTTTCAAAAATTCTTTTTTTGATGTTTAATCCATACAATTATATACCCCAGGGAAAATAATGGGTGAACCCGTTGGGGATTAGAGCATCCATCCACCCGTTACAAATTTAACGGTCTTAAAACGTGCGAATTTGATGAAATGCCTTGATCGAAGGTCAAATGACATTATTTCTCAACCATTATTTTTTGAGGGGGGTATAACAACATATAATGAGGGTGGAAAAAAGAATTTTTGAAAAAAAAAATTTCAAAAAAAAATTAAAAACATTTTCGCACGGTGCGAAATGTTCTCATTTGAAAATTTTCCTATATATATATATATATATATATATATATATATATATATATATATTATCTCGTGTATATAAAGAAAAAATATATAAAGAAAAAAATATGCATATATATAAAGAAAAAACGTATAGCCAAAACTATTGTAAAAAGAAAAATTCCACATCCTTATCCCCCTTTCTATATAGAATATGGACATGTCAAGGTCGAAGATCTTTAGGATTCACAAAAGGGTTTAGTGAGGTGATTTCGAAATTCAATTGAATTTACTATTTTAATTTATGAAATACCAATTAAAAGATTTATCTTGCATGCCTGAAAGATTGGTCATGATATTATACACTAGAAAGAGAATGAGTTGTGGAGACTTGAATCCAAATCATGGATTTGGTATATTAATTATAAGCTATGAGAGGAATCTCTCTAATTTCATATCGTACATTCGATTTTGAGTTCGTCTTATTCGCTAAAAATACATCCTCTGTAATCGATGTTAGACTTGATAAATTCTTGTGAGTTGTATGTTTTTAATTGCTATGTTAGAGTGTTTCTGCATGCTTATGAGATGAAGAGATGATTTAGTCACTTTTCTTATCTTTGACTTCTTTTCCGCTTTATAACTCTTATCCTCCGACGAGCTTTTTGTTCGTCTTCCTCGAGGACGAGTAAGAAGTAAGCTTGGGGGATTTTGATGTGTCCATATTTTCTATATTTTATCGCGCATTTCCATAGCATTTCGATCGCCCGAAGTTCACATTTTTATATTTTATCGCGTTTTTCACGATATATTTGATTCTTGCCATGTTTTGTTGATTTTCATGAACTTCCGGTCGTGCGTGTTTGTGTGTGTATGTTGTTTCGTGTGCGTGTATTTGTATTTGGTTTTATTGTTATTATTCCGTACCTCAGATGTGTGCCCGAATCTCGTATTCACAATACACTCGAGGCGCCAGAGCGCCCCGATATTTTCTTTTAATTTTTGGGAGTCGAGGGGCCAATCTGCTTATAACCTCATTATTAATTATTAAACATTTTTTGGATTTCAAACTCATCTGTTAAGAATCAATGTATTAATTTTTTTTAAAATAAAACAAACAAACATATCCTATGAATTGCAAACCGTTTGATACTAATCCTGTTAGGGCCGAACCAAATCTAATCTCAAACTGCTCCACATCCCCTCACATAACCTCTTCCCCCAACTTTTCTCCGGCCAATACAACCCGTTCCCAATGTCACCCTCTCTACCCACGTACTACCCCTCTCTCCCTAACTTTTTCCTTATTTAAACCGTAGGGGCAGCCCTCACCTACTCTCAACTAAACAAAAGAAATAACCCAGGCTTTATTACGTGTGCCCCCAGCCTCCACATCAAACTCATCTCCATTCTTAAACTCAAACAACCCATGACGTTCTCTCTCACCGAAACAAACACTCCTGCTCATGCGCCTCTCCCCTACAAGCACCCCTCACTGATGGCCCAACTTGACGACCGATAGCCCCCTTACATGCGAACCCATCACCGCAGCAGGCTCGCCACGTGCGCACAAACTCTCACCTCTCAACCCCCCAGTCACCTCCTCCATGCGCCCAGACCGAGCTCGCGGCCACCACATCCCCTCTTCGACCCAGGCGCCATGTCCTCCCTTAGCAAACCACTGGAAGCAAGAGCACCTATGCCACCTCCCCCTGCAGTGCACAGAGCCTAGGCCTCCCCTAAGCTTTCACGTAACCCCCGTCAAGCCATTTCCTCTCCTCCCTCTCTCTATTCTCTCTACCACCCAATAACCCTAAGAGCCCAGCGCTCCCCCTCTATGACGCACGCCCAGGCCTCTCGCTGACAGCCCTTTCCTCCCTCCTCCACGTGTGTCACCTCAGCCAGTCCACCGCAAGCAACCATCCAGGCTGCGGACAATCCCTCCACCACACGTGCAACTCTCAAGCGCCACGCAAGAACCCTCCAGGACATCGTGCACCTTCTCTCCAACCTGCAGACAGCTCCCCGGTGATTGGCAGTCGCCGATGATCTCCCCTCGCTGACTGCAGACCATCGACAGCCTCCAGTCACTGATGTCTGCAACTCCCCTCGCTATCGCAGCGAGTTTCCATGCCATAGCCATCGTAGACGATGAACGAGTCGCTTCCCTTCGCAACGTCATCGGTTAGTAGATCTAACCCTTACTAATCATAACCCACATTGCAGTATAGAAAACCAAATAAAAACCGGATTATTAGACGTCATAGGGATTGTTTAAATATCTTATATGTTGAAAACAACCTAATTTCAGTTATATATTTAATCAAACCAGAGAACCAGACCTACTGTAGCATAGTACTCGTCGAGACGAACCCAACAACACCAAGTTCATCAAAATCAGGCAAGGGTGCGATTTGTTTTGAATTTTTGAAGTTTGACATTGAAATTGATGTTTTCATTTAAAGCTGAATAATAGAAAATTGACCCGTGAAATGACGTTCACAAAAATTACTATGACGACCCATACTAAATTTGTGACACATTGACATAAAATATCGCATGTTTTATATTCAAGAATAAATAATGAAAAATAGTTGATTGCAGCATGTTTAATAAACAACCCATTTAATTTCGTCGTTTTAATTGTTTTAGGGTGCTAGAATTCATGATAAATAATGAAATTAATATGGTCATATACTTCACAATATAATTGAACATAGGTTGCTAGAATGGACACTTGTGGAACTTTTTGAAATTGTGAATTTGTGAATTCGTGTGCCCAAAAGGAGAAATCGTGAAATCGTGAACTCGTGTGATTCATTTAGGTTGGCCCATGTTTCAGCTCATTTTTGGGTGGGGTTAGGGTTGAGCGGCCACTATGCGTATGAAAGGATCCTCTCTTCAAGAGCACCACCTATACGGTGGGTTATAGTCAATCACGATTATACCTCCGTGAGAAGAACGATTTTCTCATCACGTCTTAAAGGCGAGAACCCTAAGCAAGCTAGAAAATGTTGCATTAAATTAGAAATAATCGTTGCAACTTCATTCGCACATTAAAACTGTCTGTCTGTTTTAAATTCATTAAAAATGCATGTCTGCTTTTAAATTCAATAAAACTGCATGTCTGCTTAGAAGTACTTTACTTTAATTTGAAATTGTCGTGTTATGACCATGCTGTTGATAACTTGTACAATCTGTTAATGCTTCATAAATTTATTACCATTTGTACACCTTGCCTTGGTCGTTTCACCTTCACTTGCAGACCCTTGCTGACAAACATTCGTGTTTTTAGAAGTTGGACCTCCGGAGCGGATACCGTCAAGTGAGAGTCAAGAAGGAAGATGTGCCCAAGACATCTTTTCGGACTAAGTACGGGCACTATGAGTTCGTTGTCATGCCATTCGGTGTGACCAACGCTCCTGTTGTGTTCACGAATCTCATGAATCTTATCTTCTATGAATTCCTAGATAAGTTCATGGTGATTTTCATTGATGACATCCTAGTGTACTCGAAGAGCGATGAGGAGCACATCGAGCATTTGAGGATGGTCTTGGAGATGCTCCGTCGTCATAGACTATATGCCAAGTACAGTAAATTCGAATTTTGGCTGGATAGAGTTGCATTCCTTGGGCATGTAGTATCAATAGATGGTATTTCAGTGAATCCGGAGAAGGTCAAAGCAGTCAGTGAATGGACACACCTCGATCGGCATCAGACGTCAGGAGTTTCCTTGGATGGCCGGATATTATCACAGATTCATCAAGGACTTCTCGAGGATAGACGAGCCTACGACGAGATTGACGAGGAAGGACGTCAAGTTCAGTTGGTCAGATTCTTGTGAGCATGCCTTTTGTACTTTGAAGGAGAAACTGACTACTGCACCAGTGTTGGCTATTCCTGATAGAAGTGGAGGCTTCAAGATTTTCTGTGATGCATCAGGCAAGGGTCTTGGATGTGTTCTGCACCAGCACAATCATGTGGTCGCATATGCCTCGCAACAGTTGAAGGTCCATGAGAAGAACTATCCGACCCATGACTTGGAGTAAGCCGCTGTCGTCTTTGCATTGAAGATCTGGCGATATTTCTTACTGAGTGAGAAAGTGAAAATTTTCACTGATTAAAAAAGTTTGAAATACCTAGGCTCTCAGAAGGAGCTGAATATGAGACAACATAGATGGTTGGAGTTGATGGCGAACTACGACATCGACCTTCAGTATCATTCGGGAAAGGTGAATGTCGTACCTGATGCTTTGAGTTGAATGCCAGAGGTGATGATTCTTACGGCTCAGTGGAGGTTACAGCATGATTTGCGATAGTTGAATGTCGAAGCTGTTTTACCCAGAGTCACTTCATCATTGATGAACATGCAGATTCAGTCGACGATTGTAGATCGGATCAAGGCTGCTTAAGCTGGAAATGTTAAGTTAAAGAAGATCAGAGAGCAAGTTGAGGCAGGACTCCAGACTGATTTTATTATTCATGAGGATGGATCCTTGAGATATGGCAGTAAGATCTGTATACCTGCAGGTGATATCAGAGAGGAGTTGATGAATGAGGCTCTCAGTTCGCCTTATTCTATTCATCCTAGAGGTACGAAGATGTACAATGATCTCCATTGGAATTTCTGGTGGCACGGGATGAAGAGAAGCATGGCATGGAGCAATGCCAATTGTCTAGTATGTCAGCAGGTGAAGGCTGAGCATCATCGCACTGCTGGACTACTACTACGACCCATGCCAATTCCAGAGTGAAAGTGGCAGCACATCACGATGGACTTCATGACTAGCTTATCTCGGAGCACCAAGTTGAACGATGCAAGCTGGGTCATCGTTGATCGATTGACCAAGTCTGTGCACTTCATACCATTTCGAGTGGGACAATACACAGAGATACGGGCAAGGAAGTACATGGAGGGAATGATGTGACTTATACCTTATGATCCATTTCTAGTATTAGCTGTGATGTGTATTATGTTGTGTAGGAGATCGTATGCTTGCATTGAGTCCCCTTGAGCATTGTATCCGACCGAGATACGAGGTTCACGTCTCAGTTCTGGAAGAGTCTGCAGACCAATCTGGGTACTAGTCTGAAATTCAGTACTATGTATCACCCGCAGACAGATGGCCAGTCAGAGCAGACTATTCAGATTTTGGAGGATATGTTGAGAGCATGCATGTTGTATTTCAAAGGCTCATAGGAGGATCATCTGCATCTGGTGGAGTTCTGCTACAACAACAGTTATCAGACGAGCATTGGCATGGTGCCATTTGCTGCTTTCTACGGGAGAAAATGTCGATCGCCACTGAGCTAGGATGACATTGGAGACAAAGAGCTTTTAGGGCCGGAGATGACAGTGGAAGCGGTTGACGTTGTGCGAGATATCATGGGCAAGCTTCAAATCGCTCAGGACCATTATAAGCATTGGGCAGATGCTAAACGGTGCCCTCTGGAGTTTCAGCCAGGAGACCATGTGTTCCTGAAGATCGCACCGAATCGAGGAGTGATCCGCTTTGGGAAGCGAGGAAAGCTTAGTTTGAGATATATTGGACCCTTTGATGTGCTTGAGCGAGTTGGAGAAGTGGCCTATCGCTTAGCCCTGACACCATCTTTGGAGGGAGTTCATGACATTTTCCATGTGTCTCAGCTTCGTCGTTATATCAGTGACCCTTCCCACGCTGTAGAGTACTCTGAGTTTACAGTCCGTCCGGATCTGATGTTCGAACAGCAGCCAGTGTAGATCCTTGACCGACATCAAAAGACGCTCAGGAACAAGGTCGCCAATCTTGTTAGAGTGATGTGGCAGCACAACTCACCAGGAGAGTACACCTGGGAGAGGGAAGATGAGATGAGAGAGCACTACCCCCATTTGTTTTCTGATAAGTAGACGTTAGAAATTCTGAGGGCAGAATTTTCTAAGGTGGGTAGGATGTAACGGACACTTTTCGGTCATGCATGTTTATGTGCGTAAGTTGTTTCATGTGCGTGTATACGTATTTGGTTTTATTAATATTTTTCTGTAGCTCAGACACGTGCCCGAACTCCGTAATCACAATCCTCTCGGAGGCGCGAGCACCCCGGTATTTTCTTTTAGGATTTTTCTCATTTAGTCCCTTAAATTATGTGTAATTTGATATTAGTCCCTTAATTCTTCGTATTTTGAGTTTAATCCCTCAAATCTTAAGCTGTTAACCTAAATAGTCCCCAGATCCTATATTCTGTTAAATAGTTAGGTTAATTAACGATTAATTATTAATTAGTGTTAATTAACTAAAAATTAAGCCTTAATGGGGGAGGGAGGGGGGAAGCGGAGGTGGGGGAGGAGGTGGTGGGAAGGGGAGGCGGACCTCCTCCCCGCCGCCCCCTCCTCCCCACCGCCGCTCTCCTACTCCCCTTCCCCTTCGTCCCCCCTCCTCCTCTCCCTCATCCCTCTCCTCCCCGCCGCCACTCCCCCCTCCTCCTCCCCCTTTATCCCCCACCTCCTCACCTCCTCCCCCTCATTCCCCTCCTCCCCGCCATTGCTCTCCACCTCCTCCTCCCCTTCATCCCCCTCATTCCCGCTACTGATAACCCCCAATCCCCCTCATCCCCGCCGCTGATCCCTCCTCCTCCGCCCCCTCATCCCACCTCCTTCATGCCACCGATCCCCCCTCCTGTCCTTCTCCCCATCATCCCCATCCTCCCCACTGCCTCTCTCCCCCTCCTCATCCCCCTTCATCCCCCTCCTCCCTCCTCCTCCCCGTCACCGGGAGAGCTCTCCTCCAGTCGCCTCATCCCCCTCATCCCCACTGTAGATCCCCCCATCCGCCCACATAAACCCACCCCCCTCCCCCGCGCCGATCTCCCCCCTCTTCCCCCTCCTCCCATCCTCCTCCCCGCCATCGATCCACCCTCATCCCATCTCCTCACCGTCGCCGCCCCCTCCTCCTCCCCCCCATCGCCGTCGTCGCCGCTGTAAACAAGCTGAACATGTCTGCACTAATAGCCACGTCAGCATTAACGGAGGTTTTTAACAGAAAATTAGAGTGGGGGACTATTTTGGTTATAGTTAATGGTTTAAGACAACTCAAAATTCGAAGATTTAAGGGACTAATATCAAATTATGCAAGATTTAAGGGACTAATATGAGATAACCACTTTCTTTTAATTTTTGGGAGTCGAGTGGCCAATCTGCTTATAACCACATTATTAATTATTAAATATTTTTTTGGATTTCAAACTCATCTGCTAAGAATCAACATATTAATTTTTTAAAAATAAAACAAACAAACAGATCCTTTGAAATCTAACCCGTTTGATACTAATCCTGTTCGGGCCGAACCAAATCAAATCTCAAACTGCTCCACATCCCCTCACGTAACCTCTTCCCCCAACTTTTCTCCGGCCAGTACAACCTGTTCCCCACGTCACCCTCTCTACCCACGTACTACCCCTCTCTTCCTATCTTTTTCCCTACTTAAACCCTAGGGGCAGCCCTCACCTGCTCTCAACAAAACAAAAGAAATAACCCAGGCTTTATTACGTGCGCCCCTAGCCTCCACATCAAACCCATCTCCATTCTTAAATTCAAACAACCCAAGACGTTCTCTCTCACCGAAACAAACACTCCAGCTCATGCGCCTCTCCCCTACAAGCACCCCTCACCGGCGGCCCAACTCGACGACAGACATCCCCGTACATACGAACCCATCACCGCAGCAGGCTCTCCATGCACGCGCATCCTCTCAACTCTCAACCTGCCAGTCACCTCCTATACGCGCCCAGACCCAGCTCGCAGCCACCACCTCCTCTCTCTGACCCAGGCGCCATGTCCTCCCTCAGTAAACCACTGCAAGCAAGAGCACCCTGGCCACCTCCCCCTGCAGAGCACAGAGCCCAGGCCTCCCCTAGGCTTTCACACAACCCCCCTCAGGCCATTTTCGATAGCTCTCCTCCCGCTCTCTATTCTCTCTACCACCCAACAACCCTAAGAGCCCAGCTCTCCCCCTCTCCGACGCGCGCCCAGGCCTCTCGCTGACATCCCTTTCATCCCTCCTCCACACGTGTCCCCTCAGCCAGTCCATTGCCAGCAACCATCCAGGCCACAAACAGCCGCTCCACCATGCGCGTAACTCTCCAACGCCATGCCAGAACCCTCCAGGACGTCGTGCGCCTTCTCTCCAACCTGGATACAGCTCCCCAGCGATTGGCAGTCACCGACGATCTCCCCTCGCTAACTGCAGACCGTCGACAGCCTCTAGTCATCGATGTCTGCTACTCCCCTCGCTGTCATAGCGATTTTCCATGCCGTAGCCACCGTAGACGTCGCACGAGTCGCTGCCCTTTGCTACATCACCAGTTAGTAGATCTAACCCTTACTAAATCATAACCCACATCGTAGTAAAGAAAACCTAATAAAAACCAGATTATTAGACGTCATAGGGACTGTTTAAATATCTTATATGTTGAAAACAACCTAATTTCAGTTAAATATTTAATCAAACCAGAGAACCGCACCTACCGTAGCGTAGTACTCGTCGAGACAAATCCAACAACACCAAGTTCATCAAAATCAGGCAAGTGTGTGATTTGTTATGAATTTTTGAAGTTTGACATTGAAATTGTGGTTTTCATTTAAAGCTGAATAACAGAAAATTGACCCGTGAAATGACGTTCACAAAAATTACTATGACAACTCATACTAAATTTGTAACACTTGACATAAAATATCGCATGTTTTATACTCAAGAATAAATAACGTAAAATAGTTGATTACAACATGTTTAATAAACAGCCCATTTAATTTCATCGTTTTAATGGTTTTAGGGTGCTAGAATTCATGATAAATGATGAAATTAATATGCTTCACATTATAATTGAACATAGGTTGCTAAAATTGACACTTTTGGAACTTCTTGAAATCATGAATTTGTGAATTTGTGCGCCCAAGAGGCGAAATCGTGAAATCGTGAACTTGTGTGATTCATTTAGGCTAGCCCCTCATTTTTGGGTGGGGTTAGGGTTGAGCAGCCACTAAGCATATGAAAGGATCCTCTCTTCAAGAGCACCACCTATACGATGGGTTAGCGTCAATTATGATTATACCCCCATGAGAAGAACGATTCACTCATCACGTATTCAAGGCGAGAACCCTAAGCATGCTAGAAAACATTGCATTAAACTAGGAATAATCGTTGCAACTTCATTCGCACGTTAAAACTGTCTGTCTGTTTTAAATTCGTTAAAACTGTCTGTCTTCTTTTAAATTCATTAAAGCTGCATGTCTGCTTAGAAGTACTTTACTTTACTTTGAAATTGCCATGTTATGACCTTGCTACTGATAACTTGCACAATCTTTTAATGCTTCATAAATTTATTACCATTCGTACATCTTGCCTTGGTTGTCTCACCTTCACTTGCAGACCCTTGCTGACATACATTCGTGTTTTTTGAATGTATGTCAGATCCCGAGCCAGCGTACCAGGAGGACTTGCTTGAGACGCCTGACCTAGACAGCCAGGAGTTTGCCATTGACGATGAGTCACTCCCTGTAAAGGATTAGAGACAGTGTCATTGCTGCTTTCTTTATTTTTGCTTTTAGTACCTTGTTTGAGAGTATGTTTCTTCTTTTTAGTTCCTTTGGCCATGCTGAGGCCTTGTCTTTATTTCGTGTACGAAACTTTTGGATGTGGCTTTTAATTAAATGAATGTTTCTTATTATTCTGAATGCATGAAAGAATTCTATGCGGTTGTTGTAACAGACGCTTAATGAACTCGAGCTTCATCATCTAGTTCATGCGGACCATAGTAACGTTCTCGCTTCTGTTGTTTTTGGGAAGCGGGGCGTTACACTTAGTGGCCGTCTTCAGGGCTCGTGATTACAAGAGTGACTCGAGTGCTAAGGGTGATTGCTAATCCCTAATCCGCTAGTCGGTAACTATGAGAGTAGCCCGATTGCTAGAACCAACCGTAGTGTAGCGTCCCAATCTGTAGATCACGCGAGTTGATACGGATTGTGATGCAGGAACCAGTGTCAAGCGTAATGCACACATTCCTGTGTGAAGCTGATTACGAAAGCAGAGCTGTGTGTGGGAATGCATTAGACGGGTAGGACAACGAAAGTTAAGTACTCGTTCCCATCCTCAGATGTGACACTCCTACCCTCATCTATCGTCCAACGAAAGGACCCTTGACTTGACATCCATGATCGAAAGGCCTTGTGGGGACTCCCAAAAGCCCTAGACTTCTATTATTTCGTTAACCCATTTTTGTGACAATCAAATTCTACGTGACAACCCCGACCACACATTCTCTCTCTTCCAAAAAAGCTAAACACTAAACCATCGCCTCCCTAGAGAACGACAATCTTTATATACTACAACCACCGTGCATTTGTTGTGATTCGTGCCCTTGGGTGTGAGCCCAGAGCGACAAACACATAGCAATAATGATATATAAATCGATAAGAAACATTGCTTACAAATAAAAAGATATCAAATCAAAGATTCAAATAAAGATAACATAGATACTTAGCTTTCATGAAGAAATCCAATCCAAATACAAGCTTTTAGAACCAAGAGGGGGCCTAGGGCATGGCCTAACCTCTAAAAAAGTCTCCAAGAAAAATAATAGGAACTCCCCTCAATGATAGCTACAAAGTTGTATTTATAGCTACCCCAAACGCCTAAGAAAAAGTTGACCAAAATACCATTTACCCTTGTTGTAATTGAATTTCAGAATTCAGGCCATCGGCTCACTCGTCCGAGTGGAAATGTCACTTGGTCGAGAGGAATTTCTTGCAGAAACTCCAAAAATCAGCATGCTGTTTTTTTGGTCACTCGGCTGAGTGAGATCTCACTCGATCGAGTGACACTGATACGCGAAATTTCAGCACTGCTACCCAATCTTGCAGTCCGACCTCCATTTTGCACATTCTTGGCGGCGTTGGAACCGTTATGAAGTCTACTATAACTGTAAAATATCTCCAGGTCGAGATGGCCTCTGGAATGATAGCAAAAATCAAAACAAGGTGGATGTAGTGCGTAAATATTTGGTGTTTCATGCGTTTTATCTTTGTTTCTTCTTCTTCTTTGCTCCAACATTCAAAGATATTTCTTCCTTGTCTTTTGATGCTTCCAACTCATATCTGTCACGCCCCGCTTCCCATAAACGGAAGACGAGACGTGATGACGCCCGCTCAGACTTGGAGCTGTGAAGCTGCAGTCTGATAAGCATCAAAAACATCCAAAAACCAGGTCCTTGCAACCACGATTCGAAACAAGGATAATAATAATTTAAAGCAGAAATAAAACTCCACCAACAACATCCAGATTCATTCCAAACATTCAGAGACAAGTCGTAAAGGAAGGTACAAGAGTCTGAAAAGAGGCCTAAAGCATGGCCGTCATAATACATAACATCAACAAGAAAAGAGAGGTGCTATGCACCGACAGCCTAACAGCGACTAAGCAGAAAACAACAACAAGAAGAAGGAGCTCTAAGACTGGTCTCCAATGTCCTCGAACTCAACACCTTCAACATGTTCGTCCTCGACGACCAACTCTGGCACACAATCTAACATGTGACACCCAAAAGAGAAAAGGGGCACATGTCAAAAAGTCTACTAGAGACGTGTGCAAGGAAACTAAAAGAAAGGAAAGCAACCTAGCAGTTCTAAAATATGCGATGACATGGCAGTTTAAGGTATGAATGCAACAAGTAAGAGAGTGCAACAAGTATGACATGGCAACAAGTATGACATGGCAAGGGTAGCAAAGCTACTAACATTCACATGGATTTACAAGTCACGTAAACACGTCAAGTAAACACGTCGTGCACAGAGTTTACGCCTAACAGCTGAAGTGACTGTACAGGCACACTTCTACGCTGAGTGGTCGCTTAACCCTACCCCTCCACGTGTAATCGGGCATTGGATTTTGACCAACACATGTAGCCCGCTTCTGGACCACGAGCCAGGAGTGTATTTGGCATAGGGTTGTGCCTGCAACGCAGGTGCCTAGCCTCAACAAGTCGGGCATTGGCTTTTGACCAAAACATGTAGCCCGCTTTTGGATCACGAGCCAGGAAGTATATTTGGCATAGGGTTGTGCCTGCAACACAGGTGCCTAGCCTCAACAAAAAAGTACAAGTAGCGTGTGCTACGAATGCAACATTCAAGCATGGATTGACATCAGGATGCATGGCATGGCATGGGTACAATTAATGTGCGTACAGATAAGAAAATTAAACGTGACAGGCATGGCAGCGCAAAAGTAAAGAGTGTACAGATATGGAACTTAAACGTGACAGGCAAAAATGCATGAATGACATGGCAGGGTGACAGATCTAGCTTCGTTGTCAAGCTAGATCTTAAAGTTGCATCTAGAAGATTTATCATTTCGTCGCCTAGTCTCTTTTACGCTAAAAACAGGGAATGGCCTAAAACATGGCCTAAAGTACAAATTGGCAAGTTTCACTTGCCTAAAATATGTGCTGGAATCACAAGTCTCAAAGTCCAATCACAGATTCAAAAGTCCAGAGCTCACACGCTCAGTCCAACAATCAGCCTACAGTCCCGTATTATTAAGTTGGATTAGTGAGTTACAAAGCAGTAAAAATAATCGTTTTTAATCTTGAATTAACATGCGATGGTTCGGATTCCTACGGTTAGAAATATACCTTAACACGATGCGAGAGCTACACTGACGTCGGGTAGCGACGTCAGGGGTTGAATTCTGGTTTCGTGAACGGTACGGAACGACGGTTTCTCTGACAATAAAATACGCGCACTAATAAGTTGGTGACGATGGCTAGAATAATTAGACAAGTCCTAAAACGTCTAGTTACCCAATTTTAATTAAGTTGCCCAACCTACGATGGATGTCATAACAATAATAATGAACGTTAAATAGCTAACACATTAACTACGTTAACTAACATGTTATCCACATCAACTGCTAGTACGGAAACAAACAACAATTATTAAGCGACCTAGTCTACCATGTTAACTAGAAAATGGCGTACACGAATTATCAAGTTAACAACATTACTAATGTTACTAGCATGCGATCACCCTTTCATTAAGCTACTAACTAGTTAACTAGGTTAACTTACAATACATATAACTTTCACACTGATAATCAAAGTGTCCCAAAGATCGGTTACTATCCGTTGATAGGAGACGATCCACGGTCACGGCAACGAGTTATGGCCAACGAACGGTGTCGGCAACTAGATCAAGGACGGGGAGGCCAAAACAGTGACCGAGAAGACCGTGGGGGCTGTTTCGATGTCAAGACGTCGCGAGGGAACGACGAGCAAACGGCAGCCTGGGCAGATTCTAGGGGGCAGCGGTCTGGGCAATGGGCAGCTTTTGTTCAAAGGGAGAAAGGGTGGTGCTTGCAACATTTTTTAGAGGGAAGCATGGTTTCGGCCTGCTATAGAGAGGGGCGGCCGCTGGTTGCGCAAGGAAGGAGATGGTCGGATTAGTGGGCGACGGTTGTACGCGGCTACGCCGCCAGAGGATGGCCGGAGATTGGTAGTCTTAGGGGTTCGGTAAAAAACATATGGAGGAGATATGGCCGTGTGTATAAGGGATGGGTGATGTTAGTGCAGCTGCAAGGAGGATGTAGTGTTTTGCCCGAGGTGGTGGCCGTACAAGGTGGCCGGAGATTGGGTTGATCATCGGCGAGGGAGATGCAGCGTGTACAGGCAAGGGCGGCAGTTAAAGGTGGCCGGAGAGGTTCGCCTGTGCTTTGAAGAGGATTGGGAGGTGCTCAGCTTGGTTTCGAGGGGGATGAGATCGCCGGAGCGATGAGGGGTCACCGGTAAAGAGAGGCCACGGAAGGCAAGTTATGAGCGTGAGCTTCCCAAGGGTGGCGGCTATGAATGCCCTCTTGCATGAAGGGGAAGAGAAATTTAGGGTTATTGCTATTTGAGGTGATAAAAGGGGTGTACTCAAGAGGTTGGGAGAGGAGTGGACTTAAGGAGAGGTTATAATTTGGGTGGTGAATAGCTAGGGAATAATTCAACATGAGATGTAGATCCTATGGCTAAGATCAAATCAGATTTAATTAAGTTTTGAATTTAAGATGAGCAAGGCTAATTACAATTTGGAAGTGATTAGTGAAAAAGGCCAACTAAACGGTGTCTGAAAAATATAATAAAAATACCGGGACGACCGTGTCGACGAGAGAAACAAAACAAAAAGACGGATCACAAGTTTGATGACGAGAAACGAAATTAAAAATAGAAAGTTCTCACGACGAAAGTGAAAATCGCGACGTCTCATCAAACAAAGTCAAATCGTGGGAGAACGACCCGTGAAATGACGTTCCAAAATAATTTCACAATTTAATGCTCTTCGAGAGGGTCACAACGGCATATCACACCATAGGGTCCGGATGAAAGATAAGGCAAAGAAAAATGCGCGAACTTTAAGGAAGATACGCGTACAAGGTTACAGGGTCCAAAGGCGACAGTAATCTCAAGTTGGGCACACGTCGGGAGTTGGCTTGCTAAGGATGCAACCAAGGTGCTACGGCCCTATCGACTTAACAACACAACTCACTTACAAAGCACCAAAACCAATCAGGTATTCAAAATTACCATAAGCACAGCCGTATAACGAATAGTGAGTACCGACCGTTACATCCTACCCACCTTAGGACAAAGTCCGTCCTCGGACTTTCTAACATATCTAGTCGCTCTAGTAACTACCCCAATCATATCACATTATAATTCAAACCAGGTATAGTCATTACAATGCTTATATATGCACTAGGTAGTCAAACATTAACACTACTAACATGTATATATATTCACGTGCATTATACACTTATACCTATCATAGTCAGTCAAATTTATTCATGTATTTCAATCATTCATATAGTCACGCACATCCTTATATAACTATTAAGCACTTATTACATACCATGGTACACATACTCACAAACGAATAAATAGTTCACACCAGCAAATACAATCGTATTACTTCACGTATAGATAACTACCTATGCACAAAACAAACATGGGTATACTACTCCCTACTATTTCCTAGTATACATCCAATACCAAACACACCAACACATATAATCACACCATACCATTATTAAATTAGGTTTACTATATCTAACATACATTCACCATTACTATAATTTCACAAATATATAGTTATTCAAATGCACGTAGATACTTCACTAAATAATCACATCACATACAGTACTATAACTATAATCAAGACTCATCGCATGTACCATAATCACAATTACCTATAATTAAGCACATAATTACCCGTGCATGGTGCATACCCACACACGCTAATATACCTTTCATACATACCTCTCATACCACTATATACTAAGCACAACAACATGCCTAGTTTAGCTAACAGACACACCTCAAACATGAAAAACCTTAGTAATTAACTATACCACAAGACCAACAGTCATAACTATAATAGGGTATAGTCACCCACAATCATGTGCGTAACACAACCAGACACAAACAATCCTATCACTATACATACATCATCCATCGCTATATTCAGGGTACTACACGCAAACCACAGACATATGTGACAATATACTAGAGTATACCCACTCAAGCTTGAGTGAGACTGAAAACACATATCAGAATACTCTATATACGTAACATGGTATTTATACATATACCAATACCACTCCCATATGTGTGTCTATATATATATATATATATATATATATATATATATATATATATATATATATATATATATATATACTAGTCATAACCCGTGCCCGCGGGCACGGTTCATTTAAGATTTTTCGTCACGAAATCTTTGTTTCCCAGAAAATTATTTCCACGGCCAAAATTTAAAAGAACAACAAATTAGAGTGCTAATATTTTGTTGGGCGCCTTCAGCATGGGTGCCCAACAAATTCGGCATGGCCGCCCAACAACAAACACAGAACAACAAATTTGGCATGGGCGCCTTCGGCGTGGAACAACAAATTCGACGTGAGCGCTTTCGACACAGAACAACAAATTCAGCATGGACGCCTTCGGCACGGAACAACAAATTCAGCATGGACGCCTTCGGCACGGAACAACAAAGAATAACAATTTCGGCTCGAAACAACAAATAAGCGTAAAAAAAATTTAGCGGGCGCAGTCGCCGTCGGCATGGTCGTCTTCAGGCACGGTTCATTTAAGATATCCCCTCAAAATCTTTGTTTTCCACAAAAATTATTTCCCCCTCCAAAATTTAGACGAACAAAATATCTTTGTTTGCCACAAAAATTATTTCCCCCTCCAAAATTTAAAGGAACAAAAATTTAGCTTCGACGCAGGCGCCTTCGAGCGTGGTTCATTTAAGATATCCTCTCAAAATCTTTATTTCCCCAAAAAGTATTTCTCCCTCCAAAATTTTAACGAACAAAAATTTAGCTTCGGTGCGGACGCCTTTGGCCCGGGGGCTTTCTTTCTTTTTTAGGGGGTCAATAAAAGAAATCTCACTAATTAAGGGTGTCTAATTCCATGTCAATTATGTCATTAAATTTACTTCTTTCCCTTGAAAATCTTAACGTCAAAATATGTGATTTATTCCAAATCACATTTAAAACAAATCAGAGAATATGCAACATAATTTTTTCCTAATATGAATGATTACAATCTCTCAATCATGATAATCGTCTAAAAATTAGCAAAGGCGAGCTTTAGTATATACCTACCTATCATTAAACAATTAATTAGAAACACAAATTAGTTTTCAATAGAAAGTTAAAGATTCAAATTTACAGTTTAAAACAATGTCATTGCGTTGTTCCGTTGTTCACATGTGTACAATCTAAAAAACAAAGCTAATTTCATCCAACAAAATGAGGTATTCAATCTTCATGCAAGCCAGACAATAAAAATCACACAGTTCTTGGATGATGATTTAACACTTAAAAAAACCCAAAAGAGAAACTTAATTAAGAATTTGTCATCAATAGTTATTTGAATGTTCAAGCTTAAGCTTATTTAAGAAGATATATTGATACACATGTTCAGTAGTTAGTCCTCACTCTGACATGTACAATTGATAGTCACCATTTTATTCATCTTCATGCAAGCTCTATTAGATTAAAAAATTGGCCAAATCAAGAACCCCTCCCAAAGCTTCAATGTAGGGGAAGCAAGAAAAAAGATAAAAAGAAAGTAACAAATCAAATCTATAGTAGTAAATTTTAAAAAGCTCCATTGTAGGGGAAGCAAGAAAAAAGGAAAAAAGAAAGTATCAAATCAAATCTATAGTAGTAAATTTTAAAAAGCTCCATTCACACACTTACTAAGCAAACCATAATCAACGGTTCTCCATTCCCAAACTTAGTACCCAAATTGTAAAACATTTTAAAAAGTTCCATTTATACACATAATAACCAAAACAATGGCAGACATAAACCAAACCATGTTACAAATAAAGAGATCAAAACATATTATACACTTAATATGTCCACAAAACCATCACAAACTACACAATCGAATTTACACGGGCAAAACCTTCACAAACTACACAATCGAATTTACATGTGCTTGCCCATGAGCTCAACCTCCCACATCGCTCCACCTTCATGGTTTCACGTGCTACTCTGGCACTCATTTAACTGCTCGCAATTGTCTAGTTGATGGATTTAGGTCATCCAAGCATCCAATCATCCAATGACTACATATAACTAATTAGCCATCTGTGTATTAGATAACAAACAATCTTTAACTAATATCACCAACACTACATAATCATATGCTGTGCAAATTAAAAGATGAAGAATGCTAAGAAACAAAAATTATTAGACATTGCTTCACTCATTTAAAATAAGTAATAATAATAAAATCAGAACTGAAGTTGTCTAGTTACTTATAGCTTTTAGAATGAAAATTACTATTTTGATACTCACTGTCATCAATTTTGGGTGGTTTGCAAGCACACCCTTCACTTTCAGAAGATCCATTTCCAAAACAAAGTTCCTTCTTTCTTTCCAAACATCTCTAAGTTTGGGACCTTTTGAGGTTTCTTAAACTGGGTATAATTTTTCAAACTGTACCAAACTGGACTTGAGGTATTATACCCCATTTAGACCTACAATTCAAATCAAAATCGTACACCTATCAGAAAGATGGAAACTGTGCCAAATTACTCACCAAACTTACTCTAGGATTCACATAAAAATAGAGCAATATGAGACATTTGTAGACAAAAAGAGAGAGCAATCTATTTGTTGCAAGATAAAAAGAGTGAAGTTTACAGTTTAAAAGGATTCCCTAAGCATACAGTTTGTTTGCTGCTCCATGTATCCATCTGTAAATATTCACTCTGGAATATCTAATCGGAATGTAATCTCTAAGTATTTCATGCCTTCAAATCTTTACAACTGTAATTTTTAAGTATTCCAGAGTGCTTAGCGAATGTAATCTCTAATCAGAATGTAGCACTCTGGAATTCTCTAAGCATACATATGTAATCTTTACAAATGTAATCTCTAATCACTCTTACAGAGAGTAGATGATAATACTTAGAAAGGGAATCTCTGAAGGGATTCACATGCATTAATTTGCTGAGAAATATGTATCTGGATTTTTAGGTGCATGGACATATTTATGTATGCAATGCAAATATGTATTTGGACTTTTAGGTGCATGGACATATTTATGTGCAATATACAGTAACATGTAGGCAATAGCCAATACAATTATGTAAAGGTGATTAAATATGCAATGAACTTTCAGAATTAATTGTAGAGCTAATGTAATATAGCATACATGTAAATGTTCAACAATGGCAACAACATTTTTAATGATGTGCAATGATACTTCTGGAGTTAGGAGTTGCTGCATGGGCCCCTTCTTGCCAGAAATTCCCATTAGGGGTTTGAGTCATTTGACATAATTAAATAAAATCTTGGCTCTATCACAAGCTAAGACAAAATTATGTTGAGTGTTAAAGGAACCGAAAAATCAATTGCTTTTAAAAACAGAATGTGAATAATAATAAAATTTAGATGTGTACTTAATACCTAGCCAATAATTTCCCATATGTATTTAAAAACTAACAAAATAAAGATATACTTCAACATAAATGTCTGAACTTAAAAGATGATGCTCGGTTCATAAATTCTTATGAACATCTATATGTAATTACCAAATTTAACAACTGGAGTGCAGAAATCAGAGAAGCATACTGCAACTCCATCATCAGATAAATACAAACCTATCTTAATTTCGGGGCTTTGTTATTGTCATGATCCATCACATATCTGCAATATAAAACACCAAAGTTGTTTGTTTTAAAAACGCAGTAGGATATAAAAACGACGTTGAAGAGGTAACTATTATCTGAAGGTATTAACATGATTTTCGCCATAAAATAGTAAAATAAATTGGCATAAATGGGATGTTGCCTCGTAGTTTGGATTGACTCAAAATTCCAACTACAACGAATCATATTAACTTAAGCTTGAGTTATTTCATCAACAAATGATTCATTTATTCAAATTCATTATTCAAGTAGGCTATAAAAGCATTCTGCATCAATAGTTCATTATTATCATTTGTTGTCTTCTCTGCATGGCTAAAAGGCTTAAATGAAAATCTGAAAGACATTGTACTGAGGATATGTTTATCAGTAACAAAGTCCATACAAACAATAGCTACTAAATATGATCAAGTATTACTATGTGATACACTGCTTCCATGTAGGTTGGATCAGAAATGATCTTCTATGATGGATGTTTAGTTTTTTAGAGGTGTCCATTAATATATTTTCAGTAATTTTCATTTTTATAGATAAGCTTATATTTCCAGAAGTAAGATGAAATTTTGATCTAAATTTTCTCTTTTAATGTTCTTTAGTAACAGATTATTTTCTGGCTAATTTAATATATTAGTAAGAAACATGTTTAGGGTTTTCAGATTTGGTGCAATTTTAAAATGCAATTAATTAGAAGTTTTTTGCAGGCATTTTTTCAGAATTATAAAAAAATTAGATGTGTTAGTATAGTTTCAACACAAAAATTTGCATGATATTTTCAAACATATGTGATCTTTTACATGCATAAAGAAAGCCGTAGGACACAAAATTTGTGAGCGCGCATGCAGATCAAATAGAAGGACAATCCGTTTGTTGTCAACTCTTGCAGGCAATTATCCCAAATTTCCACTACCGGAAACCTAATAGGAACAACAACAGTGGCAACAGCTGAGATCAAAATACTGAACTATATCAAAGAAGCAACTTGAATGGCATGATCAAACAAAACCTGCTACCTTAGTTTTTCTGATGAAGCAGTAGAAAGATAGGTTATAATACTTACTAATCATGGCTCCCCATTCCCATCATAATACTGAAACACCCAGATGAAACTAATCCAGAAAATAAGAGGCTCATTATCACTAATGCAAATAAGTGAACTAAATATTTTATGCATTAATGTTCCCAAATCAAAGAAATGCATGATCCTAAACATCTTGCTAGTTATTTATGTAGAAACATCTCTATTGAACCAACACCCATCCATTTCATAGTCAAATTTCGTAGTATCAGAAGCTATTTTCTTAATTGGTTCTTTGTTCTGCACTACCCATAGAAACAGTAAATTTGTTTGTCTCCACAAAATCCACTTTAATCAGAAACGCATGAAAAATATGTGAATGATTAATACAGAACATGACTTCATTACCTACAGTAACGTATAATCAGCATTTACACTATTTCAAAAGTAAAGGGTCTCAAAAATGGTTATTTATATAAGTAGCATACCTAATCAAGATTGGTATACTGAAAACCTTCATCTAAATGCATTATGTATGAAGTACTACGAAACTGTAAAGTTAACAGTACTATTGACCGGCGCCGCGCTTGCGTCGCGGCGTCGCGGTGTCGTTTACCGCAAGTTTCACGGTTAGTGTAGGGTGCGGGAATATCGAACTCAGGGAGGCGAGGTTGTGCTTGGGTCAGGTAGGACCTAAATCACCTCGAGGGGGCGAGCTAGCCCGAATCGGTGAATGGTTGTCACGAAAGGAAATAAAAGGGTATGAACAACAAGAAAGAAAACCCGAGACTTTGGTTTCCAACCCGACGAGAGACTCTCGCCGATACGGCCTATGGGTATGGATAGCGATCGGGATTAGGGTCTAATGGTGAGACGTTGCCTCTGAAAGTGGTACCGGCGTCCCATGGGCCCGATATTCCGGTCGGTGCCCAGGATGATACACCGGACTTCCCGGATTCGATCAGTGGGCACTCCCGTGTCCATTAACACTGATCGATCCCAGGAGCACTAAGCCCGCAACGATATCTCCCAACGTTTCATCCTGCCGCTCCCGCGTGCTAGGATTCGGCGTCTACGCTAAGGGCGTGAGCTATGGCTAGGGAGTCAACCGCCAAGTTTATTCCCCCTTGGCCCAACGGTCAAAGGCGGTCTTTTTCCCGTCGATGACAATGAAACACCCCGCGTAACCGTTAGATTCCTACTCCTTATCGATTTCCTAACCCTATGGACGCATCGGGAAGAGCCCCCGAAGGGGTTTCCACCAAAATCCCAGATTTGGGAACTACTCACAAAAATTCATGAAAAAGCGAGATAAATGAAATTTAACCGTTGAAATCATAATCGGACAATGGCAATGCAGAAGTAATGGAGTAATAAAGACAATACTAAAATTTTAGAAAGATCTGAAAACTTACAAAAGATTAACAATTACAGCCGTCACAAGGAAATAAAACAGTAGAAAAAAGAACAGCTCACGTTTCTGGAACCCTAGGGGTTCTATTTATAGACCTTCGCATCAACCGATCGGTTGACAAGTCAACCGATCGGTTGATCCGTTACAAATTAATAACAGAAAACGGCGAGCTTTCACCCGATCACATGAACCGGTCGGGTGAGTTCTTGAGTGACCGGTTGGATCTTGGAGCAGTCGGGTGAATCGATCGGTTCGACGTCCGTGTCTTCAGCTCTTCTTTTTCAGCTACAGATGAACCGATCGGGTGAGAGTCACCCGATCGGTTGGCGTTTTGCTTCGAGAAGACAGAGAACAGCCCCCGCTGAACCGGTCTGCGAACCGGTCGGGTGACTTCTTTGTGAGCTGCGGCAGAGACCGGGTGGTGCACGCGTGCATCACCCGATCGGTTAGAGATGACCAACCGACCGGGTGAGGGGCTGAAAGATGAATTCTTTGACGTTTGACCCCCTGGATCACGCGTGACTTCTCCCGTTGCTCCGGGGACTTGGGATATCATCGTTAAACGTCCCCTACGTGGTCGATCCCCTGCAATCATGGATAAACAAAGAAAAGTGAAAGAAAACGGGAAAATATACGAAAACGAGTAAGAGACGGCGGAAAAACACGGAGAAACACAAAAGAAAACGTGCGTGAATATATGAAATATAAACGCACGTCAAAATCCCCCAAGCTGAACTCTTCCTCGTCCTTGAGGAAGACGAGTGAGAGTAGGAGCTCGGAAGGGAAAAATAGAGAGGAAGAAAGAAAAAGAAAACTCTAAACCCTAGATCGTCCATCAGAGCCACCAAAATCGAAAACGACGCACCAAGCAAGCAAACGCCAAATCACACCACTAAACCTAGGAAAGCGAGTCCAAATGAGTGTCGTGGGTCCATGCAGTGAAGCGCGAGTGAGCGTGGTCGTGTGCTAGCGAATGGTGATGCTTTCTACGATGTGCTATGAGGCTCGATATACACAAATCCAAGATATGACCCAAAATATCGATCCGAATTGAATTAAGCGGCGAATATAAGTTCAAGCATGCATGAGAAGAGTTAGAATAGAAGCGTATCATGCATCGGGGACTCCACAACTAGGGTTAAGGAAATCACGCCACTATAGCCTAGATACTAGCTAAAAAGTTCCCAATGCAAGTGTTTTCGATAACGACGGGGGTTGAGATGATGTGGAGAAGAACACTCGGTGCAAATTCTCGCCTTCCCTTTATTCTTGGCAAGTATGAAAAAATATTCACACGGAAATTTTTTTGGGTTTTGGGCATTTGTATTTTTTGGATTTTTGGGCTATACACAATTTTTCTTTTCTTTTCTTTTTGGGTTTTTCTTTTCTTTTCTCCTTTGTTTTTGGATTTTTGGTTATACACATGTGTACTCTCCCAAGTGGGAGAACGGTACACGACGAGGGGATTTGCACCAAGTAAAACAAAAAAGAAGTCGAAATCTAAACACTCGGGCAAAGGAAACTATTCTCGCTAAATAGAGCATAGGCTAAATGGGTTATCCTAGTCCTTAGTTGTGGAATCCCGACGCATGCGAATTGAAGTATACGATACAAATATAGCATGCACATAGTGGAAACAAATACCGCATATTCAAATCGGAGCATGATAATCTAGGGGTCATTCCTGGACAGGTATATAAAGTAAAATCACAAGGCAGAAGCACACCAAATGCTAGTCATGACACACGACTCACAAAAAGCTAAGTGGACCCGCGATGCGTGAAATGCAAGAGGACTCGTAATCCTAGGGTTAGTGAGTGTGATTATCGATGCAATGCTAGGTGTGTGTGACTTTGTGGCGATTCATCATAGGATTCATCTCTAGGAGAAAGAGCTAAAAAAAGAAGAAAATAAAAAATAAAAACACGATGAAAACGACACAAAAAACGAAAAAAGAAGGACTCAAACGACACACACAGTGCGACTCCCCCAAGCTGAAGTTTGCATTTCCCTCAATGCAATATGAGTGAGTACGGGAGGGCAATGAAAATGGGGGGGGGGGAATACGCACTGACATAAAAAGAAATGAAAACGAGGAAAACACATAGATAAAACTGAAAAAGAAAGAAAGATCAAAATCAAAATCAAACAATACGAAAAAATAAAAATAAAACCACACGACACGACACTCAAAAAATGAAAAACAAGCCCACACACAAAAAAATGAGAAAAACAAACAAAACACGACAGCACACCAAAGTATACGTCCCCCGAGCTAGACCAGAAAGTGCTAGCGAATTGATGTGATCGATGAAATGCAGAGATGTGCAAGGGGGAGTCAATCGGAATCGCTGGTACTGGAATGGTAGGGGGAGGGGGATGAGGGAGGGGAATAGTGAATGAAAGAATCCTCAGAGGAAGAGGAGGGTGTGCCTATGGGTGAAGGAGGGGCGACAGGCTGGAGCACGGGAGGATCGATGTGCACCGGGGGGCTGTGGTGGAAGAAGATCGTACTAGTTGGGCCGACAGTTGGGTGCCAATCAGGAGGATCCAAGGGTGGCAGATGCACTAATGGAGAATACCAAGGATCGGGGTAAAATTCCCAAGGATGGCGAGACGGGGTATAGGGTACCCGCAAAGGGGCCAAAGGTGGCAGGATCGCGAAAGGTTCGCAGGCGGGGCTCTAGAGGTAGACAGCACGGTCTTCACCGAAGGGAGTGAGCATATTGATGTCGATCAGGTAATCGCGATCAATACGGCTACGCCCAGGCAAAATAGGGAGGTCGGGAGGTACCCTCAGAACACAACTGACAATAAGAGTGATCATCCCACCAAATCAGATGGAACCAGAAGTGGCGCGGCTAACAGCGAAAATTTCGTGGATGATCCAATGAGCGGCGTTTATGGGCATATGGACGTGCCCAAGGATCCTGTCATCGGACATGGCATAGAGAAAGAAGAGCTCATCCCTAGATACAGTGGACACATCCACGCGGGTGAAAACAGTGGTTGCGAGGATGCAATGGGCGAGGCGGTAACACGGGTGAATAATGTAGGAGGCAGGAGCCTCGGGTGGAAAGGTGGTGTACCGGGTAAATCGTTGCCAAACACCATCAGCCCGAAATTGAGAGTAGATGTCAGTTCGATCGTGGGTGGAATGTTCAGTATTAAGATCGGGGTGACGGAGATTAAGGATATTGTTCAGCTCGATGAAACCCAGAGAAAAGTCATAATTGAAAGCGCGGAAGGAGAAACCTCTATCAAACAACTCGAGGGAACTGAGGAATTCAAGCGTGAGATTTCTGTGTGTGTGAGCATGGATGTGAGAGAGGGTATGGCACCCGATACAGTTGAAAATTCTGGCGACGCCGTTTGAAAGCCCTAGAGCTTCGAGTGTGGGGCGATCGGCGAAGAGTGTAGGTCTCATCGGACGATGAAGTAGTGCTCGCAAACGGTCAGACTGCTCTTCCGTAGAAGGGTTTATGCCAAGGAAAGAGGGGGAAAAGGGGCCGTGGAGCGGATCACGGCGCGAAGATGATGCAATCACTTTCCCCTTCTTAGACATGGCGACTATGTGGGTGGCGAACTTAAGATGAATATAGGGCAAGTGAAGCAGATACCACACCAATTTAGGATATTACAGATAAAGTTGAAGATGTGCAGAGTGGAAGAATGTTACCCATCGATGTAGCAAGATCGAGCGCCCGGGGGTCTCGTGTAATAGGAGAAAACAATCCGGGAAGCCGCCGCTCGTTGATCTGACAAGAACAGAATTTTGAAAATTTTGGGGCTAGGGTTAGGGTTTGGGGGTTTTGATGATGGAATGCCGACGATGGCGAGGTGGCGGAGGTGGGGAAGTATGGGAGCGAGTGGGGATGAGGGTTTAGGGACAGTATGTGGGGTCGAGGAAGTCGATTCCACAGTTGGAGGGTGTGAAATCGCGTGAAGGGGGTTTTCTGAGGTCGGGTGGTGGTCGCCGTGTGTCAAGGTTATTTATAGGGGCGAAAGTGAACCGATCGGGTGGGAACCCACCCAATCGGGTAGCCAAATTTCGAAAGTTCTAGTCAGTCAACAGCGACAGGTGAACCGATCGGTTGAAATGTCAACCGATCGGTTGGCCGCTTACCAAGTTTTTCCCGAGAATTTAGGGCTGCTCACCCGGTTGCTTCAACCGATCGCGTTCGAACTCAACCGATCGGGTGGTTTTCCCCGAAAATTTCCCGAGAGTTCTCCCCAGCTCACCCGGTCTGTCACCCGGTCCCCTCATTTTCCAACCGATCGGTTCATTCGGGGACAGTTCTTGGTTTGTATCTGACACATCCCAACCGATCGTGTGGGAACCCACCCGGTCGGTTGAGGCCTTGTTTTTCTGCAAAACCCAAGAAATGCCTGAGTTCCTTCATAGAAGTTGATTCGGCTGGATTTATTTATAAAAATAGAGAAAAAATAAAGTGGAAAAAATACTACAAAACGAAGCATAAGTTTAGAACATGGGTTGCCTCCCATGAAGCGCACTTGTTTAACGTCGTTGGCTCGACACCCGCAGCGGTGGTCAATTAGGATCCGGAGGGTTAGAGGAAGAGTTGTCGCTCGTGGGGGATCCGACCGGAGAGAATTCTGATTCTCCTACTGCATAGTGTTTCAGACGCTGCCCGTTTACTTTAAATGGCTCATCCCTTCCCATTTTCTCGATAGCCCCATGCAGGAAAACTTTGGTGACGCGGAACGGTCCCGACCATCTTGACTTGAGTTTCCCAGGAAAGAGCTTCAGCCGTGAGTTGAACAGGAGAACCAAGTCCCCTTCTTTGAATTCCCTCCTTAAGATTCGCTTATCGTGCCACTGCTTCAGCTTCTCCTTGTAGATCTTGGCGTTCTCATAGACATTGAGCCGGATTTCGTCGAGTTCGTTGAGTTGTAGCTGCCGGTGCACTCCTACCTTCTTGGTGTCGAAGTTCAGATTCTTAACCGCCCAATATGCCTTATGTTCCAATTCCACAGGAAGATGGCAAGCTTTCCCATAGACGAGCCGGTAGGGAGTAGTGCCGATAGGAGTTTTAAATGCCGTCCTGTAAGCCCAAAGCGCGTCAGGGAGCTTTGATGACCAGTCCTTCCTGGAATTGGCCACTGTCTTTTCTAGTATGCTTTTAATCTCCCGGTTAGAGACTTCCGCTTGACCGCTGGTTTGCGGGTGGTAGGCACGCCCCATCCGGTGTTGTACCCCGTATTTTTTTAAGAGGGCCTCAAATTTCTTCTCTATAAAGTGGCTTCCTCCGTCACTGATCAGGACACGAGGCACACCGAACCGCGGGAAGATGTTGATTTTAAAGAACTTGGCCACCACTCTGGAGTCGTTGGTTGGACTGGCCACCGCTTCAACCCATTTCGACACGTAATCTACGGCCACCAAGATATACTGGTTCCCCGAGGAAGAAGGGAACGGTCCCATGAAGTCCACTCCCCATACATCGAAGATTTCTATCTCCAGGATGTAGTGTTGAGGCATCTCATTTCTTTTGGAGATATTCCCAGCTCTTTGGCATCTATCGCAGGCTTGGACATAAACATGTGTGTCCTTGAAGAGTGTAGGCCAGTAAAATGCGCTCTGGAGAATTTTCGCGGTGGTCTTGTAGGTGCTCGCGTGCCCTCCACATTGCTGCCCGTGGCAGTGGGAAATGATGGAAGTCGCCTCAGTTTCAGGGATGCATCTTCGTATCACCCCATCATTGCAGGTTTTGTATAGGTGGGGGTCATCCCAATAGAATTTGCGGACCTCATGGAAAAATTTCTTCATCTGCTGAAAGCTCACATTGTGGGGAACGATGGCGCAAGCCAGATAATTTGCGATGTCGGCGTACCAGGGGGTCCAGGAGGAAGAGACAGAGAAGAGATGCTCGTCAGGGAGTGAATCATCGATCGGTGTAGCATTTAAATCGAGAGTGGGCATCCTGGATAGGTGATCGGCAACAACATTCTCCGCCCCCTTCTTGTCTCTGATTTCCAGGTCAAACTCCTGGAGGAGGAGAATCCATCTAATGAGTCGTGGCTTGGCTTCTTTCTTGTTCAATAGGTATTTAAGAGCCGCGTGATCCGTGTGTACGATCACCTTGGCGCCAACGAGATATTGTCGGAACTTATCCATGGCGTAGATCACCGCGAGCAATTCCTTTTCCGTGGTAGTATAATTTCTTTGGGCGGCATCAAGGGTTTTGCTCGTATAATATATGACATGAAGATTTTTATCTTTCCTCTGCCCTAGGACGGCACCAACCGCATAATCACTAGCGTCACACATCAGCTCAAAGGGGAGTTTCCAGTTTGGTGGCTGTATTATGGGTGCGGAAATCAATGCTTGCTTCAAAGTGCGGAAGGCCTCCATACACTCCTCGCTGAAGACGAAAGGTGCGTCCTTCACGAGGAGCTGGGTCAGAGGCCTGGAAATCTTCGAGAAGTCTTTTATGAAGCGGCGATAAAATCCCGCGTGTCCTAAGAAACCACGGACTCCTCGAAGATTGTGCGGTGGTGGAAGCTTTTCAATCACTTCGACTTTAGCCTTATCAACTTTGATTCCCCTCAAAGAGATGATGTGTCCCAGCACAACTCCCTCTTGGACCATGAAGTGACACTTCTCCCAGTTTAGGACTAGTCCCTTTTCCTGACATCTCTCCAGGACCTTAGTGAGATTACTGAGGCACGAGTCAAATTTAGTTCCGTAGACTGAGAAGTCGTCCATGAAAACCTCCATGATATCTTGGGAGTAGTCAGAGAAGATAGCGGACATGAGTCTTTGGAATGTAGCAGTGGCGTTACAAAGTCCGAACGGCATTCTTCTATAGGCATACGTCCCGAACGGGCAAGTGAAAGTCGTCTTCTCCTGGTCATTTTTATGAATAGGGATTTGAAGAAATCCTGAATACCCGTCCATGAAACAGAAATAATTATGCTTCGCCAGCCTCTCGAGCATCTGGTCAATAAAGGGGAGGGGGTAATGATCCTTCCTTGTAGCCTTGTTCAGCCTTCTATAGTCAATGCACATCCTGTACCCCGTGACGGTCCTCGTTGGTACAAGCTCGTTCTTTTCATTGCGAACCACCGTCATCCCCCCTTTCTTGGGTACAACGTGCACCGGGCTAACCCAGCGACTATCAGAGATAGGGTATATAATACCGACATGTAGAAGCCTAACAATCTCTTTTTTCACAACTTCCATCATTATGGGATTTAACCTCCGCTGTGGCTCAATCGAGGAGGCTTGCTCATCTTCAAGCAGAATTCTGTGTGAGCAGAGGCCTAAGCTAACCCCTTTTAAATCCTCAATTGCATATCCGAAAACTCCTTTAAACCTTTTTAGAACTCCAAGAAGTTTGGTCATTTGGTCTTCGGGTAGTGAAGAATTGACTATAACCGGAAGGGTCGAGCCTGCTCCCAAATATTCATATTTAAGCCCCGGCGGTAATTCCTTCATCTCAACTTCTTGGGGCCCTAACGCATACTTTTCAAGCTGAGCATCCTCAAGGGAAAGGAGTTCTTCGTGGATTTCACTGAAGCCAGCATCCGGAATCTCATCCTCGGCCGTGGCTCCGCACGGCGAAATTTCGCAGGGTATAGTGGGAACGATCGAGGGATGCATCGGGTCTCTTCCGAGCTCATCATAATTATCCGGGAAGAAGGCTTGTAGGTGAAAACAGGTTTCAGTCATCGACGATTCTCCGCAACCGTTTCCAGCTTCTCCATTGTCCAAAGACCGGGGACGCTCAATAGAAGTCTGCAAGGAATAGATTGATTCATGTTCGGCGTTGCCTCCAAACCTGGTCGGGTGGCTCTCCTGACACAACTCTGCGGTTAACTCTTCTTCACTATATTCGAGACCATGGTTGTCGATATACGCCACTTCTCCGTGGGGAAAGGGAGTTGCCATGGCAAGGTGCTCCTGTGCATCTCGATATCTCTGGCCTTCCACGGTGGCAGACAGGAGGGATAGTATATTCGATGTGTTCAGTGATTCTGCTAAGCTCTGCGCCAAACAGCGGATATGGTGAGAGTGATCCCAGATGTCTTCTGAAACTGCATGCAACATCTTTGCCGTGGGGCCGGGATCTTATACGAAAGGAGAGATAGAGAACTGCACAAGTGGTAAACACGTCAAAAGCACAGGTTGCATAAACGGGAACCGCAAGTTGCGATGGAAGCACGGCGATCCAGTCAGTCAGCTCTATACAATTACTATCCACAGTATATCCAAGTGAAATCTAAAAGTGTAGAGAGTGCGAAAATTATCGCGAGGTAGGGATGTGAGCTAGACACGAGGGTTCAAGAGATCCTAAAATAACAAGCACGTTTCCTCCCCGGCAACGGCGCCAAAAACTTGACCGGCGCCCCGTTTACGGTATGGGCGCGGTGTCGTTTTACCGCAAGTGCACGGTTAGTGTAGGGTGCGGGTTTATCGAACTCAGGGAGGTGGATGGCTTGAGTGGCTACTAGCCTCGCCTAGGTTGTGTGCTAGCTACGCGGATGATGTGGGTGGAAGTGTAGAAATAAAAGAAAGAAATGAAAAAGACACGAAATGAATCCCCGCCAACACGGGCTAGAGCACTCATGACACTTGGCATTTGACTTGACTGAGGGTGAGACATTGCCCCAAAAGGTGGTACCTAGCGTCCATGTCCCGATATTCCGGTCGGTGCCAAGCACGCTAGGCCTACCCGGTTCCGGACGGTGGGCATTCCCATGTCCATTAACACCTTCCGCAACCGGGAGCATTAAAGCCACAATGATATCTCCCAACATTTCGTCCAAGCCGTTCCCACGCGCGAGGGCTCCATGTCTACACTAGGGGCGTGAGCTATGGCTAGGGAGTCAACCGCCAAGTTTATTCCCCCTTGGACCGACGGTCAGAGGCGGTCTTTCTCCCGCCAATGACAATGAAACACCCCCGCGTAACCCTAATGGCCAAATAGGTCAAATGTGATTTCTAGAAATACATCGAAGCGGATCTTGACTGGACAAGCACCGGACCCCAACCCCCAACACGTCTAGCATGTTGCCGTACGAATTGGACCCAGATTGCTAGAAATCCCCATTGACACATTTCATCGAACACATGCCATGCAACCAAGCCAAATGTAAATTTCCAAGCATCAATCCTACCCTAACCCGTATTAGGGTTCATCAAACACTACTCGATGGTGAAGAACATGATAGAAAGCAATAATAATGACAAACAAACATTCACCATCAAGTAACAAAGAAAATAACACAAAACAATAGAAAATGAGAGAACAAACACTTAGCTTGCAATTGAGTCTTCAATCCATTACAAGATTTATTAGAAGATAAAACCTAATCTAACCTAATCTAAACTCACAAGAGAAAGGGGCAAAAAGCCCTAGAAAAACTGAAAAAAAGAACTCCCCAAAGTCGTGCCCAAACCCCTATTTAAAAGCCCCCAAAAAACTCTTAACAGTTCGGGTCCGAAACCCACTCAAAACTGTCAAAACAGGCCCACCCGATCGGGTGAAAACTCACCCGATCGGGTGGAATAAACAGAGAGCACGAAACTGCTGAAATTGACTTCAACCGATCGGTTGGACTCCCAACCGATCGGTTGAAGTGAAATTTCAGACAGCAGCCAATTTCAGCACATAGCTGCGCTCAGAAAATTCCAGAAAAATCTAGAAAAATCGGATTTGGGCATGCGACCTATCGTTGGAAAGCTAACGACGATGCCGACGCTAGAAAAATAAGAGATCACCCAAAATCCCTCTGGAATGATAGCATATCTTCAATGAGTGCATCAGCAGCGTGCAAAGGCGGAAGAAAAGGCCATCCGATCGGTTGAAACATCAACCGATCGGGTGAGCCGCTTGTTGCTTTGGCCATCAGGCTTCGGGAGCTTCAACCGGTCACTGAAGAGAGCGGGTGGAGCCGTTGGTTCGATCTTTGAGGCGATGCGGCTACAGATGAACCGGTCGGGTGAGATGTCACCCGATCGGTTGGAACTCAGATCCAAATTCCCGAGAATTGGGGCGTTTGAACCGTTCACTGAACTGATCGGGTGACCTCTTGGCCACTCCAACTTGTGTCCGGGTGGTGCACGCGTGCATCACCCGATCGGTTGGAAATGACCAACCGGTCGGGTGAGGGGCTGAAAGATGAGATCTTCGTCGTTTGACCCCCTGGATCACGCGTGACTCCTCCCGTTGCTCCGGGGACTCATGATATTGTCCTTTTATGTCCCAAATGCTGTAAATTACTGCAAAATACGAAAAAACACGGAAAAGTGAAAGAAAACAAGAAAATACAAGAAAACACGAGAAAACGAATAAAAGACGGCGGAAAATACGGAGAAACACGGAAGAAAACGTGCGCAAATATATGAAATATAAACGCACGTCAAAATCCCCCAAGCTGAACTCTTCCTCGTCCTCGAGGAAGACGAGTGAGAGTAGGAGCTCGGAGGGAGAAAATAGAGAGAAGGAGAGAAAAAGAGAATTCTATATCCTAGATCGCCCGTAAGGGCCAACAAAATCAAACACGCGACACGAAGCAAGCATACGACAAAACACAACACTAAACCAAGGAATGTGAGTCCAAACAAGTGTCGTGGGCCCACGCAGTGAAGCACGAGTGAGTGTGGTCGTGTGCTAGCAGAGGGTGTTACTATCTACGATGTGCAATAAAGCTCCATATACACATACCCAAAGAAAGACCCAAATATCGATTCAATTTGAAATTGCGGTGAATATTAGCTCAAGCATGCATGAGAAGAGTATAAGAATAGAAGCGTATCATGCATCGGGGACTCCACATCTAGGGACTAGGAAATCACCACACTATAGCCTAGGTAATCGCTAGAAGGTCCATATGCCAAGTGTTTTCGAAAACGATGGAGGTTGAGAAGATGTGGAGTAGAACACTCGGTGCAAATTCTCGCCTTCCCCTTATTCACGGCAAGTAGGAACCCCGGCAACGGCGCCATAAACTTGACCGGTGCCCCGCTTGCGTCGCGGCGTCGCGGTGTCGTTTACCGCAAGTTTCACGGTTAGTGTAGGGTGCGGGAATATCGAACTCAGGGAGGCGAGGTTGTGCTTGGGTCAGGTAGGACCTAAATCACCCCGAGGGGGTGAGCTAGCCCGAATCGGTGAATGGTTGTCACGAAAGGAAATAAAAGGGTATGAACAACAAGAAAGAAAACCCGGGACTTTGGTTTCCAACCCGACGAGAGACTCTCGCCGATACGGCCTACGGGTATGGATAGCAATCGGGATTAGGGTCTAATGGTGAGACGTTGCCTCTGAAAGTGGTACCGGCGTCCCATGGGCCCGATATTCCGGTCGGTGCCCAGGATGATACACCGGACTTCCTGGATTCGATCAGTGGGCACTCCCGTGTCCATTAACACTGATCGATCCCGGGAGCACTAAGACCGCAACGATATCTCCCAACGTTTCATCCTGCCGCTCCCGCGTGCTAGGATTCGGCGTCTACGCTAAGGGCGTGAGCTATGGCTAGGGAGTCAACCGCCAAGTTTATTCCCCCTTGGCCCAACGGTCAAAGGCGGTCTTTTTCCCGCCGATGACAATGAAACACCCCGCGTAACCGTTAGATTCCTACTCCTTATCGATTTCCTAACCCTATGGATGCATCGGGAAGAGCCCCCGAAGGGGTTTCCACCAAAATCCCAGATTTGGGAACTACTCACAAAAATTCATGAAAAAAGCGATCTAAATGAAATTTAACTGTTGAAATCATAATCGGACAATTGCAATGCGGAAGTAATGGAGTAATAAAGACAATACTAAAATTTTAGAAAGATCTGAAAACTTACAAAAGAGTAACAATTACAGCCGTCACAAGAAATAAAACAGTAGAAAAAAGAACAGCTCCCGTTTCTGGAACCCTAGGGGTTCTATTTATAGACCTTCGCATCAACCGATCGGTTGACAAGTCAACCGATCGGTTGATCCGTTACAAATTAATAACAGAAAACAGCGAGCTTTCACCCGATCACATGAACCGGTCGGGTGAGTTCTTGAGTGACCGGTTGGATCTTGGAGCAGTCGGGTGAATCGATCGGTTCGACGTCCGTGTCTTCAGCTCTTCTTTTTCAGCTACAGATGAACCGATCGGGTGAGAGTCACCCGATCGGTTGGCGTTTTTCTTCGAGAAGACAGAGAACAGCCCCCGCTGAACCGGTCTGCGAACCGGTCGGGTGACTTCTTTGTGAGCTGCGGCAGAGACCGGGTGGTGCACGCGTGCATCACCCGATCGGTTGGAGATGACCAACCGACCGGGTGAGGGGCTGAAAGATGAATTCTTTGACGTTTGACCCCTGGATCACGCGTGACTTCTCCCGTTGCTCCGGGGACTTGGGATATCATCGTTAAATGTCCCCTACATGGTCGATCCCCTGCAATCATGGATAAATAAAGAAAAGTGAAAGAAAACAGGAAAATATATGAAAACGAGTATGAGACGGCGGAAAAACACGGAGAAACACAAAAGAAAACGTGCGTGAATATATGAAATATAAACGCACGTCAACTATGCCAAACTAATAACAAAAATATGAAATCGAATATCATAAAATAGGTTCTACATTTGCCTAGATCCTTCATTAGGTTAGAAACTGGTTGTTATCATGGTTTATGCAACAAAAATTAACATGCATATGGAAATTATGCACACACAAACTCTCAAACTATTGGTTCCTTGTGTAGTGAAAAATGCATAAGAGGGTTTCAGATCACAAAGTTTCATCTTCAACAGATCACAAAGTTTCATTGTATTATACTTAAATATGATCTTAAAATATGACAGGATAACATGGATGTACAGGCAAGTGTACATTGTGATTTGTTGTACCTTGAAGATTCGAAGATCATATAAAACTATCTAATTATTGTGATGTAGAGGTGAAAGATTCATCATCTAGTATAACAACAATCGCTTTAGTATAACAACAATCGCCTAAACTGCAAGAAATTCTGCTCAATATTGATCGAATAGGTGATATTAGAGCGAAGAGGGGGCGTAATCGCTTATGATCTGGTGATAGGGTTTCAGGGGGAAGAATTTCTTTAAACACATTGCACCACAAAACAATAGGAAAGAAGAAATGCAAACCTCCTGCCGCCAACCAAAAACCAGGCCACCCAAACTCATTCACTTTGGTTACTTTGGCTGGAAAGAAGACTATAAGTTAAAAATCAGCTCTTTTAAGTGTTAAAAATTTAACAAAACACATGTGCATACCTTGCCATCATAGCCCACATGCATGTTGTCTGCTAGGATGGTCGAAGAGAATACCCTTCACCACAGCAATCTCTAAAATGTCCACATTCTCGAGGCTCGTATCATATGTTGGTGGCAGAAGCCTCAGCACATCAATAAGATCCCTCGGCTGCTTTGCATCAAGGCCAAAATTTTCCTTTTCTGACCAAATTAAGATGGCAACACATGAATGGGAATGAAAATGAATGATAAAAAACAGAAAATTCAAAAAACTGAAAGCCTTATTAACCCCTTGTCTTTAGCTACCCATAATTAAGGCTCCATATCATGCATATGAATTGGCAAGGTTTTGCCAAATAATATAAAGACAAATAAAATTGTTAAGACAATAATTTTCTATGTTCACCACACCATAGAACCTTTAGTTCCAATATCTCAAGAATAAAATACTCAACTAAAGATTGATATGAATCAAAGGATTTCAAAGGACCAACTGGAGACAAACTTCAGAATACATTGCTTCATCTTTCATGATAATGTCATAATCTTGACTGAAATTACCGATGTAAATGTTTATTTCTTTTTCTAAACCATTTCTCGCAAGTATTCGCTTACATGTAATTCGAGAATTGAATGCAGTAACTGATTCGTTAAAGAAATATTAGACTAAAGAGTAAAAACTTTTAAGTATGTAACAACTATGGAAAGAGGGAAAATTACCTTGAGATTTTATTCCTAGTTAACAATTTCCCTATTGTTCTTTCATCTAGATAACATAGAAATAGATGTATCTTCAATATACACTACAATTAGAAGAGAGAAATTGTTCTTTCTTAAAAGATATATCTCAGAAATTGTTCTTTCTTAAAAGATATATCTCAGAAAAACAGTGTGATTTTCAAATCATGAAAAGTTAATCAAACAGCCAAAAAATTAAGAATAAAAATAAATAAATAAGATAAATCATGATATCTAAAAAATCCTATAAATGAAATTTGCTAACTTCAACAACAATTCAAGCTTATCATCAAAAAATAACTCTAATAATCCAATAACACAAATCAACCACGATCAAAGATAACTATACTAAATGACTAATTATAATCTTTGAGTCATTTATTTGGAATAAGTTAATACCACGTACAATTAAAATCAATCCCAAATCAAATAAAAAAATCAACACCAAGTAGGATCAAATTAAAAAATCAAGGTACAAAACAAAATTCAAAACCCAAAATAAATAGAAGAGCGAGTGAAAAGGGGGGATTTCAACCTGATGCGCCTCCCATCTCCTTCTCAACCAATGGCATGCATCTCACAAAAATCGATCGTGTCCTCCACCATCTCCTTAGTGTTTGAAGATTCTGAAAAAATAATAGAAATAGAGCTTAGATATATCTTGACGGTGTCCTCGTCGGTTTGGGTGGTCATGTCGATGCCGGCATCCATGTCGGTCTTGTCGGGGATCTCACCGATGTACATATCATTCTCTTTGTCCTCCATCTCTCCTATTGTATTCCCTGTGAATTGCAAAATATTTGGGGTAAATGTTCCGCAACCATTAAAAGCATAGCAAACTATACTTGACAATGAGTTAGAAAACTACCAAACTAAATCCAAACAACCTCTTCTAATAACAAAGGGTTATTTTTCATTCAGATGTAGGATGCTATCATATATCTAGCAAGACAAAAATTATGAGTGAAGATAACAATTGATCATATTCTTTAAAAAATACTAAGAGAACAAAAATTCCTCCCTCATCTGAAATTTGTTGGGCACCAATGTGCTAATTACAAAACATATAAGGGACAATCATCTATATTATCAAATCTAAAATTGTTTGCAACTCACTACTTAAATATTTATACTGACAACAATTTGGGTAGTTCAACATATTTGAACCAAAGGGTATAAGAAATTGATATAGATCCATAAAATATATCAACACCGCTATCGTTTGTCATTTATATATCGATTTTTTGCACATCCTTTTTCATTGGGCTAAATATTCAACAAAATATTGATTCTAAACAAAAAAAATTAACAAAGATTAATACAAAATTAAAGATTAGTAAGTTCAACAGATAAAATGGTCAATAAATAAAATTAGGCGAGAAAGGCTTCAGCATGTTTGATTCCTCTGACATTTAATCGAGTAACTTATTTTTTCACCAAAAAATCAAAAAAGATCCAAAAAGACGCGATATTTACCTGAACCCAAGCTCGGACACCACCCAAAAATGCCTGGTCACGTCCACCACCCTCGAAAAATTATCGTAGATTTCGTCCTGATGCTCGTCATGGTGCATCAAAAACCTTACCACCGTGTTCCAAGACAAATCGACCGAATTAAGCTCCACATGCACCAAAAGTGTTCAGCACAGATGGAATTCCAGAATGTTTTGCTGTAAGAAAAAAAACTGCATCTCCTTACAACATCCTGCTCCACATGCACCAATTTAATGCAAGTTATATCCTGGATGTTAAATGTGTTAAATACACTTCAATGCCATAATGCAAGTGATACACTTCAAAAAATCCTGCTACACTTCCTTTTAACATTCCTTTTTTAAATATGGACATTAAAAAGTGTATAGCATTCCTTTTGAGACTGAATAACATCCTTTTTTAAAATCCTGAATGAATACATGCCTTTTTGATAGTATCACTTGCATTATGGATGAATGCATCCCGAATGAACACATCCCAAATGAACAAAGGTATTGAACTTTGTTAAATTAACTGTTGACTATATTTTTTGAACTCTATGATATCTATGAATACAGGCCTTTCTATGAACACATGCATTTAACACATGCCTTTTATAAATATTTAACACATGCATTTCAAAGAGTCGGGATGTTAAAAGAATGATAAATTTATGCAAGTTATAAGCTGGATGTTAAAATCGGTTAGAAGCTCCCTGGTTAGAAACTCCCATCGATTTTAACGTATCAATAAATATTTCAAATTAGTTAAATACAGGATGTTAAAAAGAAATGTTTGCATTGATGAACCAAAAGATACCAATAAATTTCTAGCTGCAACAAAAAAGGCACAAATGAGCCATAAATGTGAGCATTCCAACATAAACACCATTAATGCTTGCAAGGGGACTTGTGTTTTCTGGTAAATGCTATCTAACCTGATGTTTAAGCTTTTCTAAGAAATTCTCCACTCAATTCAAAGTATAAAACATATATTAAAATAGCTCTAACTCAATTCTGATCAACCAATTCACGCAGAATGGACAAAATTGATTGATATCGACTCAACTTTGATCAATATACGCAAAGGTCAGGCATGGTTCTTAAATTGTTGCAATTCTGAGTGATGGAAAAAATCAATTCTAAGAAAACACCTATGCATGAATGGACAGATTCAATCAATTCTGAGAGATGTCAACATGGTTCTGAAATTGTAGCAAACTTATTGATACTTGTGGTCGATAAGTGACATAGGCAAACTTATTCATACATATCAATAAGTGAAATGGCACATTCAAAGAAACAAATTGTCAAACATTTTTAACAAAGAAGCATATTTTCTTTTTCAATCCTATTAATATTTGGTTATTAGTTCAAATTCAATCATGTTAAGGTACATTTTCTTTTTGTTAACAAAGAAGCATATTTTTTCTTTTTAAACACATGAATGGGCATGAAAATGAATGTTAAAAAAAAATCAAAAAACTGAAAGCCTTATTAACCCCAAATCTTTAGCTACCCACAATTAAGGCTTCATATCATGCATATGAATTGGCAAGGTTTTGCCAAATAATATAAAGACAGAAAATTGTTCTCACAATAATTTTCTTTATTCACCACACCATATAACCTTTAGTTCCAATATCTCAAGAATAAAATACTCAAGTAGAGATTGATATGAATCAAAGGATTTCAAAGGATCAAACTGGAGACAGACTTCAGAATACATTGCTTCATCTTTCATGATAGTGTCGTAATCTTGACAGAAAATACTAATGAAAATACCAAATTGGATCAAATTGAAAGGCATGTTCTATACCACAGCCTATGTGCACTTTGTCCTTAATGTTGAGGGAAATGGAACAGAAAAAGGAGCAATAATTTCCATCCACACTGGAGGCATACATCCAAGTAAAATAGTTAACATGCATGCCATTGGGAATAAAAAATAAAAAAATGGTATAACTAATTTTAGAATTAGTATACTTTGAAGGGGAAGAGCATGCATTACTTACGCATCATCAATGAATTTTTCTCTATAACCAACGCCTGTCATTAACAACCGATTAACAATAGAGGCAAGTGAGACAAAAATGTGTACCTACCATAGCAGAGCAAGCATCCAGGCAGCAGGGTAGCAGAGCCATCAACATGAAATAACATTAGAGAATTTGTTAGTCAATGCATTTGGATCCAAAGAAGAGAACAGTGAAGCAGGCATAGAAGTTCACGATCACGTTAAAAGCATAACAACGGCAGGAGGAATGCAACGACATACTCACCAGCACCATTCATCAAATACAGAAACCCAATTTACAACAGAAACAAACACACATTTATTCACTCTGAAGTTAACCGAGATAAAAATGTATGTGGGTTGCAGTGAAGCCAAAGAAAAAAGCAATGCAGATCCTTGAACTACCAATCAAACAATCAATACCTCCCTGCATCAGCATTTGCTACCCTCAAAAATGCAATTAGCGCATCCAGGGCCTTCTCCTTTACATGCACATCAGAATCTGTTATAAGAATCCGAAGCCTTGAAAATGGAACATGTATAAATATGAACCATAAACGAAATGGGGAAAAGATCATTAATAGCAGAACAATACACAATCCATTCAACAAAACAATAATAAAGCCTTTTACCAACTACTCTGGAGTCAATTATATGAAACCTTTTTTTCATTCGGTTATATTAACAACATCCTCTCTTAGGGAAGATCATTCTCATAACAACATAATAATTTGCAATAATTTAACCAAGGCTCCATATATTTCTATGGATCTTTAAATTATTTCCTGATCATGTTTTAAAATAAAAAAACATATATGTATTGATATAACCAAACTTGCAGAATGCCAAATATTTTTGCCAAGTATAAAACAAATGTTGAAGCAGGCGATGACTCATCAGATGAGGAGTATTTACTTCTTCCAATATGAGGATTTTGATTAGTGAAATTTAGCAACCTTGAACATCTACAGAATGCTAATTTCGTCCAATATGTTGATTACAATACAACCAGAAACAATTCACACGGTCAAAGGCTTACCCAACTCTAAAAATCCCAGCTTTTTGCCCGTAGAGCCATAAAAATCCAATTTTTAGACCAGAAACAATTCACACAGTCAAAGGCTTACCCAACTCTAAAAATCCCAGCTTTTTGCCCGTAGAGCCATCAAAATCCAATTTTTGATCCTCTAAAAATTCCCAGCTTTTCGCCCGTAGACCCATCAAAAGCTAATTTTTGATCGAATCACTTATCTTTGGTGGAGATCTCGTACTTCTCCTGCATCATCTTGGCCTGCTGATAGTAGAGGACGATGAGGTACCTGTTGGGAACGTTAAAGCCGCTGAGGTGGTCGACGAAGGTCTTGGCGTCGTAGATGTCCACGTAGACGACGAAGGCGCCGTACTTGCAGATCTGGTTCACCTCCAGCTAGAGATGGCGCCGCACTTGTTGGTCTCGATGCAGATCTGGTGGATGGTGCCGTACTTGTCGAAGATCTCTCCTCGCTAGAGATGTTGAAGGGGAGGTTACAGACGTAAAGCACGTGGTTCACCTCCGGTGGGAGCCGCGTGGTCGCCTTCCGAAGGCTGCCCCAAAATTTTGAGTTGCCCCCCCAAATTCCAACGTGAGTTGGAGAATGCGATTTGAAAAGTGTGGTTGCGTTTCAATTTTTTTCTCTTACGTGGTTGCCTGCGGGACCCACGAGCGTATGTGGCTTCATCCTGGCCTTTTCCAGAGTGAATCCAGACCGTCGACTTTCAACATGACTGGGCAACTGCGTTGGAGAACATGATTGCGGGTGACTGCGGGGCCCACGTGTTTACGTGGCTAAATCATAGCCATTCCCCAGAGTAAATCTAGGCCATTCTTGGTGACTGGGATAAACAAAGATATGACTGGACTTATGACTGGGACAAAATTCAAAAAAGGTCCTCTTTTATAGAATATATATATATATATATATATCAATAAAGACTACCTTTACTTGTCATATATATATATATATATATATATATATATATATATATATATATATATATATATATATATCTATATATATCTATATTATAAAACAGGGATGTTATCATGGGTTATTGGATAAGAGTTTTTGTATAAGAGATGAGAAATTGGATAAGATAAGAGAAATTGGATAAGTGAAGAGAAATTGAGTTTGAAATTTTAAGTTTGAAACAAAACTTTTGGAGGGAAATTAAATTTTGGGGGGAAGAAAAGTAGGCTCTCTCTCTCTACCGTAAAAAACATCAGCCCACAGTGTCTCTCTCCATCTCTCTCACTTCGTTCCTGTCTTCGCCCCTACCCATCTTCATCAAAAAAGAAACCCCCTTCTTCATCAAACTGAAACCACCTTCGAAACCCCCTCCTTCATTTAAAAGAACCACCTTTAGCTGTCGTTTTCAGCCATTGGAGCCCATTTTGCTGCATCGAGGGGGAGGTGTTCACTTCTTGGTTGCGTCCAACACTCAAGAATCAGCCACTGCTCGCTTCTTAATGGGGAAGTGTCGTTCTTTGAGGATAAGGTAAATTTCAGTTTAATCAATTTTAGTTTTCTAGCAAAATTTCTGATCTGGGTTTTGCTTCTTGAGAATTATTATATATAAAAGTTCTGTTCATGGATATACTTTTCAACTGATCTGTTCTTAGGTATGGTGCCCTGTGCATTTATCTTGGATTGATTCACAAAAATGTAAATTGAACTCCTTACACTGACAAAACTCATTTTGTTGACATTATTTCGTTAAATTCTGCTGTCCTCAAATAGAAATAAGGTCAATTATAGATTAGCATGAAATTTCAGCCTGAAGGAGACTGACAACGAGAACGGTTTTGTCTTAAAACCTTGATTAAGTTCTATTGTTTACCCTTTTAAAAATCCCGTGCCGATCGTTGAATATAATTCTGTAGTTCTTTTAATTAACTGAAAAGCACATATGAGTCTGCCTAAATTCTCAAGGTGCAAATGTTTATGATTAGAGTGTGATATTTCTTAGTAAGTTAATGTTAAGAGTAGATTCTAACTGATTATACCTTGCAGGTGCATATCACAGAATACATTTTTCTTCATGAACATGCTTCAGGTGAACACTTTTTCTCTTTTACTATTTCAGTAATCAGCGTGCTTCAACTTAAGTTCTTTCTGGTTATGTTTCAGTGTGGAATCTAAGATTCAAAAAGCCATTAGGATCCAATCCAATACATGTGTCCCTGACATTCATTATAAATGTGAACCTTAGTGCTTCTCTTTGACTTATTGATTTCAACAAATCTGTGCAGGTATTTGAACCTCCTATTTAGATATTGATGAAAATGAAAATATGGAAAATTCTTCTGATGGGCGTCTTCAAACACAAACGACTCAGAAATCTAGAGAATGTAACGTTTGCTCCGGGCAGCCTACTTTAAACAATGGAATTTAGGTTTCTTTCCCTGAAAATTTTTATTGTTTTTAATTTTTTTTGCAGAAATAAAATTTTGAAGGAAGGTGACTTCTCCAAGATTTCTGCACACCAACTGTTTGTACAAATGCTCAAAGTTTCATGCTCCAGTATTTCTGTACTGGAGACATGGACGTATTGGGTTTCTTCGAGAGTGAACCCATTGACCCAGCGAGTCTTCTTTGTAACCATGTGCCCTACCCATCTCTGCAATTGAACAGTTTCTGCAAACATTTATCGATGGTACACATGTTTTATTAGATTTACAACAATAACATATTGATGTTAAAATATTATAGGAATTTTAAGTTTTTATTGGTGAAAATTCATTTGAATTCCACTCTTTGGACTACACTTCTTGGCATAGAACTAACTTCGGAGAGAGAGATGCGCAATGCCCTGGAAATTGGTTTTCAGTTTCCTTAACAAATTATTGTAATGTGTTTATTTGGGCTGCACTTATTGATGGGTCTTCACTTCATACGAATCCAGTTAGCATTTTCCAAATTGATTGTCGATTACCTTCACTGTTATTTGCAACACATAACTTCTATTTGACTTGAGAGACCTATGTTGTATTTGGTTCCCATTATCCATACGACAAATGGAACTAGAGAGATGGAACACATGAAATTTTGTCCATGCCTCTGAAAACTTTGGCTTTGGTGATTGGATCCTAGGTAGTGTTGTCAATTGTTGAGTTAGTTTCATTAACGAGCTGGAATAGAGTTAAAACCCCAAAGCTAACATTTTTGGTTTAAAACTTGTGTAGAATATACTATATTATCATTGTTCTGCTTGGAACAGTGTCCTGGGTGAAAAAGGTGCCCTTTGATGAACTTAGATGCAATAAGATACTATAATTTTGAATTTACTCGCTAATTAAATTATCTGAAAATTTTGAAGTGGTTATATTAAGTTTGAATAGTGTGAATTCACTAGCCAAGGGGGTTTCTACAAATAATTTTATTTATGCAGTTCTGTTCAGAAAACTAGATTCATTGTCTACATTCATGATTTTTATTGGCAGTGAAAGAGTAGCAGCTCCAGTTGAATTGTTAATGTGAAAGATTAGCAAATTGATCTATTTCACGTTGATATATCAAGGAAATAGTATAATTGGTTTAGGATAATTTGATCTTCAATTATATTTGATCAAGGACAAAGTATAATTGGTTTAGGATAAAAGTATGTTTAAATGTGGTCTTTAATTGTTCTTTAATTATATTCGATGAATGTTGCAGCAATCTTCTTCAATTATATTCGATGAAATTATATTCTTCAATTATATTCTTCTAACAGTTCAACTTCCAATCACTTACTTTCTATTTACTTCTATTTTGCACAGTTGGCCTATCACATCCTTGCCTGTTATGTTTTCATTTACTCATTCACCAAAAATTTTGCTCAATGGTTGGTCATTTTACACTTAATTGGAAGGGGTAAACATGGGTTAATCTTTAATTTTAGTTTTAATTTCGGGAAGGGATTTTGTTATGGAATTTATTTTGGGTTTTTATGTGTAGCCCATTTTTAGGAAGCAATCGACGGGCTAAAAGAATAAAAAATCACAACTTTATGAAATAGTCTGGGGTTTATGCTTGATCTTTCTTTGATTTTAAAACTGGTAATTTGCTGGTTTCTTCTTATATGAGATTTTGTTAAGGAAAAATCTAATTTTTTTCATCGATTTCTCTTTTTTGCTTTAAATTTTGTTTCAGGTAAGAAATGAATGGATGGATGAGTGCAAAAATCATTTCCGAGATGTGCAGGAGGAATGCTTAATGTGTTTGATTTGAGTATTAGCATGGGTGGAAGAAGGCAGCTCACAAATTACACTCATAGAGATGGTATTTTCCAATACTTCAATTCTGTTTGTTTTATTCAAAATTTTAAAGTGAAGGCTTTGTATGATCTGCATTTATTTCGGGTTATTGTGAAACCCATTTATAAATGCGTGATCTTTCTTCATATTTTAAAACTAGTAATTTTCTATTTTTCTTCTTACAGGAGATTGTATACAAGGATAAATCTATTTTTTTCATCAGGTCCTTTTTTTTGCTTGAAAATTTTATTTTAGGCGAGAAATGAAAGGATTGAATGGTAAAAGGGAGATGATCTGCAAAAAGCATTTCCGAGATGTGTAGAGGAATGATTACTGTGTTTGATTTGAGTTATAGCATGGCTGAAAGCATGCATTTCACTGTAAAAGCTCATAGAGATGGTATTTTCCAAAACGTCAAATTCTATTTGGTTTATTTAAAAAATTTAAAGTGAGGCTTTTGTATGATCTACTATGTCTCTACATTCTTTGAATGTGGTTGCTTTTGGTTGGGCTAAAATTTGGAAACCTTGGAGTTGAGCTAATGTTGAAATTGACAGGACAATGTATTAGAACTATTTTTAGATTTCAATATTATAAAGAAAAAAGGTTAAATGTATAGAAAATTTGCAATAGCTGCAAAAGATGCAAAAGATGCAAAGCTTAAGCCCTACGAATAGCAATTTTCTGGATGTATTATAGAATTCTTAGGACACTGAACATCTTCGTTTTAGTTCGAACTGCTGATGTGTGTTTGGGATCACTTTGTTGGAAATTAAACCCCCAAGCTTTACAGCCATTAGTTTGTGATAGTTTTGTTCGTATTTGTAATATAGTCCTAGAAAGTATTTGTAATATAGTCCTAGAAATCGCTTTTCTAAAGCTTATCAGATTCGTGGCTTGAAGATCAAATCATGCACAATCCGTGAAGTAGGGGGTTCTATTGCTGTGCTGGGTCCCTTATTATTTATCGTGTGTGTTTTCAAGCGCTGATGCTTGGACCCTGCTGATCCAGGTAATGAGGTTGGATTAAGAGCTAGAAAAATTGCCATAATGGGGATTTGGGTTTTATCATAATTGTTTTTATTCTCACCAGAGCAATTAAAACTCGACAACCAAAATCCCTCCACATCTCTCCCACGAGATTGGCACTGCAAGTTGACACCCTGGGACTTCCAAATTTTCTTGAAGGAGGATCTAAATCAAAGATGGCCACGACAATATCTGCTTTGAGTTTTTCACCAGATGGAAAGGTCTGCAAGCGGCAATGATGTTTACTTTCATTTAGGTTAAGGCTAAAAAAGTTTCTTAAAGCTATATGCCTATCTTCTTTTTTCTGCAAGTCACGTCCTTTTATCTTTCGGAAGGATTTACTATCAAAGAATCAATTGCTGTATTTTATTTGGAATCTGATGTGAGAATTGATTTTTGGAATCTGATGTGGAAATTGATTATGCAAGTCAATACTTACATGAGCTATCATACTTACATGAGCTAATTTACCTCAGATATCTTTTTTGGTCCGGGATGCTCTATAACTTCATGTAGAATGAAATGTTGAAGTCAGTTTATTTTATTCACGCATCTAACAGATATTGAGTGTAGAATTGGATCTTGATGCTTGAACAGCTTAGGTTTTAGCTTTAAGATGTTGAACATGCAATTTCTTTTTTGAACTGGCCCTTAAGGAACTGCTTTCTTCATTTATATTTAATGTACTTATGTGTATCAAGTTAACAATTGTAAATTACAGAAGATACTCTGAAGATGTGATTCCCTCTAAAGTTTAAACCTCTATGCTCTTTCTAGGTTAGTAATTAAATTTCATGTTAGTAATTGCAACAATCTGATTGGGTTAAGTGTTTTTTGAATAGTTACGTTAAAACATTGCATTATATGGTATTTTATGCACATAAAAAGACCATAACAATCATCATTTAATAATATTGATTATTTTCTTGCAGTTTCACAGATAGATCATATGAAAATATTTCATGCTTAGCACATATGAGATTTCTATGCCTTTGTGATGCCCAGGCATTTTACCCGTCAGTGCCTTTCATCTTTCACAAGTTTTACACTCTTTCTTAATTCTAAAGTAGTGGATCTGTCTTTTAGAACCTTTATAATAATGCCGAATGCAAGAACTTGGTTTCATTAAATTTGACATGCTAACTCAAGGTTCATATGGCTTTTTATTGATTAGAAACCCAATCATCAAATCAATGTTTAAATTCATGAAGTAATGCCATTCATATTATATATGTGCCAATTTGATAATTGGTTGCTTTTGCATCGACTTCACTTCTTGGGCTATGGGGTTGCCTGTCAATTTTTTTGTGGGGAAGGTATTGAACTTGCCATATGTTTGATCAACAGACATAATTTTTCTCCATCTGGCTGAGGTAGTTGGTTATACCAACACTGCTATCATTTTTTAAATTGCTCATCCTTTTTTAAAGCAGCGGTCGGTGGGGAGAATGGCCGAAAGGACGTCGAGGTTGATCACTCTGTTTGATGTCGAATCTCTAGATTGGTGCCTTTTCTTCGCGAAATCTCATCAAACAAGGTGAAAAATATCAAATTCTTTAATCTTGGAAATTTTGTATTGTCGATAAGGTGTTTAATTTATTAACTTGCTGCTTGATTTTATTATGACTTATAAATAAATTGGTTGATTTTATCGTGCTTGAAAGCAGATGTCGATGTGGAGAATGGCCGGACGGATGTTAGGACTGATTGCTCTGTTTGATGTAGATGCGACCCTCACAGTTCAAAAAAATGTATGAAAAGTTCACATTTTATGTCTGTTTTATTTATTAAATTTTTAAATGAATTTTTGCATGTGGATTAAACAGAGATGTTGGACTTTTTGTTTAAAATAGTGAGAATGTTTAAAGACGCGCCATATCTATTTTTTATTTATGAGATTGTTCTCTGATCCACTCGATGTGTTGCCCATTTTGTTCTTTGGTTGAAATAATTACTAGGGTCCATTCGTACTGGAATTTTCGTCAGTAGGCAGTAGTCACATTTGAATTTTAAGTATAGTTTTTTTATTTGTTTGCATGATAGTCTTATGTGAAGCAAAATTGTCAGATATTTTGATTTAGTTGAAGAGAGGAATTCATCGAAATCACAGAAAATACATTGTTGTGATATTATCCCATATTCAACTATTGTTTCATAATAGTAAATCCCTCATATATTCTTATACAGACTGCCGAGGAGGCAATGACCCCATGTTGAGTCAACATTCTCATTGGACGACAATTCAAAATAAAAATGGTGAGATTCAAACCAACATTATTTTTAATTTTTTTGGGGGATATATCCCATCTTGCATCTAGATTTTTTCCTGAATTATCAATGTCAGTCATTGCACAATTTGACATAAAGCAGAACATGTATAACATGGTTTATTACTGAGATGTTCACAATTCGTACTTTGTAGATCACAGTTTTTAGGTCAGCCTAAACCTGCATTCAACAAGAACATAGCATTCTACAAACGCTCTCATTGCTTTTGAATAACTTTGTTTCTATTTCGCTTTAGGGAAGCGACAGGTAAAAGTCTTGCTCGGGGACATAGTCAAGTTACTATCTATTTAGCGAATCCCAAAAAACATCATTGGCCTTCTTTTTCTGCAACCTCTGCATTATCTCTTCTAGCATTTTCTTTACATGTTCAATCATTATGGTAAGAATTCAGAAACTGTTCAAATGGTTAACATGTGTCATTGCTATATATGTAATATTTTGTGCTTGGGCTACATTATGAAGCATTCCTACCTTAATCTTCTTTATATTGGATATCCATGTAAATGAACTATGCGTTGATACTTTCAGAATGTCAGATATGCCTGATGAGTATCTGTTTATGCATAATGGAATATGTTGATGAATATGGCTCTGTGAGGCACCATTTGATGCAAGTGGTTTCTATTCTAATGAATTGTGAACATGGTCATTTGTTTGTGATACATGGGGTTCAAGTTATTTTTTTTCACAGTGGTCAAGGTTTGTGGTTAAATTTGTATTGTAACTTATAAACTTATTATTTTCCATGTTATTTCTGATTATGATTGTTTAAATTTACTTAGGCTTGATAATGTGTAAATAAGGAAAGCTTGAGACTTCATATATTTTTGAGTAGCCACTTGGTGATTTTTAGTTAGCTTTCTTATCTAATGACAATTTCATTGTATTTGATTTGATGATGAGACACAAAGACACACAAACGCGAAATGCAGAGACAACAAGAATAGATGTTCAGATAGAAGCGCACTTTCTTGCTTGCTGCTTTGGACTCTCTATACTATCCCCGCCCCCCCCCCCCCCAACAAAGGGGAGTTATGGACTGAATGTATTCTCCCCAGCAAAGAAGAAGCTTCCACCAATTAATAGACTTAACAAGGCCATAATAACATGAAAATTGGAAAGAAGAAGCTTCAGATCAATAGACATTCCAACCTGACTCAAAAAGAAAGATAAACAATATTTGAACATCAAGCATTTTGGAGTCATTTGGAGACATGACTGTAGATTAACGTAGCTGGTAGGAAAAAATAGTATAAAGCTGAAAGCGTTTTGAACAAATATATCAGTTACAAAAACCCATTGCAGATAAATTTTCTATCCATGTTGGGATATTTTAGTTGAGATATTCTGAACATTATCTATCCATGTTGAACAAATATAGTCTTTGCGATATTTTAGTTGAGACGATATTTTACTTCAAAATTGAGCTCAAAATTGAGTCTTTGCCATAAGTAACTGGGTAGTGAAGAGGAACATATCTAAAGCAGTGGACCCGAATCTGTTTCCCAGGGAGGGATGATGGATCACAGCTTCTCCAAAAGATACAACAACAAATTCTCCACCAGGTGCAAGAAGTAGACCAACTCGAATATTAGCTATGCTAGAGAAGTCAAAAATTCTACCTACTAATGCAATTTTGCAACCAGTATAGCCTTTCCACCAATTAACAGACTAAACAAGGCCATAATAACACGAAAATTGGAAAGAATAAACTTCAGATCAATAGACATTCCAACCTGACTCAAAAAGAAAGATAATCAATATTTGAACATCAAGCATTTTGGGGAATGTTTCCAAATCCTGTCATATAAATAACAACCTGTATTTCATATATGAGAACTTGTCACATAAATCCTGTCATATAAATCAACTTCATATGAGAACCTGTATTTCCAAGTGATGTTTCCAAGTGATGTAGTTATATAAATCAACTTTATGTGAGAACCATTATATAAGAAATTGTATTTATATCCTGTCATATAAATCACTTGGATAAATGTTCACATATGCATGATGCGCATGTTCTGGGGGAATGAGTGCAATTCTTTGTTGTTTGTCAAGATGATTCTTTATGTGCCATTTCTAGGGCATAAATTATTAGCACAAATTTAGAACAAATTGTTACAGCAGATCCTCAATCCTGTTTTTACCTAAACTCATCATTACAGCAGTTTGGACATAATTCAAAAACTGTTAGCAAATTGTTACACAAATAAAAAATTGTTACAGCCCATGTATAATCCTCAGTCCTTATTAACAAATTGTTACACACCCATATGAAAGAATCATATGGTAACAACAAATCCTCGATCATGTCATCTGCAATATAAAGTTAGCACAAATTGCAAGTTATATAAAGTTAGCAGTTAGCACAAATTGTTCAATTATGCAAGTTAACATTTTCATTTTTCATTTTATGTGCCCGATCTTATATCTTCTTTTAAATGTTGTCCTGTTCTCATGCAAGTTAACATGCACAACTGGAGATAAATGGGTCTATTTCTAGCAGTTTTTGTGAATGGTGCTTTGGTATTTATTCATAACTTAATTCTTTTTTATTCCAACAGCCTTGCAATTCCAAGGAGGGCAAGCTTTCAATCGAATCTATTGATGATATTCAGAAGCTTCACATTCGCTCGACCCCATTGGGAGAACATGCACGACAGATATGCCATTAGGAGAAGTCTTGGACTTTTGCCATATGTCGCTTTAAAAACTGCCATACAAGTACAAAGAAAACTAAAACACATTTTGTTAGGCTATTGGATGATCATACTTTTGAGTTTAAATCAACTTATCCATTGGATACTTATGAGAATGGTTGCTCCATTAGTAGTTGTTCCTTCTCAGATGATAACAACATCGATTATTGTGTGGGAACTGCATATGTTTTGCCAGAAGAAAATGAACCAACCAAAGTAAGTAAACCATTATCTTTGTTTTGAAAATGCCATCTACTCTGTTGTTGTTTGGATTGCAGGACGGTAGCATCTCAATGTCACTTCCTAATTTGGAATCACCTCATCAAAATACCGTATGATTATATCTTTTTAATACAAGATTATTCGAATGTATTAACTACCTGTGAAATTCAGTAACTACCTACAAACATTAAATTAAGAGTCGCCATATTGAAAGCTTTAGAATTAAGGGGCATCTTCCTGTCATCTGCTTGATAAATTCAGATTCTAAACTCAAATTCAAGTACACTCTCAAACACCCCTAGATTTTGTGAGAGGGGCGTCTTCCTGTCATCTACTGTAAATTTTACATACATAAAACAAAAAATTATTAAAATTGACTAAATTTAAATTATTTCCACCATTTTGTGTATTCACCCAGCCATAAAATAAGGGTCTCTGCTGCATTCCCTCCCAAACATTGCGGTGGCGAACTATCGCTACGCTTAATTTTTCTGCCATGTTCATGTAAGCTCTCTACTATCTCTATGTTTCTTTTAGTGGTTTTGCTATTTTTTGGTCTAATTATTTATATGTTTGCAATGTGGGTAGAGTTCTTGAAGGATATTTTTTTCCTCATCAAGTTTCTCATTAAGTGGAGTATTGTAGGGATTGGTTTTCTCAATTTAATTGATAATTGGATTAATCGTTTAGAGCTGATGAGCTTCTTTTCTATGATGACAGAGAAGAGGAAGAAGAAGAGGATGCGAAGAAGAGGAGTCACGATTGAAGTATCGATTTTTTTGTACCAAGGATCGCGCTTGATGAGCTGTGATGGACACGAGGTGATGAAAATTGTGTATAGATTTTTATATACCAGGTATCGCGGTTTTTCTATACCAGATACGACACATTATTTGACTGAAGGATTAGAAGAAACAACAATGAGGCCTCATGGGATGCAAGAAAGCATAATGGAAAACATTTACTGTAAATAAGATATAAAAATGTGTGAAGTTGTTATAAATGCTTTTTGCTAGCTAAATTATCATAGTTTTGGTTAAACTTTGAAAATTAAAGGTAGCTATTACAAAAAGAGTTTATTTAGTGAAGTTTTTGTGGGTATTTTGATGTGGACAAGAGAAATTGGATCGGAGAATTTGGATATCTATTATATAAAACAGGGAAATTGGATAAGAGAAAATATAAGAGATGAGATTTTGAGGGATAAAAGCGGAGGTTGGGAATTTTGCACATACAACCCCGGTTTTTGTATTTTTGCACATGGACCCTCCCCAGACACCCACCCACACTTTTTATTCTCACCCCCTCTGACCATTTTTTTCCAGTTCTTTGAAGATTTTGAATCTTATCCTACTAGGACAATGCCTTGTCCTACGTGGCAAGTTTGTCCTAGGTGGTAACGACAATTTTGGGGGACTTAAATTTTGGGGGAAAACTTAAATTAGGGGGGAAACTTGAAATTTGGTGGGAAAACTTGAAATTTGGGGGAACTTGAAATTTGCGGGGTAGAAAAACTGAGCCATTAAATAAACCGTGTCCTAAGGGCACGGGTAATGACTAGTATATATATATATGAGAATAATGGCTATCATACGCCATATGAGATAGGCTCTCATACGCCCTCTCACATAAAGCAACCAAGTACAAGCTCACATGGGCTTGTACTTGGTTGCTTTATGTGAGAGGGCGTATGAGAGCCTATCTCATATAGCGTATGATACCCATTAATCCATATATATATATATATATATATATATATATATATATATATATATATATATACCAACGTAACCACATACATACCATAATAATATTACAATCATCAGCACACATATATAATCAAATACATTATCCCCTATATACATGCATCGTTTAGCCACATACCTATAATAGATATACATAGCAAGATTAAATATATTCAGTACACTTCTACCTATACTTATCCATGCATAGTCACGGCATACAATAGTAGTGTATACCTCATGGTACACACGCACACACACAACGTCCCGTAAAGGCAAGCAATACCAACAAAGTTATAATCCTAATATCGTACGTATATCACACGTATTCATATAGTAAGCACATAACTACGTACGAGCACACGCCCACACGTACTAACATATAGATCAAATAATAGACATGCACATTTAACTATAAATACCCAAGTATCATTATACCTAATATACTCATAACTTTACCAATATATTATTTCAATCATTAATAAGTATCTCCAACTATAAACACCCCCAGTAGATATTCCAACACTAATTCTTATATACACAGACATCCCTAGAGTGGTATAGCTATCCACATACATACTTATAAATACTAACACACATACAACTTCATAGATACCATGTAATTAAATGCACTGCAACGACATCACAATCTATACTAATGGGCCCACCATACAATATTAAGGTTAACACAGGCAACATTAAGCACTAATGTGATAAGTAAATGATAGTGAGGAAACCGAAAACAAAAATGAAATGAAACAAGAATGGGATAAACGGGTTCAGGTGAGGCGACATACAAGGGAAAAACTTGGTTGGATGGTACAAAATATAATTCAGAATAATCAAGTAGGGAAGAAAAATATAAGATACGAAGTAAGGATATACTAAAACGTAAATTATAAAATAAAAATATAACAATATCCTTATAAAACGTAGAAGAGTAACATGAAAGTTAAATCATAACATAAGAATTAGACGTAGAATAAAGAGTATGGAGGTGAATGAATTATTTTGCAATTGGAGATAATTTCAATGGAGATAGTATTTTACAAAAATTCGAAGTAGGAAAGTGATGAGTATAAAATCGACACGCTGAATGCTGAAGTCTCATGTAACTTAGAAAAATATATTAAAGGTAAGCGCGATGCGTTATTCGAACAAGGTTTAATGAGATAAGTAAGAAAGAAAATTATAAATCGAATTAGGGTAAATAGTAATATGGTTCAGAATAAAATTAGTATATGAAAAGGGACAATGTATTTATATAGGTATGAAAAGTATAGGCTAAAAAAATATTATAAAATAGTAATCAAAAAAATCTCGACAAAAGTTTCGAAGTTCAAAAGAAAAAAATTTAGGTCAATGTAAGAGTATGAAGTCTAAGTATATATATTAAAAGTTTTCGAACGAGTTTGAACTTAGCGAATGAGGAATATCAAAAATACTTTCAGAAGATTCAAGATTTGTAACGAAGAGATTCGAAAATTAACGACGATCGTCATGAGGTGATCTCGTGAATTGAGAGCAAGGAAAATAGTTGCATGATCGAAACATAAACACGCCTAGGATATGACTCATGAAAATCTACGGAAACTCCTACGGTGGACCAACTAAAGATTAGGAAACTGAACGCTAAGACTTTCCAGGGAACTAGACTGTAATGAACTACGTTCAGCTTGGCCCGAAATCGATGAACCCAAGCGAACAATCAAAGAAATTCTAGAAGTCTATTATGGTCAGAGCTAGGCAGGAACCACTAAGGTAACTCCTAAGACGATTATATTAATTTCTAGCATGGGGTCTAAATAACAATCAGTGACATCTAACTAGTAAGCACAGACGTCTAACTAAGTCTTACTATAGTCCTGATCTAATGGATTTCCCTACTAAACTGAGATAGATGCTCGAGTAACTCGTCTTCCAGTCACCTAAGACACAGAAAACGCTCTTATTAGACTCAGAGTTTACGACTTGAATGTTTCAAATAATTACTGAATGTTTTTATTATTATCGTTGTACCGATAATTCGCAGTTACAAACGGACCTGCATGGGCCACCAACAAAACCTGTCATGCCCCACTTTCCATAAACGGAAGGCGAGACGTGATGAGGCCCGCTCAGACTTGGAGCTATGAAGCTGCAGTCTGATAAGCGTCAAAAACTTTCAAAAACCAGGTCCTTGCAACCACGATTCGAAACAAGGATAATAATAATTTAAAGCAGAAATAAAACTCCACCAACAACATCCAGATTCATTCCAAACATTCAGAGACAAGTCGTAAAGGAAGGTACAAGAGTCTGAAAAGAGGCCTAAAGCATGGTCGACATAATACATAACATCAACAAGATAAGAGAGGTGCTACGCACCGACAGCCTAACAGTAACTAAGCAGAAAACAACAACAAGAAGAAGGAGCTCTAAGACTGGTCTCCAATGTCCTCGAACTCAACACTTGTAACCTGTTTGTCCTCGACGACCAACTCTGGCTCACAATCTAACATGTGACACCCAAAAGAGAAAAGGGGCACATGTCAGCAAGTCTATTAGAGACTTGTGCAAGGAAACTAAAAGAAAGGAAAGCAACCTAGCAGTTCTGAAATATGCAATGACATGACAGTTTAAGGTATGAATGCAACAAGTAAGAGAGTGCAACAAGTATTACATGGCAACAAGTATGACATGGCAAGGGTAGCAAAGCTACTAACATTCACATGGATTTACAATTCACGTAAACACGTCAAGTAAACACGTCGTGCGTAGAGTTTACGCCTTACAGCTGAAGTGGCTGTACGGGCACACTTCTACGCAGAGTGGTCGCTTAACCCTACCCCTCCACGTGTAATCGGGCATTGGCTTTTGACCAACACATGTAACCCGCTTCTGGGCCACGAGCTAGGAAGTGTATTTGGCATAGGGTTGTGCCTACAACGCAGGTGCCTAGCCTCAACAAGTCGGGCATTGGCTTTTGACCAACACATGTAGCCTGCTTCTGGATCACGAGCCAGGAAGAGTATTTGGCATAGGTTTGTGCCTGCAACACAGGTGCCTAGCCTCAACAAGAAAGTACAAGTAGCATGTGCTACGAATGCAACATACAAGCATGGATTGACATCAGGATGCATGACATGGCATGGGTAGAATTAATGTGCGTACAGATAAGGAAATTAATCGTGACAGGCATGGCAGTGCAAAAGTAAAGAGCATACAGATATGGAACTTAAACGTGACAGGAAAAAATGCATGAATGACATGGCAGGGTGACAGATCTAGCTTCGTTGTCAAGCTAGATCTTAAAGTTGCGTCTAGGCGATTTATCATTTCGTCGCCTAGTCTCTTTTACGCTAAAACGGGGAATGGCCTAAAACATGGCCAAAAGTACAAATTGGCAAGTTTCACTTGCTTAAAATACGTGCTGGAATCACTAGTCTCAAAGTCCAATCACAGATTCAAAAGTCCAGAGCTCCCACGCTCAGTCCAACAATCAGCCTACAGTCCCATATTATTAAGTTGGATTAGTGAGTTACAAAGCAGTAAAAATAATCGTTTTTAATCTTGAATTAACATGTGATGGTTGGGATTCCTACGGTTAGAAATATACCTTAACACGACGCGAGAGCTACACTGACGTTGTGTAGCGACGTCAGTGGTTGAATTCCGGTTTCGTGAACGGTACGGAACGACGGTTTCTCTGACAATAAAATACACGCACAAATAAGTTGGTAACGACGGCTAGAATAATTAGACAAGTCCTAAAACGTCTAGTGACCCAATTTTAATTAAGTTGCCCAACCTACGATGGATGTCATTACAATAATAATGAACGTTAAATAGCTAACACGTTAACTACGTTAACTAACATGTTATCCACATCAACTGCTAGTACGGAAACAAACAACAATTATTAAGCGACCTAGTCTACCATGTTAACTAGAAAATGGCGTACACAAATTATCAAGTAAACAACATTACTAATATTACTAGCATGCGATCACCCTTTCATTAAGCTACTAACTAGTTAACTAGGTTAACTTACAATACATATAACTTTCACACTGATAATCAAAGTGTCCCAAAGATCGGTTACTAACCGTTGATAGGAGACGATACATGGTCACGGCAACGAGTTATGGCCAAGAACGGTGTCGGCAACTAGATCAGCGACGGGGAGGCCAAAACTGTAGGATCCTGTCAAAACAATGACGTTAGGATCGAATGAAGAGTAGAGGCTTACGCTTGCGTACGCGGCACCGTAATCTCTAAACTTTGCCCTTGGATTAGCCACAACGGTCAGTACTTCTTCACGGAGGATCGAAGCAGCGTTTCACTGCCTAAATCTCTATTTAGAAGAGGATTTTAATGGAAGGGAGAAGAAGAACACAACTTGCCTTATGCAAACTTATGGCATGGTTATCTTAGTGTAAAAGGCATACCCTTGGGTCCTATGTATAGGCTTTAGTGGTAGTTATTATAGGAAATAACTACTTATAAGCTTATTAGCCTATATTAGCCCTTTTACTTATCCTCTTCTTCATTCACTTATCAAGTGCCTTAATGCACTTATAAAGTGGCTTTTTCCACTTATCGAGTGTTCCTTTTCACACGAGAAAAGGTTCCCTTCGTGCACGCTTTCGTGCACGCGACATCTGAGGTCCGTATACCCTAATACATCCCCGCATGGGTGTATTCATGTCGTCCATATCGAACATCTCCCACTCACACTTGAGGGGATTGTAAGGAAACATCTTTTCCTTTAACTCTTCTGTTTATCATACTGAGAAATAGGCTGTGTGACCGTCATGCGCATAGAGTCCGCTGTTGTGCACTTGTTAGAGATACACAACACTCCTCGAGGTGCAAAGTTGAGTAGATCAACGCATGTTTTACCCTAGATTATTTCTTCACATTTCTTATACTTTATATTCAACAATTGAATCCCATCTGGATTACAATTGGCTGGCCAGCTTTGAATCTTTAAAGTCCAAATGTGAATATGAAATTAATCTTCCTCTTCTTGTGATCCTTTCGATCTTGACTTGACTTGCTTTTCTAACATGCCACGTCGGACCGAATTGACCATAGTCCATAAGCAACATGCTAAGATAGCAATCACCCAGTCAAATCTAAAGGAACCAATTAGAGTCCATAAAGGTAATGAGTTAAGACCCATGTGGTCTTTGGGTCTTACATAATAGTAAACACAATTACTATTCTAACCCAATGGTCAAATGCATACGTAGTATGAATACGTATTACAACATCACTCCTTTCCCAGGGAGTGTATGTCTTAATGATGTTGTAAGGATGATGATCAGACACCACAATGTCTGATTTTGAGTCCCTTTTACTACTCAAATAATCTTCTGGACCCACATCTCGCATAAGACAGATAGGATTTAAGAATCCTATTAGATCTTTTGTAAGCATCCATATGATGCAGATCTTTCATACGACCATTTTGTTTAAGTCATTACTCTAAATCATCCGTCTGACGATTTTGACTTTAAACAGGTCTCATCTTTATTTTATCCGTCTGATATAATAAAGGCGGTTGCTCATGTGAAAGAGCCAACCTCAATCTGTCCGACATACTAGAAAACCAGCTGAGATTTTAAAAAATGCACACAAACATTTTCAAGAAATTCATATGCAATGTTGAAAAGAACTTATTCTTTTATTAAATTTGATCTTTTACATACATGGGAATTTACATTTGGTATAACTCGGCTCTTACGCAATCCTTGAGATGACAAGTGTTTGTAAAACACATCTCTGGGGATCGCCTTCGTAAGCGAATCCGCTATCATCTCATGCGTAGATATGTACCTTATGTCTACCTTCTTGGTCTTATCATAGTCTTTTGCAAATTTTTAGCGGATATCTATGCGTTTGGTCTTACAATGGAATTTTGGATCTTTGACATAGGCTATAGATGCTTGACTGTCACTATGTATTGGTACAGCACCTGAGTCACTTGCATCAATTAGCCTGTCTAAGAACTTCCTAAGCCAAACAGCCTCTTGGACTGCCATGCTAAATGCTACAAACTCGGCTTCCATAGTTGAAAGTGCGATGCAGGATTGTTTCTCGCTACTCCAGGATATTGCACCAGATCCGAGTAGAAAAACATATCCTGAGGTCGATCGTCGCTCATCGAGATCACCCGCCCAATCAGCATCAGTGTAGCCTTCGAGCCTCAAGGCATCTCCTTGATAGCATAAAGCATAGTCCGTAGTTCCTTTAAGATACCACATTATCCTTTTAACCGCTTTCCAGTGTACTTGCCCTGGATTGGATTGGTAACGACTTACCATTCCAACGGCAAAACAGATGTCCGGTCTTGTACACATCATAGCGTACATAAGACTACCAAATGCACTGGAATATGGAACTTTTTCCATAATTTCCTTTTCCTTTTGGTTCTTTGGACATGATTTCAGACATAAATTATCGCATTGGCTTATAGAAGTATCAATGGACTTGCAGTCCTGCATATTAAAACGTTCTAGAACCTTCTTTATATAAGTCTCTTGTGAAAGAGAAAGAAGTTTCTTCGAACGATTCCTTGAAATTTTAACTCCAAGGATATATGCGGCTTCTCCCATGTTTTCCATCTCAAAAACTGATAAAAGCCAAGCCTTGATATCCATCACAAAGCCCTTATCATTTCCGGCTATTAAAATGTCATCTACATATAGAGACATAATAACATACTTGCTCTTAATCCTCTTGATATATACACAGTTATCTTCATCAAGCATGGAAAAGCCATTTGATAAGACAACTTCTTGAAATCGTATATACCATTGCCTCGAGGATTGTTTAAGACCATATATGGACTTATGAAGTTTACAAACCTTATGTTCGTTTCCGTCTTTTACAAACCCTGTTAGTTGTTCCATATAGATCTCCTCGTCCAATTCTCCATTGAGAAAGGCAGTCTTTACATCCATCTGATGTAATTCGAGGTCTAAGCAAGCTACCATAGCCAGAATCAAGCGAATCGAGGTAAAACGAACAACAAGTGAGAAGGTCTCTTCGTAGTCTATCCCTTCCTGTTGCGTAAAACCTTTCGCGACAAGGCGAGCTTTATATCTGTCTATAGAGACATCAGCCTTATGCTTGATCTTGAGAACCCATTTGTTCCCAATAGCTCTACGTCCTCTGGGTAAGTCAACTAAGTCCCAGACTTGTTTAACTTTCATGGATTCCAACTCCTCCTTCATCGCTTCCATCTATTTGTCTTTCACAGGGCATGATACGGCCTGTTTGAAAGTAGCAGGCTCGTCATCATCTTGTAGTAAAGTCATAAAGGTTTGCGGAAATTCATCCTCAAATCTTAGAGTAGCCAACCTTGTACGACTACTACGTCGTATTTGAGATTCTTCAAGTCCTTGTTGACTCGAATTTAGATCAATTCTAATATCACTCCCACTTGGAATGTCGTTTGAAATGCTCCCACTTGGATCATTATCCCCGTATGGAATAGGATTCGCTTCATTCGTATCATCCATTGGTGAAGTTTGAAACGCATTTTCGTCTTCACCAAGAATTCTCCCACTCGAATGGGGTAATCCTTCTTGATCATTAATCTCAAATAGAGATAAGTCCTGACTTATCTTGCCCTGTCTTGGATACTCGTTTTCCAAGAAAGTGACATCCATCGACTCAAATTCAATTAGACCTCCATTGTCTTCCTGACCAATGAAAACATAACCTTTGGAGTTTTCTGCGTATCGTATAAAGATACATTTCCTTCCCCGTGGCCCGAGTTTGCCATACTTATGGGAGGAAATATGTGCATAGGATGCACACCCCCAAGGTTTCAAAATGTTTAAGTCAGGAGACCTTTGGTTCCACAACTCGTAAGGAGTGGAGCTAACTGATTTCGAGGGTACGCGGTTCAAGATGAAAGTGGCCGTCAATAATGCATCACCCCAAAAGGTGATTGACAAGTTAGCTTGCGCCATCATTGAACGGACCATTTCCATTAAAGTCCTATTCCTCCTTTCTGCAACACCATTTTGTTGAGGAGTATAAGGCATAGTTACCTGATGAACTATGCCCTTTTCATCACAAAGTTCCTTAAAACTTGCTGATTGATATTCACCTCCTCTATCGGTTCGCAAGACCTTAATCTTGCAATCTAATTGATTTTCCACCAAACTCATATAGTTTTTAAAGCAGGTTAATGCTTCACTTTTGTGGGATATCAAATAGATATGTCTGAATCGGGTGAAGTCATCAATAAAAGTGATGAAATAGGACTTCCCGTGTCTTGTCTTGACATTCATCGGACCACATATGTCCGAATGGATAAGCTGTAATGGAACCTCGGCCCTTGTGCCGGTTCCAAACGGCTTGCGACAAGATTTCACTACAAGGCAATGTTCGCAAGTCGACATTTCGACCTTTGAAACATTGGATAGAAGGCCACATTTGGCAAGTCTATCCATTCGTGTTGGTCCAATATGACCAAGCCTTGCGTGCCAACAAATTATATCTGACTCATAAGTCGAAGAATTTGCAATAAGGAAATTTTCATTACAAAATGAAGAGTCATACATTGTATTTAATACAATAAATCCTTTAAATACATACCCAGAACCAATAAGAGTATTATTACAAAACAAGTCCACTTTACAATTTTGAAAGAACCAGCTATAACCAAGACCCATTAACACGACCACAGATATAATATTCCTTCGAATATCTGGAGCGAAGCGGACATCATGTAGTAAGATAGTGCGGCCGTTGTCCAAGACTAGCTTGCAAGTCCCAACGCCTTTCACTTCAACACGTGTGTTGTTTCCTACATAGATCCACTTCGTTCCTTGGGGTATCCGGTGATACTCCACGAAGGACCGTCTGTCCCTTACTATGTGGTCGGTGGCACCTTGTCACCTTCATCCGTACAAGAACGGGCATAGTGACCTAACTTGTTACACTTGAAGCATTTGATCCTCTTCAAGTCTTTCTTCTTGTGCCATTTCTTGTGCCCACCCATATGTTTGGGTTTCTTGGTAGACTCAGGCTGCGTTACGTTCATTAGTAAACTTTGAACGATTTTTCCGTTTCTTTCCTCCGTGTGAGGAACTAGCAACCATGTGCACTTCTGTACTTGGCTTGGCAGCCGCAAGCCGCTCTTCCTATAACTTGAGGTGCTTAGAAACATCGCTAAAGTTCTTGATGCTCTCATTATGAGTGAGATGCATCTTTATTTGGTCCCACCCATTTGGTAGGGAACGTATGACTGCTTGGATTTATTACTCATCAGTGAGAACATGACCTGCATCCTTTAACTCTGAGATTAGATTCGACATATGTCGCAGATGTTTCCCCATGGAATGATCTGGATGTTTCTTGTATGAATCAAATCTTATAGTTAAAGAACGAAGTTTGGACACCGATGTGCCACCAAACTTCTCCTCAAGCTTAGACCATATGCCCATGGCTAGGTCATGCTCTCGGAAGATGCGCATTATGTCATCGGCCATACTAGACAATAATGTAATGCGAGCTATCTTGTTCTTCCGAGACCAAGCATCAAAAGCTTCCTTGTCTCGTCTGTGTTGGGCCGTAGTGCCCAACTCTGGTTCAATCATTTTGTTCTTTAGAGTTTCGAGCACGTCTTGCTCCTCTAGAACATATTGTATCTTAATGGACCATAATTTGTAATTATCGCCGTTGAGTTTTTCACCTTTGTTTAACTCAGCGACGATGTTTTTAGCGGTAGAAGACATTTTAGATTTAAAATGCTGCAAAAGACATGAAAAGAAGGTTCGATCAAAAACATTGCATTAATTTCATATACATAGTCATCATATTGTTACATTTTCATGATTCATTAGTCTCGGCCAGCGGAACGACCAGGGAAATGGCTAGTCCATGGTTCACTACCCCCAGACTGAGCTGAGGTGTCCCACAAACTAGTCCAAAAGACCACTGGTCGAATCATGATCCATTGAGATACTGAATCAATCGAATGTGAAATTTCAGACTAGTTTAATATCACTCCCACTTGGAAAAAATCCCACTTGGAATGATATTAATATATTTGATAAGTTACTTTCGGAAAATATTGAAGATGTTGCTCTAGAATCGGAAAGGTCTCTACGATTCCAATCACCATCTAGAACAACCTTCAATATTTCCCCCTCACTTATCAAACGATAGTACTCTTATAGTACTTCGCAGCGGAAAACCGTTTTTGAAAACGTATTTTTCAAAAGCAAATGCGATATTTCAACTTAGTACCCTTATGATACTAGTGAAATATACGACAATCCCTGGCCATTGCCGGGATTGAGCCGTAGCCGTGCCAAGGCCAGATCCCCCTTGAGGGAATTTTCCTGCAAGCCACCGTCGCTGGCTCCCGTATGGATCCATGTGCTCCCCCCTACAGGAGAAGTTTGTCGCAAACAACTGTCGTTGGCTCCGTAGAGACCGGCCATGCAAGTCACCCCCTCCTGGTCATGCAAGCCCCCCTTTTCCCATGAAAAATAGGGCCAACCGGGGCTCGACACTGGCCGAGGCTGGGGCCGGCATTGGCCAGGCACTGGCCTCGACGAGGGCCGGCAGGCCTCGCCCTGGCCCTGGCCACAGCCAGGGCCGGTCGTGGCACTGGCAGAGGCCAGGGCCGGCCAGGGTGCCGGCCCTGGCCTCTGCCAGGGCCGGCCAGGCCCCTGGCCTGGCCTTGGCCCCCGGCCAGGGTACCGGCCCTGGCCTCTGCCAGGGCCGGCTAGGCCGCTGGCCGGCACCCTGGCCTCAGGCCAGGGCCAGCCTGAGGCCAGGGCGTCGGCCCTGGCCTCTGCCAGGGCCGGCCAGGCCGTTGGCCTGGCCCTGGCCCCCGGCCAAGCCCTGGCCTGAGGCCAAGGCACTGGCCCTGGCCTCTGCCAGGGCCGGCAGGGCCTTGGCCTGGCCCTGGCTCCCGGCCACAGCCGGCCAGGCCCTGGCCTGGCCACGGCCAGGGCCCCCTGGCCCTGGCTGAGGCTGGCCTGGCCAGGGCCCCCTGGCCCTGGCCGGCCAGAGCTGGCCTGGCCCTGGCCGGGGCCGGCCATGGCCCATATGGCCATGGCCGGCCACCCCCTTGCATGGGGTTGGCCGCACACCCCCGCCGGAGGGGTGGCTGTGGTTGTTATTGGCCGTAGCCAACCCCCTCCGCATGGGAAGGGGGGATGCATTGCCTCCATAGCCCATATGGCCATGGTGATCATGCACCAAAAATGTCATCTTCTTCGTTGAGAATAACCACCATCGTCTTCTCCGATGAAGCACCCGTTCGTCGAGAAAACGGTTTTGCTTCAATGGCCGTGTGCCAAAAATGAAGAGAACGTGTTTTCAAGGCCGCAAACTTCACGCTCTACATGAAGAGAGTTCACATTCTCAATTGAATGGAGACTCAACATCCATGAGGAGCAAGAGTTTGGCGAGATGAACGGTAAGTTCTTCCAGTCACGGAGAGTTCCTGCCATATCCGTAATGGCAGAAGACCCTAACGTGAAAAGAACAACTACTGTGATTCTCTCTGTCACGATGCATTCCTACCATATCCATAATGGAAGGAGACTCATTCATGAAAGAGACAACGCCTCGTTCATCGGTGAGACCGAGGCGACGGTTAGACCAGGGCGAACCCGTATGGCTCTGATACCAATGTAGGATCCTGTCAAAACAACGACGTTAGGATCGAATGAAGAGTAGAGGCTTACGCTTGCGTACGTGGCACCGTAATCTCTGAACTTTGCCCTTGGATTAGCCACAACGGTCAGTACTTCGTCACGGAGGATCGAAGCAGTGTTTCACCGCCTTAATCTCTATTTAGAAGAGGATTTTAATGGAAGGGAGAAGAAGAACACAAGTTGCCTTATGCAAACTTATGGCATGGTTAGCTTAGTGTAAAAGGCATACCCTTGGGTCCTATTTATAGGCTTTAGGGGTAGTTATTGTAGGAAATAACTACTTATAAGCTTATTAGCCTATATTAGCCCTTTTACTTATCCTCTTCTTCATTCACTTATCAAGTGCCTTAATGCACTTATAAAGTGGCTTTTTCCACTTATCGAGTGGTCCTTTTCACACGAGAAAAGGTTCCCTTCGTGCACGCTTTCATGCACGTGACATCTGAGGTCCGTATACCCTCATACATCCCCTCATGGGTGTATTCATGTCATCCATATCCAACAAAAACAGCGACCGGGAAGACCGTGGGGGCTGTTTCGACGTCAAGACGTCGCGAGGGAACGACGAGCAAACGGTGGCCTGGGCAGATTCTAGGGGGCCGGCAGTCTGGGCAATGGGCAGATTTTGTTCAAGGGGAGAAAGGCTGGTGCTTGCAACAGTTTTAGAGGGATGCTTGGTTTCGGCCTGCTACAGAGAGGGGCGGCCGCTGGTTACGCAAGGAATGAGATGGTCGAATAAGTGGGCGATGGTTGCATGCGGCTACGCCGCCGAAGGATGGCCGGAGATTGGTAGTCTTAGGGGTTCGGTAAGAAACATATGGCGGAGATATGGTCGTGTGTATAGGGGATGGGCGATGTTAGCACGGCTGCAAGGAGGATAGAGTGTTTTACCGGAGGTGGTGGCCGTACAAGGTGGCCGGAGATTGGGTTGATCGCCGGCGAGGGAGATGCGGCCGTGTACAGGCAAGGGCGGCAGTTAAAGGTGGCTGGAGAGGTTCGAGTGTTCTTTGAAGTGGATAGGGAGGTGCTCGGCTTGGTTTCGAGGGGGATGAGATCACCAGAGCGACGAGGGGACGCCAGCAAAGAGAGGCCGCAGAAGGCAAGCTGCGAGCGTGAGCTTCCCAAGGGTGGCGGCTGTGAATGCCCTCTTGCATGAAGGGGAAGAGAAATTTAGGGTTATTGCTATTTGGGGTGATAAAAGGGGTGTACTCAAGAGGTTGGGAGAGGAGTGGACTTATGGAGAGGTTATAATTTGGGTGGTGAATAGCTAGGGAATAATTCAACATGAGATGTAGATCCTATGGCTAAGATTAAATCAGATTTAATTAAGTTTTGAATTAAAGATGAGCTAGGCTAATTACAATTTGGAAGTGATTAGTGAAAAAGGCCAACTAAACGGTGTCCGAAAAATATAATAAAAATACCGGGACGACCGTGTCGACGAAAGAAACAAAACTAAGAAGATGGATCACAAGTTTGATGACGAGAAACGAAATTAAAAATAGAATGGTCTCACGACGAAAGTGAAAATCGTGACGTCTCATCAAACAAAGTCAAATCGTGGGAGAACGACCCGTGAAATGACGTTCCAAAATAATTCCATAATTTAATGCTCTTCGAGAGGGTCACAACGGCATATCACACCATAGGGTCCGGATGAAAGAAAAGGCTAAGAGAAATACGCGAACTTTAAGGAAGATACGCGTACAAGGTTACGGGGTCCAAAGGCGATAGTAATCTCAAGTTGGGCACACGTCGGGGGTCGGCTTACTAAGGATGCAACCAAGGTGCTACGGCCCTATCGACTCAACAACACAACTCGCATACAAAGCAACAAAACCAATCAGGTATCCAAAATTGCTATACGCACAGCCGTATAACGAATAGTGAGTACCAGCCGTTACAATATCCAAGTGTATTCTTGCAGCTCTTGCATCATCAATCATGGCTTCATCTACAGATTGCATCGTATCGCTCCAATTTGCTCCTAATTCCCTAAAATCAACATAAACTCTCCGAAAGTGAAATAGTTCCAAATATTCATCGAAAAGTAAATAAAATTGGTATTTGGAGGGTGAAACATGATATGAATGTAAAAGAATAAATTTGTAGGATACATGCATATCAAACAGCAATACTAACCACCGGCGGCACAAAAATCTGGAGTGGATGCGACATTCGAAGCTTTCATGAATGCTCAAGCAACGCAAAATGCGGAGATTGTGGCCACTCAAAGGAAACTTTTCACTATCATAGAGAATCTGTCAGCCCAAATGAGCCAACTTACAAAGGCTCAATGGAGATTGCCATCTCAATCTGAGCCAAATCCGAGGGAGTAGGTTAATGAAGTGGTGGCAGTCACAACTAGAGGAGAGAAGAGTACCGATACAGTAATAGTATCGGTTTACAAACATGTGGACCGACAATCGTCGACGACTATTTTTGAGGAGGATCACATAGTTTCTGAGCCCATCGTATTAATGAATGAAGAGAAAGATGTTGATGAGCCATCTGCTGCTATAGAAAAGGAGATTGAAAATGTGGGCTTGGCGAGTTGGATGACACGGTCGTTTGGTATTCCAAACGGCCATGTGGCTTGGTACAACCGGCATCAAAGGGAGCAACGACACGTCCGTTTGAGGAATTTCAAACGGTCATGTCTATTCGTCAGGTATCCTCTTTTTCTCAAAATTTCCAGTATGTTGGGCCAACACGGCCATTTGGTTCTGGCCCTCTTGCTCAAACAATCCCATCATTCCAAACGGCCGTGTGGCACTGATCCACACGGTCATTTGAGTTTCATGCACTAAGCTCCATGAAGGCTTTGCTTCCTTTATTGCCCCCCTTTGTTTCCCTACCTCCACACGGCCGTGTGGATTACTCCACACGGTCGTGTGGTGTATTCTGCAACATACAAAAACCCAACAAAGTGAGGGTTAAAACATTATGGCATGGGCTTTAAAATTTTCTTAAACTTAATCTCAAAGTTTCTATAGATCTGTGTTTTAATAACCAATAAGATTTCAAACCTAAAACATAAAACCTAAGAAAGATTCAAAAACATTATGGTAAGGTTTTATATGAATTGGGGCACGCCAATTGTGGGATGAGCGATTTGTTCAAAAGAAAAGGAAAACCCTAAAACCTAAGAAAGATTCAAAAACTAGTATGCCCCGTCTATCAAAGGAAGCGATCTTATTAAAAATTTAGAAAAACGAAAAAATTTCTACACTACTAGATTGAGTACACCTATTTCAAAAGGTGGATCCAAGATGTGGATTGGAGCAAGCAGCTGCTCTATCTGCTCTTTTCGTGGCTCTGCCAACGTCGTGGTGCCACGAATGCAATCAAACTCCAGCAATGCTCCCCCTAGCATTTCTCGAGGATAACCACCTGAATCCTACAAGAAACGGGGAGTATCAGTCTGATGAGAGACGTCTTTCCCAGAAATAAATGTATCCCAAAGAGAATCGTCAAAATCTAATGAAAAGCGTGGAATGGGTTGACAAAAACTCCTTAAGAATGGAATGCTATCTCTTGATGGCAACACCATCGTCTCCTTGCAAATTCCATGTGTATGCTCCTCAGGTGTGAATATGATCCAACATAACTCTGTTGAATGTAAATCTATGTCCTGCAGGGGAGTATCATGTCAATAATATCTGAATCGAAAAATTTATTAAATAGAATAAGATTCAGAGTTGGATTCAAAAATATCTCCCTGAGTGGGAGTGGTGAGCTCTGGTGGATGTGATGCTTTTGGTGGAATTGGGAAGTCATATGGAGGTGGAGGTGGATGTAAGGATGTGTCAGACTCGTTGAAATGAGGCATGGTATCCATGGACTCATGCTTGTCCTCATCGTCAGTATGTGTATGCTCCACGGCCTCCTCGGTGCTCTCTATAACCTCGTAGGTAGGAAACCAATCAGCAGGAAAGAATTGCTCAGGCTCATCTAAAAATGAAGTAGTGGGTGTGCCCTCGCATACTCCCTGCTCCCATTGATGTGTGCATGGCTCATCATCCATCTCATCATTGGAAAAGAAATCTAAGATGTGGCGATCAGCAAGTTGTATCCCATGAATGGTGGTTCCTTTTGTTAGGCTTTATTTTAACTGCCATTGTATGGTGTCAGTTGTAGCTCACTGAACATAAGGAGGCAGTGGTATGAGTACCGACTATTTGTATACCTAATTAGCAACGTAAATGGTGATGAAGGTGAGGCAATTAGTCTACGATGGTTCAACCTCGATACACGTTCTCTCTCTACCATAGAGGAGAGAACAAGGGTTAGTGATTGGACCTCTATAAGGCACCCGATGGGTAGTCGGAAATCCCTAAACTAGTTGCTCTAATGAGTGTGCCCGATGGTTCGTCGGCGCCTAGCATTAGATAATCAATCTCCCGTTAGGTGTGGATTGATATAGAATCACATCCAAGCAAAACCCTAGGAATAATCTAGAAGAACGATCTTTGGGGAGATCAACCCACATGAATCTGCTACACTAGGGTTTAGCTATGCCCTAGACACCAAAAATCTACTCTCTAAGCATCATAATACATAGCAAATAGGGCAAAGATATAAACATCACAAATGGCATGAAAAGGGGAAATTAAGAGCAATACAAGAGAGAAAACAAATATTCATTGCAATAATAAAGAAATTAAAGGTCTTACAAAGAAATTAAAGGTCTTACAAGTTTTGAAGAACAACCCCCAATGGGGGAAGAAAACCCAAGAACTCTATCAAATCGCCCCTAAAAGCCCTCATATAACCCCTCAACCCCTTTAGCGAATCGGGTCTGGAAAACTGGTATTCGAAGTGACACGGCCGTGCATGAAAGTTGCAAGTCAGTGCTACAAATTCATCTTCTAAAACTGGAATCTACAGTGTTGCACAGCCGTGCAAATATTCCAGCTTTACAGCCCCAACTTCCAAAAATTATAATAAATCACTCCGAACTCATAAAATTACAAATAAATATGCGTTGGAATCTTCATAACGTGCTCTATAAATTAAAAATAGTTCAGGGGAGAAATACTTACGGGGTTAAGAATAGAAATATGTTCTTTACCAGCATATGGCTCTTTTTGTTCCTTAGGTTGACACGGCCGTGCTGTAAAGGCGGCACGGCCATGCCTCTTTGCGGAACGGCCGTGTTGTCTGTATGTGCTCAAAGATAGACCTATGTCTTCTGTAGTTGAATTTAGCACGGCTATGCGATATATCTGCACGACCGTATCGCCGATGATGGCACTCTCTCTTGGGCTGATACGATGACACGGCCGTGCATGTGCACGCACGTCTGTATTGCTTGCATTTTGGCTTTTCCTTGCTCCACATGCCTCCGAACTTCGGCATTTTCCTCCATTACTTCTCCCTTGACCTTTTTCATATTTTTACATACTTTTCTCCTGAAATACACAAAACATCCCCAAATAGTGAAAACGAACAAAAACAAATGGAAAGTGAATGGAATATACGAATATATACATAAAATGCATGGGGAAAGGATGGATAAAAGTGTAAATATTCACTCAACTAATTCCCCCAAGCTAAACTCTTGCTCATCCCCGAGCAAGACAAGACTTGAAGTACGGGGAGAAATTTGCTAGGAGACATGAGGATCACCTTCTCAAATGAATCATGCATGCAAAACACAAATACGACAAAATTAAACGTTGATCCTTGCATGCATATATATATATATATATATATATATATATATATATATATTCAATATGGCACATGACTCATAAAACATGTTCATCTCCAACATGAATTCAAGTTTAACTCACACACCCATGAAAAAAGACAAGGTCTGCAAAGAATTCTTCTAATAGGCTAAGATTGATAGAGTTCAATCATTGTCCTACATTAGCGAAGGAAAGACCCCAGAAGTGTGTCGTAGAGCCTCGACTCTCTAGGTTTGGCCATGCCAAGCTAGTACATCCTAAGACATGGGGATAGGCATGCTCGATATAGTATAAACACACATTTTTGGGACTTAGGCGGTCCATGTAATGAGATTTCAACTAATGGCTCCCGACTCAATCTAGCGCATTAGGCCAAGATGGACCCCTCAGGCCTACTCTCTCGAATCATCTAAGGCTAATTATTTGTATATAGTGCACTCCCCAAAATCTCACCTTTTAACGCGAATTTCCTGAGACACGGAAACCCGGCTAATCGATAGGATATCGAGAACGATGCACTTATTCTATATATACACTTTTTTTGCATTCATCATTTTTTTTCTTTTTTCTTTTTTTTGAAGCATGCGAATCACACACGTTTTAGGAGAAATTACACTATGTCCATGATCAATTCCTATCTAGCTTAGGCCTATTCCACACAATTGGGGAAACCTAAACTTGTGCATTCCAATGGTTAAAAAATCATTCTTGCATATCAAAGATAAAATAGAAACTAGTGTTTGTTCACTTGAGAGGGTTAAAAGTGAATTCGTGAAGGGAAACAAAATAAAAGACAAAAAGGTGAAGAAGTCATGCCATAAAGAGATCCAAAGCATGCATAAAGAACGTCAGTCTAATAAAGCACATATATAAAATTGCATATGAGAAACATTTTCATCGATGGATCATTCATCAACTTTTTTTATGTATATACAAATGCAAGTGCAAGCATATAACATGGGTGCAAGAATAACCGAAAAAGTGAGGATGCAATGTGAAGATGATGTAGGTGGTGAGGTGTGTGTGGTGGGCTCCTCCCTGCTAGGAGTGAAACGCCTCTCCCCCAAGCTAAAACTAAGCATTGTCCTCAATGCGAGAGGAATATGTGATATGGGGGGTAGAAGTGCAAAGGGGTGGATTAGTGTGGTGAAAATTGAGATGCTATATGATAGCATTATGCCCATATGAAAAAGTGAGGAGTGCACGAGAGAGTCTCCCCCAGGATAGCGTGCAGTATAGCCCTAAACAAAAAATGATGTGGATAATAGGGGATCAAGTGTGATTGGGGGGTTAGTGGAAAGATCGAAGCTAAGTGGGGTCATGGGGGTAAAATGATAATATGTAAGGCGACTGAAAGACGAAAATCTTATTACTAAAATCTAAACCCTAATACAGTCCTCCCGCTATCGAGAGTAGACGATATTATTAAAAATACTAAACTAGAAAGCATAAAATAGAGTATCTACACTTCCAAGATATGTGCACCTGATCAAAAGGGGGATCACGAATCTGAAATGGAGCAGGTAGATGCTATATCTGCTTCATTTGTGGCTCGACAAGTCGCCTATCACGAACTCCATCAGACTCGAGCAACACCCCTCCAAGCATATCTCGAGGACGTCCACCTAAGTTCTGCAAGAGATAAGGAGTATCAGCCCAGCCGGGAAAATTTCTCCCCACTATAAAAGCATCCCAAAGAGAGTCATCAAAATGATGTGAAAAAATTAAACTTAAATGACAGATACTCCCTGAGAATTTTGTGCTACTATCTGAGCAATATGTGAGTGAATCCTCGTTCTTCCTTCCTATCAACTCGTTAGGTGCTGACATGACCCAACGTACATCCATCGAGTGTGAACCTGTGTCATGAATATGGTCATGCTCTAGTAGATGCTCTACCTCTGGTGGGATGGAGAGTGGCTGCGGTGGTGGTAGTAGAGGTGGACATGGTTCGGGCTCGTTGAAATCAATTGTTGCATCCATGCATGTATTCATGTGCTCCCCGCAAGTAGATATGTGTGGCACAACCCTCTCGATGCTCCTGTATGGCTCGAAATGGGGGAACTGACCAAAAATAAAGGGTGGCGTGGGCTCCTTCATTTCAGGGGTTCTGTCTTGGTCCATGAAATCGTCAAAAAGGTCCATGAAACTGTCAAAAAGATCTGAATAGTAGCTTAGCAGATGTTCCCAAGACTAGCAAATGCTTCACATCCACATCATCATCATCATCTGTGGTGTGGTCCTGGATGCGTCGATGTCGTGGCATATGCCAATGGTGTTACCTGCAGGAGGGGAGGCATCTATATCAGAAAATAGTAAATTTTGCTCAATTAGATTACCTCTTGTAGTCTAGGTGGCTGGTGACGCATCAGGCCAATGAACATCCTCCGTCGCGGATGAAGATTCTCATCCGACATAATGGTAGGAGCTCATCACTGGCTTTCAGGTTGACTTTAAACCTGTCGAGATCTCTTAAGCTGTTGGAGCTGACTCAGGAGGAGATGAGTTACATTCTACAATCAAATTGTATTGTCTTTCTCATTCTAAAATTGCTCCTCCAATTTCAGTAAATGGTCAGCCGACATGAGGTTCTCCTCCATGGTTTCAAGGCAAGATCTTTCTGGTGGAGGATAATGATGGGAGTGGTCTAGGTGATGGTCATAGGTGTGTGGGTATGGACCGTCGGGGTAGGTAATAAATGTGCAAATATCTGTGGTATGTCCTTGAAGACCACAAACCCTGCAACTCTTTACAACCTGCGAAAAATAGTCACACACTTCCATCTGAACATCACAGTATATCGAGACATTAAGATTGTCAGAATATGTTTCGTTTGGCATCCACATCGCAGCTCCGGGTATGCCTGGCTAAATGAAGATAGAAGAACTAAAAGGAAATCGTTAGTAAAATAACAAAGAATAGCAGAAAATAGTGAGGTAGGGGTGAATTTATTTATTTGTTTGTTTATGTTTTTTATATGCGAAGTCTAACAAATACACAATCAAATAGATATCAAGCCGATTGCCTCCCGGCAACGGCGCCAAAAGCTTGTTAGGCTTTATATTAACTGCAAGCACACTGTGTCAGTTGTAGCTCATGGGTCGAACACAAGAAGGCAGTGGTATGAGTACCGAATAATTGTAAACTTAATTAGCTACGCAAATGGTGGCGAAGGTGAGGTAATTACACTAAAAATACTAAAAGAAAGAAGGGTGTCGAAGGCCACTAGCATAGATTAAACATGCGGGATGATCTAGCTTCCCTTTCTAATAGAATAGAGCCGCCTACGAGGGATCAACCTCGATACATGCTCTCTCTCTCTCTCTCTCTCTCTCTCTCTCTCTCTCTCTCTCTCTCTCTCTCTCTCTCTAACCGCAGAGGAGAAAACGAGGGGTAGTGCTTGGACCTCTATAAGGCACCCAATGGTTAGTCAGAAATCCATATACTAGTTGTTCTAACGAGTGTGCCCGATGGTTCGTCGACGCCTAGCATTAGATAGTCAATCTTCCGTTAGAGGAGGATTGATACAGAATCACATCCAAGCAAAACCCTAGCAATAATCCAAAAGAACGATCTTTGGGATTATCAACCCGCATGAATCATCTACACTCGGGTTTAGTTATGCCCTAGACACCAAAAATCTACTCTCTAAGCATCATAATACATAGCACAGTGGGCAAAGAAATAAACATCACAAATGGCATGAAAAGGAGAAATCAAGAGGAATACAAAGAGAGAAAACAAAGATTCATTGCAATAATAAAGAAATTAAAGGTCTTACAAGTTTTGAAGAACAACCCCAAATAGGGGAAGAAAATCCAAGAAATAACTCTCTCAAATCACCCCTATAAAGCCCTAATATAACCCCCCAAACTCTTAAGCGAATCGAGTCTGGAAAACTAGAATTCGAAGCGGCACTATCGTGCATGAAAGCAGCATGGCAGTGCTGCAAATTCTTCTTCTAAAAACTAGAATCTACGATGCTGCACGGCCGTGTAAAAATTCCAGATTTATAGCCCCAACTTCCAGAAATTATAAAATCACCCCGAACATAGAAATTTACAAATAAATTTGCGTTGGAATCGTCACAATGCGCTCTCCAAATCAAAAATAGTTCGGTGGGGAGAAATACATATAGGGTTAAGAGCAGAAATCTATTCTTTGCCAGCAAGTGGCTCTTTTGCTCCTTCGTGGTTGTGCTGTAAAGGTGACACGACCGTGTCGCTTTGTGACACAGCCATGTTATCCATACATACTCAAGGATAGCCCTCTATTTTCTGCAGTTGAATTTAGCACAACCATATGATGTCCATGTGGTCGTGTCGCTGATGCTGGCACTCCCTCTCCGGCTGATACGATGACATGGCTGTGCATATGCACGCATGTCCGTGTTGCTTGCATTTTGGCCCTTCCTTGCTCCATATTGCCTCCGATCTTCGGCATTTTCCTCGGTTACTTTTCCCTTCACCTTTTTTCATCGTTTACACACCTTTCTCCTGAAATACACAAAACATCCCCAAATAGTGAAAAAGGACAAAAACGAATGGAAAGTGTGGAAAATTTTGTAAAATATTCACTCAATGCCTTCCGTAGCACAGGCCTTTGGTGATGCATTGGACACAGTAGCAGCCTTCTCCACATGTTCATGCAAGTAGGAGTAATTAGGGATGTAGCCTTCAGCAAGGTATATGTCGTGAATTGTACCTATAGGAGGGGAATCGTACATATCTGAATAATCAAAAAGAAGATTCGGACTGGTTGCCTTTCTCCGATATTCCATCTTGCACCTCTTCATTTGTGGTGGCTTCATTCTCTATAACTATCTCTGCCTCGACTCTCGGTGGCTCCGGCTTCTCTATTTCACGACCACTCCTCAAAGTTGTCACCGCTTAACAAGACTTGACGTTGGATCCTTCTGATGACGAATTCATGTTGGGGTTGAGGAGTGGTTGTGCCGGAAGCTTGCCCTTCTCTAGAGTTGCTGCAAGCTTTGTTATGTTATCGTTGAGTTGTTGAAATTGTTGTTGGTGTTGCACATGGAGAAGGCTGCAATTCACGCTTCATGGAGAAGGCTGCAAGCTCAGTTACTTCTCCCTTCACCTTTTTTCATCGTTTACACACCTTTCTCCTGAAATACACAAAACATCCCCAAATAGTGAAAACGAACAAAAACGAATGGAAAGTGTGGAAAATTTTGTAAAATATTCACTCAATGCCTTCTGTAGCGCAGGCCTTTGGTGATGCATTGGACACAGTAGCTGCCTTCTCCACATGTTCATGCAAGTAGGAGTAATGAGGGATGTAGCCTTCAGCAAGCTATATGTCCTGAATTGTACCTACAGGATGGGAATCGTACATATCTGAATAATCAAAAAGAAGACTCGGACTGGTTGCCTTTCTCCGATCTTCCATCTTGCACCTCTTCATTTGTGGGGCCTTCATTCTCTACAACTATCTCTGCCTCGACTCTCGATGGCTCCGGCTTCTCTATTTCACGACCACTCCTCAAAGTTGTCACCGTTTAACAAGACTTGATGTTGGATCCTTCCGATGACGAATTCATGTTGGGGTTGAGGAGTGGTTGTGCCGGAAGCTTGCCCTTCTCTAGAGTTGCTGCAAGCTTTGTTATGTTATCGTTTATTTGTTGAAATTGTCGTTGGTGTTGCGCATGGAGAAGGCTGCAATTCACGCTTCATGGAGAAGGCTGCAAGCTCAGTTACTTCTCCTTTCACCTTTTTTCATCGTTTACACACCTTTCTCTTGAAATACACAAAACATCCCCAAATAGTGAAAACGAACAAAAACGAATGGAAAGTGTGGAAAATTTTGTAAAATATTCCCTCAATGCCTTCCGTAGCGCAGGCCCTTGGTGATGCATTGGACACAATAGCAGCCTTCTCCACATGTTCATGCAAGTAAGAGTAATGAGGGATGTAGCCTTCAGCAAGCTATATGTCCTTAATTGTACCTATAGGAGGGGAATCGTACATATCTGAATAATCAAAGAAGATTCGGACCGGTTGCCTTTCTCCGATCTTCCATCTTGCACCTCTTCATTTGTGGTGGCTTCATTCTCTATAACTATCTCTGCCTCGACTCTCGGTGGCTCCGGCTTCTCTATTTCACGACCACTCCTCAAAGTTGTCACCGCTTAACAAGACTTGACGTTGGATCCTTCCGATGACGAATTCATGTTGGGGTTGAGGAGTGGTTGTGCCGGAAGCTTGCCCTTCTCTAGAGTTGCTGCAAGCTTTGTTATGTTATCATTTAGTTGTTGAAATTATTGTTGGTGTTGTGCATGGAGAAGGCTGCAATTCACGCTTCATGGAGAAGGCTGCAAGCTCAGTTACTTCTCCCTTCACCTTTTTTCATCGTTTACACACCTTTCTCCTGAAATACACAAAACATCCCCAAATAGTGAAAACGAACAAAAACGAATGGAAAGTGTGGAAAATTTTGTAAAATATTCCCTCAATGCCTTCCGTAGCGCAGGCCTTTGGTGATGCATTGGACACAGTAGCAGCCTTCTCCACATGTTCATGCAAGTAGGAGTAATGAGGGATGTAGCCTTCAGCAAGCTATATGTCGTGAATTGTACCTACAGGATGGGAATCGTACATATCTGAATAATCAAAAAGAAGATTCGGACTGGTTGCCTTTCTCCGATCTTCCATCTTGCACCTCTTCATTTGTGGTGGCTTCATTCTCTGTAACTATCTCTGCCTCGACTCTCAGTGGCTCCGGCTTCTCTATTTCACGACCACTCCTCAAAGTTGTCACCGCTTAACAAGACTTGACGTTGGATCCTTCCGATGAAGAATTCATGTTGGGGTTGAGGAGTGGTTGTGCCAGAAGCTTGCCCTTCTCTAGAGTTGCTGCAAGCTTTGTTATGTTATCGTTTAGTTGTTGAAATTGTCGTTGGTGTTGCGCATGGAGAAGGCTGCAATTCACGCTTCATGGAGAAGGCTGCAAGCTCAGTTACTTCTCCCTTCACCTTTTTTAATCGTTTACACACCTTTCTCCTGAAATACACAAAACATCCCCAAATAGTGAAAACGAACAAAAACGAATGGAAAGTGTGGAAAATTTTTTAAAATATTCCCTCAATGCCTTCCGTAGCACAGGCCCTTGGTGATGCATTAGACATAGTAGCAGCCTTCTCCACATGTTCATGCAAGTAGGAGTAATGAGGGATGTATCCTTCAGCAAGCTATATGTCCTTAATTGTACCTATAGGAGGGGAATCGTACATATCTGAATAATCAAAAAGAAGATTCGGACCGGTTGCCTTTCTCCGATCTTCCATCTTGCACCTCATCATTTGTGGTGGCTTCATTCTCTATAACTATATCTGCTTCTACTCTCGGTGGCTCCGGCTTCTCTATTTCACGACCACTCCTCAAAGTTGTCACCGCTTAACTAGACTTGACGTTGGATCCTTCCGATGACGAATTCATGTTGGGGTTGAGGAGTGGTTGTGCCGGAAGCTTGCCCTTCTCTAGAGTTGCTGCAAGCTTTGTTATGTTATCATTTAGTTGTTGAAATTGTTGTTGGTGTTGCGCATGGAGAAGGCTGCAATTCACGCTTCATAGAGAAGGCTGCAAGCTCAGTTACTTCTCCCTTCACCTTTTTTCATCGTTTACACACCTTTCTCCTAAAATACACAAAACATCCCCAAATAGTGAAAACGAACAAAAACGAATGGAAAGTGTGGAAAATTTTGTAAAATATTCCCTCAATGCCTTCCGTAGCGCAGGACTTTGGTGATGCATTGGACACAGTAGCAGCCTTCTCCACATGTTCATGCAAGTAGGAGTAATGAGGGATGTACCCTTCTGTAAGCTATATGTCGTGAATTGTACCTACAGGAGGGGAATCGTACATATCTAAATAATCAAAAAGAAGATTCCGACTGGTTGCCTTTCTCCGATCTTCCATCTTGCACCTCTTCATTCGTGGTGGCTTTATTCTCTATAACTATCTCTGCCTCGACTATCGATGGCTCCGGCTTCTCTATTTCACGACCACTCCTCAAAGTTGTCCCCGCTTAACAAGACTTGATGTTGGATCCTTCCGATGACGAATTCATGTTGGGTTTGAGGAGTGGTTGTGACGAAAGCTTGCCCTTCTCTAGAGTTATTGCAAGCTTTGTTATGTTATCGTTGAGTTGTTGAAATTGTTGTTGGTGTTGCGCATTGGTTTTTTGTAGGTGTTGCCATTGTTGAAAATTGGCTTGATTTTGCGTCGTTTGCATTTGGATGAACTATTGCAACGTGTCGCTCAAGGATTGCACTTGTGGCTCATTTGTTACATCCCACCTCCTTTTGGCTACCTTGTTGATTGTTGTTTTTGTTGAAGGGTGGTTGACGATATGATGGTTGAGCTTGTTGTTGTCTTTGGGGGCCCCAACTCAAATTCGAACTATTTCTCCAACTCGAAACTTGGTTGTTGGAATTGTTGTATCCTTGCCCTTGGTTGAAATTCGCCACATAATTCACTTATGTGGGATCTTGAAGTACTTCCTTTGCTAGTGGTAGGTTGGGACATTGATTAATTCCATGGTCTACGCTACTGCAAAGGTTGCATAGCCCTTCATTGCCAACCATAACGGCCTTCACTCCTTTCAACTGCAACCCCTCAAGACTGTTGCAAATGATGGCCTCCATTCTTGCTTCTAAGGCTTCCTCTTGGGTCAATGTAAGGAGACCTCAACGGGCCAAAGGTTGGGGTAACTCTCTCCTCTCATATTCGAAAGTCGCATCCCAACTTCTTGCGTTTTCTGCTAAGGATTCTAAGTACTTCCATGCCTCCTCCAGTGTCTTATCCAAAAATTCCCTGTTGCACATCATTTGCACATCATTTTCAAGAATTGCTTCATGGATGGGATGAGTCCATCGTAAAAGAAACCGATGCGACTGTGTTCATCAAATCCATGATGTGGACATGCTAGTAGCAGCTCCTTAAACCTTTCCCAAGTGATATCAAAGCTTTCATTCGGCTTCTGAGAAAAATTTGCCATTTGCCGCTTTAATCCTTGAGTCATGTGCAAGGGAAAAAACTTTTTCAGAAATTTAGCTTGCATTGCCAACTAGGAGTTAATAGTATTGGGAGGTATAGCATTAAACTAATTTTTAGCTTTAACCTTTAAAGAAAAAGGAAACAGTTTAAGATAAATGGTTTCATTGCTAGCCTTCCCATTGGAACATGTGAGGCAGACATCCTCGAAATCCTTTATATGTAAATAAGGGTTCTCCTTCTCTACACCATGAAAAGTAAGAAGAATTTGAAATATCCCAGGTCTTTGGCTAAATGAATTCGCATCGGCTGGAAGCACAATGCATGAGCCGGTAGCAGACCGACTCGGTCTCCACACATATCTCAAACTTTGATCACCCTCATTTTGAGATTGATCGTCCTCACTATGATGGGTGTTGTCATTACCATTGGTGTTGGTATTGTTGTCGGCCATGTCTATGTTTCTTACTAGTCTATGTGTTCGAAGAGTCCTTAACCATATGAACTAGACAATTGAGCTCAAGCCAAAACTTTCCAATATTAACCTAATTTTTATAGTTCTGATGATTATATAAATTGAAAAACAAATTTGGATATCCACAATAAATATAAACAATAGAATGGAACGATCTCACCAAATTTTCATGACAAAAACCAAAGTGTGAAATGAAGATACGCCATCTCCGGTAACGGCGACAATCTTCTTGACTCGACCTGAAAGGTGATACTCGCAAGTGCACGAGGTCGGCAAATAATATACCCGATGAGTACGGGATCAGAGACAGAACTAATCTGAAAATTCACACAAATAGTCAGAGCATGTAAAGAATAGTTGAGAGTTCTAACCACCCTTTGAGGGTAAATGATTGTTTCAATAGAAGATTTATCTAAGTGCCCTAGAGTTAGGGTAAAGTCCTAAGATTTGGATTTGGATGCAAGGTAGAACGAGAGTGCAGGTGTTGAGGATATCGGTAGGATTACTCAATTGCTCTGCTAAATGGTAATTCCATGATAACTCGATCAGTCATCCATTTCAAGGTATGATGATCGGGAAATAAATCAATTAAGCACATATGGGGTGCACCAAGGGTAATCGTAACTGGGTTCTTCTCCTAATTAAATCTCATGAATCACTCTTACACCCATTTCAAGGTATGTGAGAGTAGTGCATGTAGGTTGTGTTGCGCATCACACAACCACCGTTCTGCGGCCCCTTTCGGGTAATGCACGATTCGATAAACGGGTCACAACCCAATTAACAATTTAGATTGTTGGGTAAACTAAACTTCTAACCTATGGAATATGGATTGAAGGGGTTTACATTCATTTCAAGATATGAAATACCCATTAGATACATAGGTGCAACAATTACAAAGCACCACCATTCTTCGACTCCGCCATGGATAGTATCAAATCCAATTAATCACAAGATTATTTCACCTAACAACATAGATTAACAAAGGGTGCTAGAAATTAACATTAGCAAGGCTATCAAAATATCCTACATCAATCCAAAACACCCACACAATGAATTCAGCCTAACATATCAAGAATAGAATACACATCCATAGGAATAGACATAATTCAATACATGAAATGAAAGCAAATGTATAATAGCACGAGGTTGGAGATTTGTCACCAAATACAAGCTTCCTCAATCAGCAATCAATCTCAGCAACAGCAGAAACGAAATCCGAAAACCCCAGCTCTCCAATACCCTAATCCCCTTCTTAAGGAAGAAGATAACCTAAAATAGTAAAAGATTAAGTTCCCCCTTTATTACATCTGAATAGAAGTGTTTTATACCCCCAAGAGGTTGCATCTCATCCCTCCAAAATATCATCCAATAGCCCACAGTAACTGGGAAGAAATCGGGTTAAGAAAAACTCATTTCTCGCAACCCATGATTTGGGCGAAAAACCCCGACCAGTCGACTGCTGAACAAATGGCAGTCGACTGATGAAAGGCAGATGTCATTGCTTCCAAAGGGAGACAAGCGACTGTCTTTAAAATTACAGTCGCCTGTGTGATCCACATGCGACTGTCTTTTGTTTTTGAATCGCTTGCTGCAGAAGTGTCAAATTAACAGAGAGTTGGCTCTTTTTGCTCCCTCATGCATCTAGAAAATCAGTTGACTGATGCGAAAATGACATGCGACTGTATAATATTACAGTCGACTGTCAATCCTCTTGCAGGCGACTGTCATTGGGCTTCAGATCTCCAGCTCCAGCTCTTTGAAGACAGACGACTGATGTTGTTTGGGCAGTCGACTGTCTCGTTGTCCCAGACGCCTGTCATTCCTTCTACAGGCTCCTGTTATGTGCACTTACTCTTGAGTTGATTTAGTCCCCTTCAGGACACCTGAAAAATCCAAAAAAATCCTGAAAAATGTAGTAGACATTTATAATACTTTGGGAAGTGAAATTGTGCCAGAATAAAATCATCTGCTCACACATGATAAATTAGCGTAAATGTAGTTAAGAGAACATGATTCCATGGATTATATGCACAAGAGGAGATGATTATGATGTTAGAATATGCAATATTTATTCATAATCAGTAGGATGGGAGGTCGGAGCTTGGGCTGCGCCGTACGCCGATGTTGTCGGAGACGCGCGAAGAGGAGGAGGGTTGCTGTGGAGACGCTAGGCGACTCAGGGAAGTGGGGCTACTGCGCTATGGCGTTTTGGGTTTGAGGGGGAAGCAAGATCAAAGAGAGAGGTGGTTGCATTGGGCGATTGAGGAGGAGGTCGGGGTGAGGATGCAGTACAAGGAGGAGGTCGGGTGGGGACGCTGTCAATGCTTGGGGCTGAGGGTCTGTCGAGGGTTTGCGGTCATGGGTTAGGGTTTGGGTTGGCGAAGGATGGTGGTGGCATGAATTTGTTGGGTCATCGGACTGCAAGGGTTGATAGGGGAGAGTGATGGTGGTTGCGGTGGTGTAGGCCATCGAAAAAAAGAGGCGGTCGTTGGGCTTTGCGAGTTGAGGGGGTGGTCGGGAGTTGAGGGTTTTCATGGGTTTGCTTGGGTTCAACAATGGAGAAGGTGATGGTCAAGGCTGAGGAGAAGGCGGGGAGTTTGGTGGCGCTGGGTGTTGGTGGCTGTGGGCAAAGGGGATGGCCAGAAGCTTGGGGTATCGGTAGTTTGAGAGGTGGTGGAGTTGCAGACGATGCAGTTGATGGTGTTGGAGACTGAAGGGAGGCCTCGAGCTCGGGATGCCGTGAGTTGATGGTGGCTATCATGAGTTTGGGTTGAGACAGTGAAAGAGATTGGGAGAGAGTCCATGGTTTTGAGGTTAATAGATACAGGAAGATAGATATGTAGGGAGAGGGAGATAGAGAGGTAATGCGGCTGTGAGTTGTTGAGAGTTTGGTTTCCTTCGTTTTGTTTTGAAGCAGCAATCTAATATGTTGGAGTGCGAGAGAAATAGAGGAGAATGAGGAATTAGTAAAAACAAATCGTGGAGAAAATCGGGGGACAAGATAGGGTATTAACCTCCACGATAACGGATCGGTTAGATTTGTGAAATCAATTTAGTTAGGAATATTAGATTTATTAGGATAGATCAATTCAATTAAGATATTAAGATTAAGATTTATTAAGTTTAAATCTGAGATAAAAATCTAAGTAGTTAAGATATTTACAATTATGAGGTAAGGATTTGATCTAGGGAATCAATTAGTTAAAATATTTGGATTATGATAATTTATTCGATTAAGATATTTTGATTAGGAAAATCGATTTAGTTAAGATTTGATTGGGAAGATCAGTTTAGTTATGATAATTAAAGTATGGAATTTAATTTGATTACGAGAATCAATCTAATTAAGATTTGATTAGGAGAACTCAGAACAATACCGATTATCATTATTACAAAGTCACTATCCAGATTACTTGTACACAAATAAGGCCTAGCATGGCCATTAGAAAACAGATACAAGAAATGGAAATACACATGAACAAAATTACAACAACAATTATTAATCTATAGCGGTGTTGCGAAGGCATGCCGTTCCTCAGTAGGGGATCTCAGCATTCGAGTACTCCTGGTCAACCTGCTCAGTCTCAAAGTATACTTCTCTATCTCAAACCTAACGTATATTTCACAAGGTAAAAGTCAAGGAAATATACGTCAGTGAGGGTCGCTCGGTAAGATTTTAAATGTTAGAAAAATGACCCTCAGCAAGATTTTAACCGGTATAATATATGTATATTTTTGCAAAGCTTTGAAGATGGGCAACATAATATGATCACAATAAAGTAACGCATGGCGACGAAAGAGAACATGTGAGCATAGCAAAGTGCAAGGCACAAAGAACAGTATAGTGAGCATGGCAAAGTGTAGTAAACAAAGTAAAGTGTAGTGAGCATGGCAAGTACATATGAGCATGGTAAGAGAGTAGCTAGCAGTTTGTACAATTTATGATAGTAATAGCAGAAAGTAAAATGTGTGTCATTCAATTACTTAATCTAGTGACAAGTCCAATGTCCGAGGACAGAAGAAACTACAATTACACCCAAACCAACGGGAGCCAACCGTGGTTCTGTACTTACCGACCCCATCCGGGCGACGGTCAAATTTATCTGTGGAGTGAAATCCAGCATTCTGACCCTACTACAATGGACTACCTCCACCCAAATGTGTCATTATGTATCCATATAGTTCACGGTATGCCTCATGGCCAAACATTCCGTAAATGCCCAAGGGCCCAATATTTTGTACATGCCCCAAGGGCTCAATATCACAATCTGTTTGGAGTAAACCATCCAAAGATGGTGTGGCACAATATTGTTATGAACATGCAATAAGATATTTTATGGGTGCTTTTAACATGGTAGAAACATTTTTTCACACTTACATTTCAAAGCAACACATTAAGTTTTAACAACAAGAACCACCGAAAGTTGATGTAATAAGTTTATTATGGGGGAATTACTTCCATAGAGGTCACTTATAGTTTCTCTGAATTCCTAAAACAAGAATAGTGATTTTTCTGGGTCCAAAAGCAATAAAAGTCATTTTCAGAAATTAGAGAACTAAAATCTCTAAACTTGCAAAAATCCATATCTCACAATCCACACGTAAGATATTTATGTGTTTGCTGCCAAAATTTTCCTTGTGATGAGTACTTTTAAGTCACGTGTGTTCCAGAGAGGCGTTCACATGAAAATTGCTCCAAAATGATTTAAATACGTTTTTAGCAGTAATTACGCGCGACTTCAAAAATTCACAGAAAATAATATACTTGCCTGATTAGAGCGATTTTAATGCCCATGCGATCGTAAGAGAGGCGTGAATTTATCTGCGAGGTTGGATTCGCAATAGCAAGTTAAAAGATTTAACTAAATAAAATACTATTAAAATCTAAGTATATAGCATACTTATATATTACACTGTTCGCTATAAATGCATGTATACTCACAGTTCTCGTTGGATGCTCTCACATGTTGCATGCAAGGGGCGGTGGTTGCAGCTTGACAGCGACAGGATGGATGCCAGAGATGGTTGCTGGTAGTGGTCCGACGCGAGGTGGCGACGGCGGCGGGCTCAGGACAGCGGCGTCATAAGTTAGAGGAGATTGACGATAGCTTAAAGGGGGTGTTGTGGGTCTGTAGTGATGCGAGGAGTTTCCACTGAGTTGCTTGGGTTCGATGTAGAGGAATGTGGTGGTTGTGCAACTGAGGCGATGCCGATGTGCATGGCCGGAGGAGGGAGGGGAGACGGTAGAGGTAGGATTGCGGGTTGAGGGATGTTATCTTCTGGATGGCTGCGGTTGTGAGTAGGGGTGCTAGCAGTTTCTTTGAGGGCTATCGGGGTTTTAAAGTGGAGAAGGAGGAGGGTTCGACTGAGGAGGAGATGTCCCCAGTGAGAGCTTGAAGGTGGGTGTTGTTGCGAGTTAGAGAGGGAAGTCGGGCTGTGGGTTTACGATGAGAGCTCGGGGGGTTGCCGTTTGGACTTGGGCGGTCGTTCAGTGATGTTGCACGGAGAAGGAGAGAACAGGGAGATGAATTATGTGGGTGGTGACGGGGTTGATGACCAGAGGGAGGTTGACGCGGGTATTAGTGGTCGCAAGGGGAGGAGAGTTGTAGTCCGATAGAAGAGGTGGTTGGAGGTCACGTGTTAGGGTTTGGGTTGGTGCAAGTTGATGGCAAGGTCGTCGGGCTGCCAGTGGTGGCAGTGGAGGATGAAAGCAGCAGCAAAGAGATAGGGGGTGTAGCAATGGGGGATGGTGAGGTCGGAGGGTTATCGACGATGTAAGGGAGGAGGAGATGGTTGTAGGTGCGGCTACGGTGATGGAAGAAGTCAACGTAGTGGTTGGAGCTGAGGCTGTGGCGGTGGGGAAGTCGTGGGGAGAGATAGACGATGTCTCCATTGCTGCTAGGAGGTGGAGGTCGTCAGAGCTGGGGGTGTTGTCTAGGATTTGAAGGAATGGCAGAAGTCAGAGGGGTTTAGGAAGGTGTGAAGCTGGGAACGTGGGTTTGGGTTTCATTTAGTAGGAGGAGGAGAGGTGAGAACGTGGGTTTGGGTTTCCTTTGTTTGTTTTCGTTTGTTTTGAAGGGAAAGGCTATATGCGAAAAGATAGGGATATGAAGTGGGGATTGTTGCAGAAAATTATGGAGAAGATTATGATTGGGGAGATTTGTTGCACCAATCGTGGAGAACATCGTAGGGGAAATCGGGGGATATGATAGGAAGATTTGATTTGATTAGGGGAATATATTTGTTAAGATGATTGGTTTAGATAAGTTTAGGAAAAATCAATATAGTTAAATTATTTAGATATTTATGATTAAGATTTGATTAGGAAGAATCGATTTAATTAAGATTTGATTTGGATAATCCATGTAATTACGATATTTATATATATTAGGTTTTAGATCTGATTTAGATAATCAACTTATTTAATATTAGGAGAATCGACTTGATAAGGATTTTAGTTAGGATTAGATTCGAAGGAGCAATTAAGATATGATAATTCATACGGTTAAGATATCTGATATATTAGGATTTAGATTTGATTTAAGAGATAATCTAGTTTAGATATTTAGAATATAAAAATCTAGGAGGATCAATCTGGTAGGAATTTTAGGATTATTAAGATTAGGTTAGATCAGGAAAATTAATCTAATCAGGATTAGATTAGAAGAAATCAATTTAGTTGAGGCATTTTGATTATTACGATTTTGCCCCTGCAATCAAGGTTATCCAAAAATCATGAGGAGGATATCGTCGCAGTCGTGAAGTCGTGAGGATCACAGATACGGGGTCCGATCATGCGTACGAGCTATGGAAATAATTAATAAAATCATGACGCAAATAATTAATAAACCAATCAATAGAAATACGTACTGGATACATACAGATAGAAACAGGCCATTACATCCTACCCACCTTATTAAAATTCTGCCCTCGGAATTTCTTAAGTTAGATAATGATCAAGGAAATGCCTAGTAAACGAAATAAAGATGAGATCATAGCATCTAGAAAGCAAGAGTCATACATAAGATGTGGCAAGTCAAAGATAGGCGCATTCATGATATGAGACATCAAATGCGATGGTAGGACATGGTTCAGATGTCATCATTCGTCACTGGTTCATCGACCCTAACTTCCTCGGCAACCATAGAGTAAGTTTGGTGCCCGACTGTGTTCGGGCTTGGCCTGTTGGGAAACTTGATGCTGAGGAGCCAGAGGTGGTCCCTATTATGTTGATCCTGATGCTACCATAGACTGGGTCGATGGATTGTTAGTGTGACGAGGGCAGTTCCTAACAATATGGTCAGGTGCCCCGCACAACAAACACTATTTCAACAGCACACGATAATCCTTCTTGACATGCACTGATCGGTTACAGTGGTGACACACCATTGTAGATCTGGAGTTTACTAGAGTTGCAGGCCTTTTGATGTTGGTGGTCTATAGTATGCTTACTTCCTCCAGTTTGAAGCGCCTTCTTACGCTTCATGATGAGATCATGCTTGCTAGCAGCATCCAATACTTCCTGATGCGTGGTCAGATTCATCGAAGACATCGAAGCTTGGATGTCTAGATCTAGAACCTATAGAAACTGGTATGCATGATCTTCAGGATCTTCCACCAAGTGAGGAGAGAAATGACTAAGCATAAAATTCTGCTTCATATTCATCAACAGTCAGAGTGCCTTGCTCTAGGTTGACAAAACATTACTGAAGCTCCATGTTTGCTGATCTGGGGAAATATTGGGCATCAAATCTCTCTCGAAAAATAGTCTAATTGATTGGCTTAACAAGTCGTGCCTCTCCAGTATCCCACCAGTTCCAAGCATTACTAGTCAGCTGTTTCTTGGCTACTTCCACCCAGCATGCCTGGTCGATGAGGGAAAGACTCATGTCGTCTTCCATACTTCGGGCCCATTCTTCAGCTTCCAGTGGGCCTTCCTTTCCAGAGAAACTCTTCTGGTTCAGCTCCCGAAATTGCTTGGCTCCAGGTGCAGCTCGAGGAAGAGGCGGTGCAGGTTGCACAGGCTATTGTCCTTGATGTATCAGTTGGTGTTGAATGTCCAACATCCCTTTCATGACACCCATAAGTTCATGGATGTCGAGAACACCACTTCCGTTGGCTCCATTTCCATTCCGAGTGTTCGGTCTTCCTGTCATGCTGAAAAAGAAAGTAAACATTCGCATACAAGGTTTATCTAGATAGTCGAGCTAATAATGACATCCATATTGTTCCAAAATATTTCGTAGAATGCAAGAGAGAGGACATGCATGGGCCACCACTAAAACATGTAATGCCTCGCTCCCCATTATACTTGGGAGCGAGAACATGACTGGGTCCACATATGCTTAAAGCAAAGAAGAAGTACTTTTTTCTTTCTTCTTTGACGTAAGCACAATAAGCGTCTGTGATTAAAACATTGCAGGTTCCTTGCATGCAAACTCAGAACAATATAGATTTTCATTATTACAAAGTCACTGTCCAGATTACTTGTACACAAATAAGGACTAGCATGGCCATTAGAAACAAATACACGAAATGGAAATACACCTGAACAAAATTACAACAACAATTATTAATCTATAGCGGTATTGCGAAGGCACGCCGTTCCTCAGCAGGGGATCTCAGCGTCCGAGTACCCTGACTAATCTACTCAGTCTCAAAGTATACTCCTCTGTCTCAAACCTGACATATTTTTCACAAGGAAAAAGACAAGGAAATATACGATAGCGAGGGTCGCTCGGTAAGATTTTAAATGTTAGAAAATTGACCCTCGGCAAGATTTTAAATGTTATAATATATGTATTTTTTTGCAAAACTTTGAAGATGGGCAACACAATATGATCACAATAAAGTAAAGCATGGGCGACGTAAGAGAACATGTGAGCATAGCAAAGTGCAATGCACAAAGTAAAGTATAGTGAGCATGGCAAAGTGTAGTGTACAAAGTAAAGTGTAGTGAGCATGGCAAGTACATATGAGCATGGTAAGAAAGTAGCTAGCAGTTTGAATAATTTATGATTGCAACAGCAGAAAGTAAAATGTGTGTTATTCAATTACTTAATCTAGTGACAAGTCCAATGCCCGATGGCGGAAGAAACTGTTGGATCTCCTGGCACACCAAATACACAAGAGGAGTGTGAATAGTGTATATCACGATGATATTGCAAAATTAAAAGTAAATAAAAAATGTAATAAGAGTGCAGAAATAAATTAACACAATCTAGAATATTCCAAATGCAAACACAGAGATTTATCTTGGTTCGGATCCTTGTGATCCTACATCCAATCCTCTACCCCGTAGAGATTTAAATCCACTAAAATACATGCTCTCCGCAAGTAATCAACATACAAAGATGTCATCACTCCCCGTGTTGTAAACTTGTGCAATCTCTTCAACAAGAGATTCACCCAATAAAGTAAAGAAAGAGTATGAAACAATATCACATATAGCCTTGATAATTGATAGAATTATAGCGCAAGAAAGGTGATTGAATCTCCAAGATTCTGGATGGAACTTGTAGTAGAACAAACTTGAAGATTAGACTTTCTATGGAGGAAGAAATTCTATATAGGTTCCTCTAAGAAAATCTGAAAACCACTCTCTTTCTAGAGAGAGAAAGTAAACTTAAGAAAGGAGAAAGAGAGTGAATTTTCATGATTTTTAGGCAGGGGTCGGGGGTCTATTTATAGCCCAAAAAGTTAGTTTTCGAATGTTTGACAACTGCCTAAATTTTCAAAAATTTCTGGGCCATTTTTTCCAAAAAATTAGTCGACTAGGTAAAAATGTTAGTCGACTAATAATGTTGTCTGGTCAGAAAATGACTGTTGAAGTGTCCTTTGATAGGAGATAGTTAATAAACGGCTAGAAACTGCTATAAAGGGCTAAAAACTGTCCAAATCTATCTGTTTACATGTAGTTATAACTTCTATTAATTAATTAAAAATTACTTAATAAAATCAGTTAAAATAACTGTTGATATAACTATTGAAAATGGTCTGGTAGACCAGGAAAACCTATTAGTCGACTAGAAACAAAAATTTGAGAAATTTTCAGAAATTGACCCTTATGATTGGAAAATATGTTTTGACGAAAAATTATTTTGTTTTCTTAACAAAATAAGAAAAAATTGTATTAGTCAACTAGAGGAAAGTGTTGGTCTGCTAATTTTCTGAATTTTGGATTTTGAGGCTGAGTCCTAAAGAACTAAGATAGAGTATTATCAAGGCTTTGACAATCTGAAGTTATCCAAGAATAAAAAGAAAATTTACATCATCTTTCTCAAGATATAATAATTCATCACTTGAGCTTCGTCTTGTGTTTTGATGCTTTTTCTTGCAAAGTAACTTTGACGATTGTCATATGCAAAGAAGTTAAGCTTGATAATCTGTATCCAAATAGTTAGTATACACATATATATACAAGATGATTGTATCATCAAAAACTTTATGGGAAAAAAACTTTATGTTTCCAACATTCTCCCCTTTTTTGATGATTACAATATATTTAATGATAATATAAATATATGTGATTTATAAAAAATATTTTTAATTGTAAAGCTCCTCTTGAATATATGCTTGATAGAAAGAATAATCAATTTGCCAATGTAAATGATTATGTAATAATGTAATATCAATTAGCAAATGCATATATCATAAAAAATGAATGTGTGTAAAAAGAGCTTTAGATCTTTGGGAATGATAGTAAAAATTCCTTTGTAGTGAAAAACATGTATATGTATGCATATTTAATAGTGTTTATATTTAATATTCCATATGCATAAACATTTCATATTTTAAATAAACATTTCATATTTTTCTTCCCTTTGAAATTATCAAAAAAATGGGATGAAATTCGGCCAATGAGCAAATTAGTCGACTAAAGAAATGTCCTGATCGACTAATCTGTGCAAAGTTCTTAAAAACAGTGAAGAATATGAACCAAACAAACTGAACTTCATTAAAGGAACATAAGTAGTACAAGGATAAGGCCATACATAGGAGACCGAGGACTTATGAGTCCACAACAACCTAATATACAACAACCTAATGCAACTGAAATCAAAGAACCAGAGTACATACTGATTGATAGTCCTAGTCACACTACAACAACAACTTAAAAACAATCCCCAAATCAACACAAAAGAAACAACAACCAGTCCTAACGAGGCATTAGTTGGCTAACTAATAGTCCTAGTTGACTAATAACAGAACGGTGCCTGAAATCACTCAATATGGTGGAGGAGGATGTTGTGATGTGGAAGGGGAATAGGACAGAACGATCAAAGTTGATGGTAGGAAACACGAAAACTTCACCAACAAGAGGGATATTGAAGTGTTTGAAAGTCCAGGTGATGGTGCACTGTAGGTAGATATGTGTCGAAATGGGCTTGGTAAGCACCATCATGATAGCGTAAGCCCAGTTGACCTTCAATACACCAACAATGGCGTAAAGGCAAAGAGCAAGATGATTGCTAACATAGTTTAGGGATCCAGATTTGAGAAGGAGGTTGTAAATCAGAATCTTGAAGATGAGACATGGAGTGTGTAGCAAATCAATTGCGCTCATCCCCACATGGAAAGTAGGGCATAAGAGAGCAAGAACATTGGTGTTATCCATGGGGAAGCCAAGGTCAAACACATTAGAGCGAGGGATACCTAAGCATTCGGCAAGGGAATCGTATGTAAGATGAATCTCGTGCCCTTTGACAATGGATTCGAAGTAGACATTGCCATCATCATGGGTAACTTCCATATTAGCGTAGAATTCCTTACCAATGCTTGGGTAGTAAGGAACAATCTCAAGTAACTCCAAAGATGAAGGAGGGAGACATCATGAAGAAGATTGAAAACATCATAGTTGATGATTTTGGAATCATTGAAATCATTGAATCTTTCCGGGTAAATGGAGTATTGGCCATGGAATCAAACTTTTCGCAGGCTTCGGTGGAGTTGAATACCAATGGTTGGCGGTCAGAGGGATTTGGGTGACAGTAGGAGGAGGAGGCCATTTGATATCGATATCTAAAGATGGAGGAATGTTTGGACCAAGTAGATAGAGGTATTCGCATGGTAGAAGTGAAGGAGAACCAATTAATTTAATAGAGAAAAAGAAGAGGTGATTTCGAAATTTGAAAGAAAAACTGATTTGGAACCAATTAAAAACTTCCCTTAACTTCTCTAGATGTTGAAGAATTGATTGGTGCAAAAAATGGTGGAAGAAAACGGTTGAAATCGTAGTTTTCTTCAAAACTGTAATTTTCTAGTCGACTAGTCAAATCTCCTAGTCGACTAATCAAGACACAGAAAATATTGTAATGGAAAAAGATGCGAAAAAATGTGGATTTTTTTAGTAATAAAACCGGTCAAAAGATAGGACGAAAGGACCTGACGTCTGTCCAATGCCTAGGGGTAGGTTGTACTTGGATTTGAATTGGCAAGACCCCTTTCCAATATGCTTTGTACTTGACAATTTGCCTTTCCAAGAAACTTTGAAAGTTTGGAGGGAAAAACAAAAAGTGGTTGTCTTTATGTCTTTGGTGATTTCAAAAATGAGTTGACCGATCAGATCAAAATTTTGGATATATAAATATATATATATATATATATATATATATATATATATATATATATATATATATATAACTGAGAGAGATACGTGTTTTTCGTTCCTCTCTCCTCAAATCCTAGAGAGAGAAGCTCCGATTTCGCTAGGGCTTGGGGTCCGCCGCCGGCCGCTCCTGCGGCTGGGTTTGGCCGATCTCCTAGGCTTTTCGGTGTCCTAGCTTCGAGTGTTCGCTTGATCGGAGCTTCCGGCGTTCATCTACGGCGGTGATCTGAGGTCGAATCTCCGTGTTGTTTCGAATCGTTTCGTTTTTCTGCCTCGCCTTCAAGTGTTGGTGCTCGATCGACGGAGGAAGTGGATCTCGCGTATTTTCCTTGGATCGGATCGGGATCTCATCGGAGATCCTGATCCGGCGGTGAGCTCTCTTCTGATCTGTGGATTCGCTTTCTTCTCTGTATTTTCTCGTTCGAGCTAATCTAGATATGTCTTTTGGCTGCATATTTGGGATCGGAGGTGGAGGCTTTGATCCTGTTTCGTCTCTTCCTTGCCGGATCTGAGCGATCTGGATCTGTCGATCTACTTAACCCCCTCGGCGCTTCTGTACGGATCGAGATCGCTTCTCGATCCGGCGGTGAGTGCTGCTACTTTCTCTGATCTTATTCTGAGATCCTGTCTTCAGGAGTCTATTTCTGACTTTTGCTCTCTCTCTATTCCATTTGGCTATGGCTTCTTCTGGTCCTGATGGAGCATTGGCCTCGGATGCGGGAGATTGGCGAACTGTCGCCAAGAAGAAGAATGCTGACGCCAAGGGTAAAGATCCTAGAATGGAGTACAGACCCCGTATGAGCGAAGGCGGGCTGCGTAGGCCTGGATCCACAGGGGGACGGAAAATGTTTGAAAGAAGAATGTTGAGACCTGCTCTCGAGATCAAGATCAATCCATTGGCGTCCAAACAATCTTGGCTCGACATTTGTTCTAACAGAAGGAAGTTCTCTGATGCCTTGGGAATGAGGTATATACCTCCTGCCACTGACGAATCAGGAGCTTCCATTGCCATGCTGTCGCAGGAGGCTATTGATGAAGCTGCCAGCTCCTGGGAGAACACACTTGTTGCATACGTTCTTGGCGATGTGCCGTTCTATAGCCAGATGAAGGCGTGGGCTATTAGAACCTGGAAGAAGGCAGGTACGTCGGTTTTTTCCAGGGATAATGGCTTCTTTTTCTTTCGATTCAAAAGCAAAGCGGATTACGAGAGTGTACTGTTCGGATGTCTGTGGATGTTCGACGGTAGATTGGTCGTCATCCAACGATGGGCGCCGGACTTGTTGTTTGACAGGGATATGCTGTCTACTGCCCCCATTTGGGTTTAGCTGCCTAACCTCCCTCTTAAATTCTGGTCGCTGAACATTATGAATGCTATAACTAGCATGTTGGGCTCCCCGATTTGTTTGGATAGAGCCACGGCTTCCATGGAAAGAATGTCCTATGCCCGGTGTTTGGTCGAGATCTCCGCTGATCATGAGCTTTCGCAGACTGTGACCGCTCAGATTGAGAATGGGGAATGCTTTGAAGTTGAGGTCAGATACGAAGGGAAGCCACCTCGCTGCATCAGCTGTAAATGTTTTGGGCACTGCATACAACAATGCTCGGCGAAGATTGAAGCCGTTAATGAAGAAGAAGAGCACCCTCTCAGTAAAGAAGAGGAGCCTGTATCGAGAGCGGGAAAAGTTGGCGACCATGGGAATTCGAATGCACCGGTTGAAGAATGCGTTAACAATGTAAGTGTGCATTTGTTTTCAAAACTTCCTCCGCCTAGGATTACTTCTGTTGTTGGGGAGAGGAACGTTAGGGGTGAAAATTGTAAGGGGATGGGGGTCCTGGAATGTAACATGAGCATGTTGGGGGGGGATGTTGCTAGCGAATTTGTCATGGTAAAGGATTGTAATGGGGTTGGGGATGTGAACATGTCAGGGGGGAATGCTGCTGGCAAAACTCTTAAGGCGAAGGATTGTAATAAGGAAGGGGGGAGTGAGATCTGTAAAGCTGTGAAGGGCGATGTATGGTTGACTACTGGGGAGTTTAGTGAAGTTGAGGGGGCTGCTATGCCTTGTAAGACTTCTGTAGGGCAAAGGTCCCTTGTAATGAGCGGGTGAGGGCTGAGGCCAGCTGTAATGATACCTGTAATGAGGGGGGTGGAGATGAGGCAGCTCGTGTTGTGATTTGTAATAGGAACACCGGTGTTGGCGAAGGGGATACGAGAAGACAGCGGCAGGAAATCCGGTCTCTTTCAGCTGGCAGCGGGGATGACATCGCCTTGATCGCTGCTGAGAGGAGGAGTTTTGTTTATACTAAGGAGATCCAGAATGCTGGAATGTACAGACAGAATACGGAGCTAGCTGTGACTAGCGATAGCGGGGCGTGCAGAGGCCCATGTAGCATCGGAAAAATTGTACAGCTGACCAATAATGATATTGGGAGGGGCAGGTCTGGGGTCTGCTTGGGGACGGGCTCGGATATCTCGCCGAGCCTGCAGGTCTCGACGCCTATCGCTAAAGCTAGCAACATCAGACCTCCTAACAGCACTAATATTGAAAACTCGTTTAGCGCCTTAGGCGGGCCTCGAATATGGGGATCTCTACTGGGGGCGGGGGATCAAATTGATTCTGATAATGAGCAGTCAAATTGACTGTTGCCAATGAGGATTGGCTCATTGAGCAAGAACTCCTGAAGCAAAGTAGTAAGGGCGGTAAGGGAAAAAAGAAACAAATCCATAATAAGGGGGGAGCTGTCTCAAGTAAGGGTACTCGTAAGAGCTCGCGGATTAATAGGGAGAGTGAGAACCTCCCGCCTTCCAATCCTGATCAATGACTCTCCTTATCTGGAACACTAGGGGGCTCAATAGTGTCGCTAGGCATCGTGATCTTAAGGATCGGTTGCAGAAATATGTGCCTTCTCTCGTTGGTCTCATCGAAACTAAAGTCACTGAAAATAATATCCATAGAATTTCTAAATGCTTTCCTAAAAAGTGGTTGTCTATCACCAATCACAGCTCATATCGTAATGGCCGCATCATTATTATGTACGACCCTGATATATGGCAGTACGGGATTGAGGATATGAAGGCTCAGCACATCTCCTTAAGATGTAGCAACACTGCTGGTTTTGTTATGGTTGTTACTATTGTCTATGCCTCCAATTTCTACCAAGAGTACAGAATTCTCTGGGATGATATTATCTCTAATGCTACTAAGTTTAAACATGATCCTTGGATTATTGGGGGTGATTTCAATTGCGTTAGATACGCAAATGATAAGATTGGTGGTAGATCGGTCAAGGGACCTATGGTTGACGAGTTCAATGATTGTATTAATGCTAGTGCTCTTATTGGTCTCAAGACTATTGGTAACATCCTGAGTTGGAATAATCGCAACATTGGGCAGCGTCGTATCTCTGCCACTCTTGATTGGTCCTTCTGTAATAATAGTTGGATTAACACTCTCACATCATCTTACTGTGAATATGTTGATGGAGGTACCAGCGATCACTCTTCTCTTATTATCCGGAATCATCAGCCTGGGGGTACTGATCCTAAGCCTTTCAAATTTTTTAATGCCTGGCATCGCTGCCCTGAGTACCCTAGTATGGTCAAGGAGCACTGGCATATTATGGTTACTGGCTGCCCTATGATACAGCTTGTTGCCAAACTTAAAAATCTGAAAAAGGGGCTCAAAAATTTTGGTGCTGGTCTTAGAGAGGCCAATGATGTGGCTAGATTGCGATCTGAGCTTGCTACTATTCAGTGTGATCCTAATCTTAGCAATTGTGTTGAATTGCAAAAAAGGAGCGTATTTTGATCAATCAGCTTGCTGAAGCTATGGACATTGAAGAGTCCAATATTAGACAGAAGAGTAGGCAAGATTGGCTTAGTCTTGGGGATCGTAATTTCCTTTTCTTCTAAACTACTATGAGAACCAGGCAGAGCCGTAACAATCTCAGTCATCTCATTGGCCCTGATGGGTCTAGAAACAACTCTCTTGAAAATCTGAAAGTTAAAGCCCCTGAATTTTATTCCAGCCTTTATAATCAAAATGATTACTGGAGAGTTTTCCCTCGCCTTACTACTAAAAGAATCCTCACTAATTCGGCCGCTGATTGGGTAGAACGACAGGTTTTAGCTGAGGAAGTAAAAATGTTGTTTTCCAAATTGGAGTGGATAAGGCTCCTGGCCCTGATGGTTTTAATGGTTTTTTCTATCAGAACACCTGGGATATTATTGGGAATGATGTCACCACTGCTATTCTTAACTTCTTCAAGTCTGGGAAGTTATATCGTCAAGTTAATCACACCTTTCTTACACTTGTCCCCAAGAATTCCAACGCTACTGAGCTGGGTGATTATAGACCCATTGCTTGCTGTAATGTCCTGTATAAAATCATCAGCAAAATTCTATGCAACCGTCTGAAGAAATCAGTTATTGAGCTCATATCACCTAATCAAGCTGCTTTTTTGCATGACTGATTACTTGCTGATTGTGCTTTATTAGCGCATGAACACATCAGGGACTTTAATAGCCCTATGGGTAGCCGGGCCTGCCTTAAGCTTGATTTGAAGAAAGTTTTTGATAGCGTTAATAGAGAATTTGTTTACTTTATGCTCCACCAAATGGGCTTCAAGCACAAATTCATCAGTTGGCTGAGTGAATGCATATCCACTCCCTCCTTCTCTGTTATGATTAATGGCTCCCCTTATGGCATGTTTCAATCTAATAGGGGGCTGAGGCAAGGAGACCCTCTCTCTCCCTACCTATTTGTGATTGTTATGGAAGCTTTCTCCTTGCTTATGGCTAAGGCCAATGCTGAGGGCAGTATCAGGCATATGAAAAGAGTTGGTGCCATTACCCACCTTCTTTTTGCTGATGATTTGCTGGTGTTCTGTCGTGCAAATGTGGCTTCTTTTAAGGGTCTGAGAGATCTCCTCACTACCTTCAATTCTTTTTCTGGGCTTGAGGTTAATTGGAGTAAAAGTTCTGGTATTTTTAGCAAGGGGGTTAGAGGAGCCAGTGATCTTGCAGAAATCCTGGGCATTAAAAGGGTGCAATCTCTTTCCACATACATGGGTCTCCCGCTCTCTGCCAAATACCCAAAGGCCTCTATGTACAGTCGTTTGATTAACAGGTGCAAAAGCAGGCTACAGGGATGGTCATCATCTCTATTATCCATTGCTGGCCGCATTGAATTGGTTAAAACTGTTATCTATGGGATGGTGGTGTTCTGGATGCAGGCTTTTCGCATACCCAAATCCATTCTGCACTCTCTCACAGCTATATGCAGGAAGTTTATTTGGGGCAAAAATCATCTCTGGGCTTGGGATGATATTTGTTCCCCTAAGCAAGAAGGAGGTGTGGGGCTTAGAAGTTTTGCTGCGTTAAACAATGCATATGGTGTTAAGTTGTCTTGGCGTATGCTTACACATGGTGGGATCTGGGCTTCCTATATGAGAAATCTCTATTTGGGTAGCACTGGTCTCTTTCTTGCTAAAGCTCATCCTATGCAATCTGGTACCTGGAAATTCATATTGCACTGCAGGGAGTTCACTAAGAAGCTTACCAAGCGTATAGTTAAAGATGGATCTTCCACTCTCTTTTGGTTTGATAATTGGCTTCCTTGTGGTCCTCTTAATAATGCCTATGTGGTCCCTGCTGGGGAGGAGGGGTTTATGGTTAGGGATTACTTGACCGATTTGGGTTGGGTTAATTCCAGATCCCTTACTGACGTGCGGCACTTGATACTAAATGTGACACTATCTTCTGGTGATGACTGTTGGACCTGGGTCTCCAAGTCCCCCTCCTTGCGAGATGTCTGGTCTGGGACTAGAGTTATAAAACCATTGTTTCCCTTCTACAAGGTTGTCTGGTTCTAGGGGCATATCCCCAAGATGGCTATTTCGTTACTACGAGCTTTTCATAGGAAGCTGCTCACCCGTGATAAGCTCGTGAAATGGGGAGTGCCTACTTCACCTTATTGTGTCCTTTGTCCTGATAATATTCATGAAAATATAGACCATATATTCTTTGAGTGCAGCTTTTCTAACTACCTCCTTTGCAGGAGTTTCCTGAAAATGGGGTTCACTTCTCCTCTGTCGGCCTCATTAGCAGGTTTAGGGAATTTGATACTCTCTCATTATCATGCAAAGGACAACTTGGGTAGATTTGGCCAAAACTGTTCTTGTTGTTATGACCTGGCACATTTGGAGGGAGCGTAACAGTAGAATCTTTGAGGGTAATAATCAGAGACAGACGGCTCTATTTGAGGATATTGCTGAGGATGTCAGAGTTGCCATGAGGCAGGTGGACTGGGAGCTCCATGGTAGCGGGAACTCCCCCCTTCAAATTGGGGGTTGATTCCTTAGGTTGTGGATATTGTATCTTCTTTTGCTGGTTTTTGGCTCTTGGGATAGCGGTAGGCGGTTGTTAAGGTGTGGGGTGATGGCGCATGTGCCCTCGCTCCGACTTGCAATCATCCTTCCTCCTCCCTTGAGTCCTGTACATTTTTTCTAGTATCAATAAAGTGCAAGCATATTCTCCAAAAAAAGATATAACTGAGACATAATAATATCTAGCAGCCTAGTCGACCAGAGCTATCTGCTAGTCGACTAATAAAAATATAAAATAATTCTGAAAATTCAAGAAAAATACTATAATGATAATAATATAATATGTAACTATAATCTATAGCTAAAATTCTGATTCAATAACTATACCAAGTTCTCTTCTAAGTTTTAGAAACATCTCTTCTTTAAGAGGCTTAGTCAGGATAACGGTAATTTGATTCTTAGTATCTATATACTTAAGAATATTATCACCTTTTGGACATGATCATCCAAGAAATGATAATGTATATCTATGTGTTTAGTGCAAGCATGATCTACCGAATTTTTGGATAAATTTATAGCACTAGTGTTATCACACATGATTGGACATGTGTTACATTTAATGCCATAATCTAATATCGTTTGTTTTATCCATAAAATCTGTGCACATGCTAAACCAGCGATGTATTCCTGTTCAATAGTAGATAAAGAAACAGAGTGTTGTTACTAGACCATGATACTAATGCATAACCTAAAAGGTGACAAGTTCCACCTGTACTTTTACGAGCAGATTTGCAACCAGCAAAATCTGCGTCACTATATGAAACTAAATCAAATGAATTTGATTTTGGATAATATAAACCAAAATCAGATGCGTGTTTGATATACCTAATTATCCATTTGACAGCAGTCAAATGTGATAACTTAGTATCAGACTGATACCTAGCACATATACAAACAAAAAACATAATATCTGGTCTACTAGCGGTAAGATAAAGTAATGATCCAATCATACCTCGATATAATGTTTGATCAATACTCTTACCATTTGGATCCTTGTCAAGATTTGACGAAGTACTCATTGGAGTATGTTTTTTTGCAGAATTCTCTAATCCAAACCTTTAGATGAATTCCGTTGTATATTTACTTTGGTGTATAAATATACCTTCCTTCATTTGCTTGATTTGAAGCCCAATGAAATAGGTCAATTCACCCATGTGACTCATCTCAAATTCATTCTTCATTTCCTTAGAAAATTCTTGACAAAGAGTATCATTAGTAGAACCAAAAATTATGTCATCAACATATATTTCTATAATGATAACATCAGAATTTATATGTTTGGTAAATAAGGTATAATCTATCTTTCCAATAGAATCCCGATTTTAAAAGAGAGTTCTTTAATCTTTCATACCAAGCACGAGGTGCTTGTTTTAATGCATTTAGAGCTTTCTTTAACTTTAAAACATGATTATCCAAAATTTCATGTTGAGATCCAGGTGGTTGTTCTACATAGACTTCTTCCTTTGTAATATCATTTAGAAATGCGCTTTTAACATCCATCTGATATAACTTAAAATCCTTATAACATGCATATGCTAAAAGCATTCTAATAGATTCTAATCTTGCTACATGTGCATTGGTTTCATCATAATCTATGCTTTTTCCTGATTATAACCTTGTGCAACTAATCTAGCCTTATTTCTAACTACTTGACCAGATTCATCCAATTTAATCTTAAATACCCACTTAGTTCTAATAATAGGATGATCTGAAGGTCTAGATACCTATTCACATGCATCATTCCTTTTGAATTGATTAAGTTCTCCCTGCATTGCTATAATCCATGAACTATCTTTACGTGCTTCAATAACATTATTTGGTTCGATGGATGATATAAATGCACAATTTATCGTTTGTTCTATTTAAGATCTAGTTCTTACTCTATCAAAAATATCTCCAATAACTAGATCATGTGGATGATTAGAAACTTCAACAAATGCTTTAGAAAGACTTGTATTTTCAGGGATAATATTAGGAATGGAATTAATAGAATCATCGTCATCTAACTTAGTGTTTTCTAAAGAAATAGTGCTAGGTATAGAATCTTCTTCATCTAAATGTGTGATAGGTATATAATTCTCATCGAAACTTACATGAAGAGGTTCATCAACACATAAAGTTCTTGTATTATAAATCCTACATGCTTTACTATGTGCAGAATATCCTACAAAAATACCTTCGTCTGACTTAGAATCAAACTTATCTAGTGAATCCTTGGTGTTAAGAATAAAACATTTACAACCAAAGACTTTAAAAATGATACACGTGGTATGTGATCATAAAATAATTCCAAACAAGTCTTATTGAGTTGTGGTCCTACCAAAATTCTATTCAAAACATAACATGCAGTAGCGACGGCTTCTGTTGAAACATATTTTGGAAGATTACCATCACATCTAGTGCATTCTTGTAACGTTCTATTTTTCCTTTCACCTACACCATTTTGTGGTGCGGCTCGAGGAAAAGAGAAGTTATGTTTTATACCGTGTTTATTACAAAATTTTGTAAATAATTTATTTTCAAACTCTCCTCCTTGATCACTATGAATAGTAATAATGGATGAAGACTTTAAATTTTGAATTATTTTACAAAATATTGTAAATTCTTCAAATGCATCATTTTTATGTTTTAAAAATAATACCCAAGTATATATTGAAAAATCATCAACAATCACAAATGTATACTTATTACCATTTAAAGAAGCTATTCTTGAAGGACCAAATAAATCCAAATGTAAAAGTTCAAGAGGTATTTAGTAGAACTAGCATCTTTCAATTTAAAAGAGGATTTATGCATCTTACCTTGTTGACATGCATCACAAAATTGTGTATGAGTAAACGATATATTAGGCATACCAGAAACTAACTTTTGTTTTGAAATACGTGCCATAATAATGTGTTATCTGTGGATGCTAGTAAACAATGATCATGTGTAGATACTTTCATGCATAATTCAAATATATTATTCTTACGATTACCTTGAAATAATATATTAGACATGTTAAAATCATATATAATGCTTGCATTCTTTTCGAAAACAATTTTAAAATCTTTATCGCATAATTGAGAAAGGGATATGAGATTGTGTTTCAAACTGTCAACGATGAGCACATTTTCGATGATTGGCTTAATTGGATCACCAACTGTTCCAATGCCAATAACTTTACCTTTGTTGTTATGACCAAAAGTAACGGTGCCACCATCTTTGAATTGTACGGTTGATAGAGGTTTAATGTTCCCGGTCATGTGTTTAGAACATCCACTATCTAGTATCCATCTTTCTTTTATGGGTACCTGAAAGATAAACAATAAATATTGGTGCCCTTTTTATATGGGTCCTTAGGATTAGTCCTTAGGAAACCTAACCCAAGTGGAATTTGGTTTCTTTAAATAATTTGGAGAAAGAATAACATTTTGCATAAAATAAGAAACATATATATCCTTGTCATATAAACAAATGTCTTTGGAAACCCAAATATTATGCATAATGGTTTTCTTAGAAGATGTAAGAAAATTGGTCTTCTTTGGAATATGAGTAGTATCCTTTTTCATACTATTAGAAGAATCAATTTTCTTTGCATTACAAAATACATGCTTTTTCTTTTCTAAAATAGCATTACCAAACATATTGGATTTGGGAATATTATTATACCCCAAACCGTGTCTATAATTAGCAAGATGTTGTATTTTAAGTAAATTATCTAAACTATTCTTACCTTTATTAAACTTACTAATGTTAAAAGACATATCATTATATTTCAATTTTAGAGAAGAGATATCCTTTTCCAGAACGGAAATGCGTGAAATCATATTATGATTCTCGGATTAGATAATCTCATTTTCATGAAGCAGTTTATCATTTTGAGAAGATAATGTTTCCTTCTCAATTTTTAGAGTATGTAATGAAGAGGAAGAAGAGGTTAGTTCTTGATCAGAAAGGACTAATGCCTTATGTTGAGAATTCAATTTCTTGAATCTCATATATAAATCATTAAAAGCTTCAAGTAATTCTTCATTATCTAAAACTCTTAACTCATTATCATTTTGTGACATAAAGCACATATGGGCATTCTCCTCATTAGATTAGTCGTTGACTTCTTCTTCTTCATCTGAAGATGAAGAGTCCCATGGTGCTGTAGTGCCGTCTTTTTCTTTTCGGACTTCTTATGAAGTTGTTGAATGTCCTTTCTTTTGGCTTAAGAAGTAGACAATCCCCTTTCATATGTCCAGGCATGTTACATTGAAAACACAAAGATGCTTTAGTAGCTTTAGGCTTAAAACTTTTAAACTTACCTCTTCATAGAAACTTTTTAAAGTTTCTTGTTATAAGTGACATGTCATCATCGTCCATGTTTGAACCATCGGTGTTTGATGAAGCGGTGAATGCAAGAGGTTTCTTCTTTGTATCTTCTTGTTCTTTGCGATCTTGAAGTTGTACTTCATAGACCATCAGGTTACCAACGAGGCTTTCAACAGTGAGAGTTAACAAGTCATTGGCTTCTTCTATGACTGTGGTCTTCTTCTTCCATTCTGATGTTAATGCACGAAGAATCTTCCTTACTTGTTCCATTTGAGAATAGGGTTTGCCAAGACCTATTAGAGAGTTGACAATGTCGGTGAATTGAGTGATCATCTCTCCAATTGGTTCATTTTCCTTCATTCTAAATAACTCAAACCTGTGAACAAGAACAGAGATTTTAGTTTCCTTAAATTTACTAGTTCCTTCGTGTGTTACCTGGAGTGTATGTCAGATGTCATATGCTGATTTAGCATGGGAGACATGATTGAACTCATTCTTGTCCATGGCACAGAATAGTGCATTCATTGCTTTTGAGTTGTGGGATGCAGCGGATTTGTCAATAGCTGTCCATTGAGCATAAGGAGTTTTAGGCTTATCGTATCGAGTTTCCAACATATTCCAAAGTTTGTAGTCGATGCTTTGAAGATAGATCGTCATCCTTGTCTTTCAAAAGGAGTAGTTGGAACCGTTGAATAGTGGAGGCCATGTAGTAGAGTGCCCTTCTGGAAATTGTGATGAAGACGTTGAAGTGTTCATCCGATAGGTGTAGGCTATCTTAACCATGAAGCTTTGATACCAAATGTTGGATCTCCTGGCACACCAAATACACTAGAGGGGGTAAACAGTGTATATCGCGACGATATTGTAAAATTAAAAGTAAATAAAAATGTAATAAGAGTGCGGAAATAAATGAACACAACCCAGAATATTCCAAACGCAAACACAGAGAATTATCTTGGTTCGGATCCTTGTGATCCTACGTCCAATCTTCTACCCCGTAGAGATTTAAATCCACTAAAATACATGCTCCCCGCAAGTAATCAACATACAAAGATGTCATCACTCTCCGTGTTGCAAACTTGTGCAATCTCTTCAACAAGAGATTCACCCAATAAATTAAAGAAAGAGTATGAAACAATATCACCTATAGCCTTGATAATTGATAGAATTATAGCGCAAGGAAGGTGATTGAATCTCCAAGATTCTGGATGGAACTTGTGGTAGAACAAACTTGAATATTGGACTTTCAATAAAGGAAGAAATTCTGCAGAGGTTCCTCTAAGAAAAACTGAAAACCACTCTCTTTCTAGAGAGAGAAAGTAAACTTAAGAAAAGAGAAAGAGATTGAATTTTTGTGATTTTTAGGCGGGGGTCTGGGGGTCTATTTATAGCCCAAAAAGTTAGTTTTCAAACATTGGACACCTGCCTAAATTTCCAAAAATTTCTGAGCCGTTTTTCCAAAAATTAGTCGACTAGGCAAAAGTGTTAGTCGACTAATAATGTTGTTAGGTCAGAAAAAGACTGTTGAAGTGTCCTTTGATAGGAGATAGTTAATAAACGGCTAGAAACTGCTATAAACGGCTAGAAACTATCCAAATCTATCCGTTTACATGTAGTTATAACTTCCATTAATTAATTAAAAATTAATTAATAGAAATCAGTTAAAATAACTGTTCATATAACTATTTGAAAAACTGCCTGGTAGACCATGAAAACCTATTAGTCAACTAGAAACAAAAATTTGAGAAATTTTCAGAAATTGATCCTTATGATTGGAAAATATGTTTTGACCAAAAATTATTTTGTTTTTCTTAATAAAATAAGAAAAAGCTATATTAGTCTACTAGAGGAAAGTGATGGTCGGCTAATTTTCTGAAGTTTGGATTTTGAGAGTGAGTCCTAAAGAACTAAGATAGAGTATTATCAAGCCTTTGACAATCGAAAGTTATGCAAGAATAAAAAGAAAATTTACATCATCTTTCTCAAGATATAAGAATTTATCGCTTGAGCTTCGTCTTGTGTTTTGATGCTTTTCTTACAAAGTAACTTTGACTATTGTCATATGCAAAGAAGTTGAGCTTGATAATTTGTATCCAAAGAGTTAGTATACACATATATATACAAATGATTGTATCATCAAAAACTTTATGGGAAGAAAACTTTATGTTTCCAACAGAAACTACAATTACACCCAAACCAGCGGGAGCTATCCATGGTTCTGTACTTACGGACCACATCCGAGCGACAATCAAATTTATCTGTGGGGAGAAATCCAGCATTCCGACCTCTAATACAATGGACTACCCCCACCCAAATGTGTCATTGTGTATCCGTATAGTTCATTGTATGCCTCATGGCCAAACATTTCGTAAATGCCCGAGGGCCCAATATTCTGTACTGCCCCAAGGGCTCAACATCACAATGTGTTTGGAGTAAACCATCCAAAGATGGTGTGGCACAATATTGTTATGAACATGCAATAAGATTTTATGGGTTCTTTTAACATGGCAAAAACAGTTTTCACACTTACATTACAAACAACACGGTAAGTTTTAACAATAAAACCCACCGAAAGTTGATGTAATAAGTTTTAACAAACAACACAGTTTTCACACTTACAGTTATAGTTTCTCTGAATTCCTAACAGAAGAATAGCGATTTTTCTGGGTTCAAAAAGCAATAAAATTCTTTTTCAAAAATTAGAGAACTAAAATCCCTAAACTTGCAAAAATCCATATCTCACAATCCACACGTCAGACCTTTATGTGTTTGCTGCCAAAATTTTCCTTGTGATGAGTACTTTTAAGTCACGTGTGTTCCAGAGAGGCGTTCAATGGAAAATTGCACCAAAATGATTTAAATACGTTTAGCAATAATTACATGCAATTTCAAAAATTCACAGAAAATAATATACTTGCCTGATTGGAGCGATTTTGATGCCCACGCGATCGTAAGAGATGTGTGAATTTATCTGTGAGATTGGATTCATAATAGCATATTAAAAGATTTAACTAAATAAAATACTATTAAAATCTATGTATATACCATACTTATATATTGCACTGTTCGTTATAAATGCATGTATACTCGCAGTTCTCGTTGGATGCATTGCAAGCAAGGGGCGCTGGTTGCAGCTTGACGGCGACGGCATGGACGCCGGAGGTAGGTGCTGGTAGCGGTCCGACGCGAGGTGAAGACGGTGGCGGGCTTAGGACAGCGACGGCGCAAGTTGGAGGAGACTGACGACAACCTGAAGGGGCTATTGTGGGTCTGCAGTGATGCGAGGAGTTTGCCACCGAGTTGCTTGGGTTCGGTGCAGGGGAATATGGTGGATGTGCAATGCTGGCGACAGCAATGTGTGTGGCCAGAGGAGGAAGAGGAGACGGTGGAGGTAAGGTTGCGGGTTGAGGGATGTTGTCGTTGGGATGGCTGTGGTTGTGAGTAGGGGTGCTGGCGGTTGCTTTAAAGGCTACCGGGGTTTTGAAGTGGAGAAGGAGGAGGGTTCGCCTGAGGAGGAGACGTCACCGGTGAGAGCTTGGAGGTGGGTGCTATTGCGAGTTAGAGAGGGAAGTCGAGCTGTGGGTTTACGATGAGAGCTTGGGGGGTTGCCGTTTGGACTTGGGCAGTCGTTCGACGGTCTCGCACGAAGAAGAAGAGAACATGGATATGAGTTCTGTGGGTGGTGACAGGGTTGATGGCCGGAGGGAGATTGACGGGGGTGTTGATGGCCACAAGGGGAGGAGATTTGCAGTCTGGCGGAATAGGGGGTTGGAGGACACGTGTAAGGGTTTGGGTTGGTGCAGGTTGGTGGCAAGGTCGTAGGGCTGCCGGTGTGGCACTGGAGGAGGAAAGCGGCAGCGAAGAGGCAGGGCGGTGCAACAATGGGGGATGGTGAGGTCGGAGTGTTAAGGGCGATGTTAGGGAGGAGGAGATGGTTGCGGGTGAGACTACGGCGTCGAAAGAAGTCGATGGGGTGGTCGGAGCTGAGGTTGTGGAGTGGGGAAGTCGTAGGGAGAGAGACGAGGTCACCGTTGGTGCTAGGAGTTAGAGGTCGGCGGAGCTGGGGGCGTTGTCGAGGAATGAAGGAGGGAAAATTCTGAGGGGTTTAGGAAGGCGTGAAGCTGTGAACGTGGGGTTAGGTTTCCTTTAGTAGGAGGAGGAGAGATGAGAACGTGGGTTTGGGTTTCCTTTGTTTGTTTTCGTTTGTTTTGAAGGGAAAGGCTGCATGTGAAAAATAGGGATATGAGTGGGGATTGTTGCAGAAAATTGTGGAGAAGATTGTGATAGGGGAGATTTGTTGCACCAATCGTGGAGAACATCGTGGGGGAAATCGGGGGATATGATAGGAAGATTTGATTTGATTAGGGGAATAAATTTGTTAAGATGATTGGTTTAGATAAGTTTAGGAAAAATAAATATGGTTAAATTATTTAGATATTTACGATTAAGACTTGATTAGGAAGAATCGATTTAATTAAGATTTTATTTGGATAATCCATTTAATTAAGATATTTAGATATATTAGGTTTTAGATCTGATTTAAATAATCAACTTAGTTAAGATTAGGAAATCGACTTGGTTAGGATTTTTAGATCTAGGAGGATCAATTAAGATATGATAATTCATGCGGTTAAGATATCTTATATATTATGATTTAGATTTGATTTAAGAGATAATCTAGTTCAGATATTTAGAATATAAAAATCTAGGAGGATCAATCTGGTTGGAATTTTAGGATTATTAAGATTAGGTTAGATCAAGAAATTAATCTAATCTGGATTAGATTAGAAGAAATCAATTTAGTCGAGGCATATTATTACGATTTCGCCCCTGCAATCAACGTTATCCAAAAATCAGAAGGAAGATATCCTCGTGGTCGTGAAGTCGTGAGGATCACAGATTCAAGGTCCGATCACACGTACGAGCTATGGAAATAATAAATAAAATCATGACGCAAATATTCAAATAAACCAATCAATAGAAATATGTGCGAGATACGTACAAATAGAAACAGGCTGTCACAGATTGTGTGTTCGAGCTATGATAATTAATAAATAAAATCATATAGTAATTACTCAAATAAATCAATTATTAATAATATACATACGAAATATGGACGATAGAAACGTGCCGTTACATCCTACCCACCTTATTAAAATTCCACCTTCGGAATTTCTTAAGCTAGATAATGATCAACAAAACACTTGATAGACGAAGTAGTAATAGCATGAAGGTGATATCTCATCATTAAGAAAGCAAGAGACATACCTAGGATATAACAAGGCAAAGATGGACGCATTTATAATATGAATCTATTAATGCGATGATAGGTCCAGTTTCAGACGTCATCATTAGTCACTAGCTCATCGACCCTAGCTCCTCGGCGACCATAGAGTAAGCGTGGTGCCGAATGTGTTCGGGCTTGGCCTGCTGGAGAACTTGACGCTAAGGAGCCAAAGGTGGCCCCTGTTGTGTTGATCCTGACGCGACTATAGCTTGGGTTGCTGGCTTGGTAGCGCGACGAGGGAAGTTTCTTGCAATATGGACAGGCGCCCCGCACACCAAGCACGGGTTCAACATCACACGACAATCCTTCTTGACGTGCCCTGGTCGGTTACAATAGTAACACACCATTGTAGGTCTAGAGTTGATTGGAGTTGCATGCCTTTTGAAGTTGGTGGTCTGAGTTGGTCGGAGACCATTCTCGGTTGGTTTCGTAGGGCGTTTACTTCCTCCAGTTTGAAGAGCCTTCTTATGCTTCATGATGAGCTCATGCTTTCTAGCAGCATCCAATACTTCCTGATGAGTGGTCAGATTCGTCGAAGACATCAAAGCTTGGACGTCGAGATCCAGACCCTGGAGAAACTGGTATGCATGATCGTCGGTATCTTCCACCAGGTGAGGAGAGAAACGACTAAGCATAGAAAATTCTGCTTCGTATTCGTCTACAATCCGAGTGCCTTGTTCTAGGTTGACGAAACTTTACCGGAGCTCCCTTTTTGACCTAGGGAAGTACTGGGCATCGAATCTCTCTCGAAAAATGGTCCAGTTAATAAGCTTAACCAGTCGTGCCTCCTTAGTATCCCACCAGTTCCGAGCATTAACAGTCAGCTGTTTCTTAGCTACTTTCACCCAGCATGTCTGGTCAATGTGGGAAAGGCTCAAAACGTCCTCAGTACTTTGGGCCCATTCTTCAACTTCCAGTGGGCGTTTCTCGAGAAACTCTTTGGGTTCAGCTCCCAAAACTACTTGGCTCCATGTTTAGCTCAAGGAGGAGGTGGTGCAGGTTGCACAGGCTGTTGTCCTTGCTGAATCAATTGCTGTTGAATTTCCAACATCCCTCTCATAACACCCATAAGTTCGTTGATATCAGGAACACCACTTTCGTTAGTTCCATTTCCGTTCTGAGTGTACGGTCTTCTTGCCATATTAAAAAAGAAACGAGGTAAATATTTGCGTACAGAGTTATCTTGACAATCTGGCTAATAATGACATCAATATTGTTTCGAAGTATTTCAAAGAATGCATGACATGCATGGGCCACCACTAAAACATGTCATGTCCCGCTTCCCATTATACTTGGGAGCGAGGACGCGAGCGGGTCCGCATGTGCTTAAACCAAGGAGGATGTACTTTTATTTTTTTCTTTCCTTCTTGGTTTAAGCACAATAAGCATCTATGTTTTAAACATTGCAGGTTCTTGCATGCAAACTCAGAACAATGCAGAATATCATTACTACAAAATCAATGTCCAGATTACATGTACACAAATACGGCCTAGCATGGCCATTACAAACAGATAAATGAAATGGAAATATACCTGAATAAAATACAACAACAAATTTTAAAATATAGCGGTGTTACGAAGGCATGCTATTCCTCAGCGGGGATCTCAGCGTTAAGGTACTCCTGGTCAATCTACTCAGTCTCAAAGTATACTCCTCAGCGAACTCGGTCTCAAAACCCGACGTTGTCACGCCCCGCTTCCCAATAATATGGAGGCGAAGCGTGAGAAGGTCCGCTCAGACTTGAGGCTACAAAGCTGCAAGTCCGATAAGCGTCAATCAAATTTAAAACTGCAGGTCCTTGCAACGCGAGCGAAACAAGATAATAATAATGAAATGAGACAAAAGAATAATCTCAGAATATCCATAAATATAAATTCCAACATCGCAGAAAAGCCACCAGGCTAAAAGAAAAAGAGACTAAAGGCCCAAACATGGCCAACAAAAGTACAGCGTACAAACAAAGGTGCTACGCACCAACAACTATCAAAAGGCCTAAAACAAAATAAAGCTCAACAAAGACTCAAAGAATGGTCACCGGTGTCCACCAAAATCCTCCAGGGCAGTCATGGACTCAGACTCAGCGTCAGCAACACATCACGTACTCAGCAACGGTCTCTGGCTCAGGGTCTAACATGTGACACCCAAAAGAGCAAGGGGCACATGTCAGCAAGTCTGGAAGACTTGTGCAAGGAAACTTAAAGTAGGTACAAGTAGAGCAACCTAGCAGTTCTAGCATGATGCAATGACATGGCAGTTAAAGTAATGAGTGCAATAGGTAAAGCAAAGTACGAGCATGGCATGGATGACAAGTTTTACATGAATCATTCACAAGAGAAGTACAAGACAAGGAAAGTAAGCACCTCGTGCACAGAGATTCCGCCTTTTGGCTAGAGTGGCTGCGCGGGCCAACTCCTAAGCTCAAGTGATCGTTTATCCCTACCCCTCCACGTGTGTCGAGCCAGGGCCTTACCCCCGAACGGGAATGCTCGCTTCTGGAACACGAGCCAGGAAGTGTTTTATCTTGCTGGTCTAGGGGTGCACCTAGCCAGTCAAGGGAGTACAAGTACAAGTATTGTAGCGTGTGCTACGAATGCGACATTCAATGCATGGATGACATGACAAGACAAGTAGTAAGGCGTACAGGTAAGGAAAGTAAACGTGACAGTTTAGTATGCATGAACAACAAGTTTTAAGGGTTGGATCTAGCTTCGTTGTCAAGCTGGATCAATTAGGTGACGGATCTAGTTTCGTTGTCAAACTAGATCAAGTAGGCGTCTAGCCAGCTATCATTTCACTGACTAGTCTCTTTTACGCTGAAAACAAGGAAGTGGCCTAAAAACATGGCCCTACACAAGAGTTGGCAAGTTTCACTTGCCTGCAAGTACATCGTCTGAGCACACCGTCCAATGAGTCCAAAAATCACAATTATCCTACGTGCACAAGTCCACCGACCTAAAGTCCATGTTATTAATCTAGATTAGTGAATTTAAAACATTTAAAATACTTTAAAATTACTGATTTTAGTCTTGATTAGCATGCAATTTGGTTGGGGGTCCTAGGGGTGCAAAATGTTACCTCAACACGACGCGAAAGCTACACCGGCGTCGGGTAGCGACGCCGGGGGTTGGAATAATAAGATCGCGCTCCAAGTCCAGATTCCAATTAGCTTCCTCGTTGGAAATTTCAGAGCAATCAACCCGGGCGACGATTCCAGATTCCAAAGCTCGCACGTACGACGACGGGCTACGACGTGCGACGACGTCGTACGCGGCAAGTCGTCGAAGAGAACGCACCTAGGTGGGGCCCACAGTAGTCCTAGGGACCTTTGGGGGACCCACAATACCTCTGGAGAACTTGGGGGGCCCACGGAGGCAAGTGGTGCGACGGATGCGGGGTTGCGACGAATGACTCTCGGTCGTACTCAGCCAATGCGGGAGATCCTATCGGTCGCTGCGAGAGAACGGGGCTGTGCAGCGTTTTGGGTCGGTCGCAGCAGCGGGGGCGGGGAGATCTCTCGGTCAGACCGGTCGGGAGCGTCGGTCGTGCGCTTGGATGCGGGGCGGGCGATGTTGCAACGTTGCAACACTTGCAACACCGGTCGGTGCGGAGCAGCGGGTCGGTCGTGCGGTGTGCGGAGCGGGGCGACAAGCGGGGGTCGATGCGGAGCACTGTGCGGAGCGGGGCGACAAGCGGATGCGGGCCAAGGCCTCGGTCAGACCGAGGGAACGGAGCGGTGCGGTGCGGTGCGATGCGAGCGGCGATGGCTGCGGGCGGGGCGATCGGTCGGAGCGGGGAAAATGGGTTGGTTTTCTCGGTCAGATCGGGGGCTGAACGTCGCAACGTTGCGACGATTCGTCGCAACGTCCAATTTTGGTTTTGGAAGAGGCTAGGGCTAATTTCTTGCGAAAATAGGTCTTCCTAGGGGTTGCTTATATACTATAGATGGGTTGACTTGGTCTAGGGCTAAATCTAATAGGATTAGAAGTTTAAAAAAGATTTAAAATTTGAAATTCAACTTCTCCAACTCACCCTAGGATTTGACTTGGTCCAAATGAGCTGAAAATTGGCTCAAAAATTCTTTAAAACATTTAAAACTCAAATAAATTTTATTTGGCCGAAAATAATTTATAAATTAATTATTAAAAATAATATAAAACTTGTTAAAAATATAAAAGTGGTCAAATAAACTCCAAAAATTATAAAATAAATATCGTGGTGATCGTGATGACGAATGTGAGCTAACTAAGAAGACAGATCTCAATTTCGACATCGGACGACGAGACTAAAAATAGAAACGTCTCCCGTCAAGAGTGAGAATCGTCCCGTCTCATTGAGTAAGTTTAGATTGTGGAAAAACGACTCGAGAAGTGTCGTTCCAAGATAGTGCCACTATTTAACACTCTCAGAGACGTTCACAACGGCATATCACGCGAAAGTGTTCGCAATGAACACAGTCTAAAACAAACACGTGCACGGCCAAAAGCACGTGCACGAAAAACGTACAACGAAAAGTGGTCGTTACATCCTCCCCACCTTAGAATAAAGTCCGTCCTCGGACTTTCTAATATCGCTAGTCACTCTAGTAACTACCCCAATCAAGTCATATAATAATTCAACCAGGTATAGTCATTACAAGTGCTTATATATGCACTAAGTGGTCAAACATTAATACTACCAACACGTATATGCATTCACGTACGTATACACTTATACCTATTATAGTCAGTCAAATTCATACATGTATTTCAATCATATATATAAACATACATCCCCTATATAACTACTACTCGCAAAACAACAGTTCAGATACTTATATAAGGATAGTCTCACACTTAGAAAATACAATCATTACTCTACATATGGATAGCTACCTATGCACAAACAATATGGATATACAACTCCCTAATATTCATCCAATACCAAACATCTCAACACATATAGTCACACCATACCATTATTAAATCAAGTTCACCATATCTAATATAAATTCACCACTACTATAATTTCATAATATATATAGTCATGCATTCCAATATTTCGCCATACATTCACATTACGTACGGTCCTATAACTGTATTTATGACACGCCACATATATCATAGTCATCAAGCCTATAACTAAGCACATACCTACCCGTGCATGGTGCACACCCATACACGCTAACATTTCATTTACATACACCAATCATACCATTATATAACTAGCACACAAACACACCTAGTTTTAGCTAGTACACATACGTTCACACGAGCAAGTCCTTAGTAAATAACTATACCACAAGACCAGCACCTATAACTATATACTGGCGTAGCGACCCACAATCATGTGTGTAGCACAACCAGGCACAAACACTCCTATCACTATACATACATCAAACATTGCTATATTCAAACTACAAACATACATTCACTGTACTTAAGAGTATACCCACTCAAGCTTGGGTAAGACTCAATACACATATCAGAATATTCTATATACGTAACACGGCATTCATACATAGACCAATACCACTCCAACATATATATATATGTATATATATATATATATGTATATATATATATATAATATTCTATATACGTAACACGGCATTCATACATATACCAATACCACTCCAACATATATATATATGTATATATATATATATGTATATGTATATATATATATAGGAAAATTTTCAAATGAGAACATTTCGCACCGTGCGAAAATGTTTTTAGTTTTTTTTTGAAATTTTTTTTTTCAAAAATTCTTTTTTCCACCATCATTATATGTTGTTATACCCCCCTCAAAAAATAATCATTGAGAAATAATGTCATTTGGCCTTTGATCAAGGCATTTCATCAAATTCGCACGTTTTGAGACCGTTAAATTTGTAACGGGTGGATGGGTGCTCTAATGCCCAACGGGTTCACCCATTATTTTCCCTGGGGTATATATTTGTATGGATTAAACATCAAAAAAAAATTTTTTGAAAAAAAAAATTTCAAAAAAATAAAAAAAATGTTTTCGCACCGTGCGAAAACCCCTTTTTTCGCAACCGAAGATCACTCTATATATATATGTATATGTATATGTATATATGTATATGTATATGTATATGTATATGTATATGTATATGTATATATGTATATATATATGTATATGTGTATATATATATATATATATATAGTGATCTTCGGTTGCGAAAAATCCCGTGCGAAAGCCCGTGCGAAAATTTTTTTTTATTTTTTTGAAATTTTTTTTTTCAAAAATTCTTTTTTTGATGTTTAATCCATACAATTATATACCCCAGGGAAAATAATGGGTGAACCCGTTGGGCATTAGAGCACCCATCCACCCGTTACAAATTTAACGGTCTCAAAACGTGCGAATTTGATGAAATGGCTTGATCGAAGGCCAAATGACATTATTTCTCAACCATTATTTTTTGAGTGGATTATAACAACATATAATGAGGGTGAAAAAAAAAATTTTTGAAAAAAAAAATTTCAAAAAAAAGATAAAAACATTTTCGCACGGTGCGAAATGTTCTCATTTGAAAATTTTCCTATATATATATATATATATATATATATATATATATATCTACCAATACAACCATATGCATACCATAGGTCAATCACACTTAATATTTAGTCAGATAACGCCCACATAGTTCAATCTAATTATATACCATAATAATAACATTACAGACATCAGTACCCACATATTCATAATATACTCCCTAATACATGCATACGTACTCATCGTATAGTCACTCACATGTAACACATATATATATTCACAACATAGCCTACTACCTATAATTAGTATACTAACACATCTATACGTACATAATTAAGATGTGCAATAGTCATGTATACCTCACGGTATGCACGCATGCAACATCCCATAAGAGCAAGCAATACCAATCAAAATTATAATTCCACTATCATATGTATATCACGTATATGCTCAGGCAACAAAACATAACTACTTACGTCTAAACACCTTATATATCTACCTACGAGCACATACTCATACATACTAATATATGGGTCACACAATAGGCCTACTTACTTATCTATATGTACACCTATTATCATCACACCTAGCATATACATAGCTTTACCAATTATTGCTTCAACCATTATAAGCATTCTCTAATTGCATACACTCCATTAGACATTCCAACGCTAACTATTATATGCACAGGCATCCCTAGTATAGTATAGCTATCCACACAAAATCTATAACTACTAACACACAACAACTTCATACTATCATGAATAACTCCGAGTATATATATATATCACTCAAGAGGCAAACATCAATATACTATGGGGATACACTCATTCAAGCCCACGTACACAACTTAGGTACGTGCACTACGACTACCTCACAAGGTCCAAGGGTCTACTAACAATTAAGGGTTGACACAGACATTGACGGACCCTAAGGTCTAAGCAATAAAGAGAGGTCGAGAGCGTGTCGAGGGAAGGATCGATAAGCACGAGTTCAGATAGGACAAATACAAGGAGACGGCTTGGTTAGGGAAAACATTGGCTCAATGGTGATGTTTAGGTCGAGGGGAAAAGGAGATGTAGTGATGCTTAAATAGGATACAGAAGAGATAACAGGGTGAATAGCATAAGCTAAAATACGTGGAGTTTGAAAACTGTCGTACTTCAAAGTTAAAATCATCGTCTGTAAAGAAATATTTGGAGGTCGATAAAACGAGTTGTTCAAAATAAGTTTGAGTCGAATATTCATGATAAGGGGAAATGTTTTATTGGCTTATCGCAAATCATCAAGAGAAGGAAGTAAAATCATTTACACGAATATTAAGGACATGGTTTAGAAAATTTTATACGTCAGCAATTTAATATAATGTTGTCAAAAAAAGTTTTGGAAAGTCGAAGAATGAATTCAAGTAACGGAAAAATTTAAACTCGGGTTAAATGCTTTCAAAACTCTTTGGGCTATGGAAAATTGAGAATAATCAATTTTGAAACTACTTTTTAGAGAACCAGGGTTTGCCAGAAATGAGAAACTAATTTACATAAGGTTCTTAATATACGAACACAACAAGTCTGGTACGGATATAAAAATAATTGAATGTATGTATGGTGCACGGAAAAATAATATTAACGACTTAGTATAAGAATTATCAAGATCGAATAGCAAGTCTTCAAAATCAAATCATGGAGGGTCTAAATCAGAAAGTGGTTATGAAAATAGTAATTTTGCAAAAATCTGAAGTAGCGAAAACGACGAGCAAAACCAACTTGCTGAAAGCTGAAATTCCATGTGTCTTGAAAGTATATTAAAGTAAACGCGACGTTTCATTCGTATAAGAAGGAAAATTATAAATCGTATTGGGAAAAATAAAAGTACGGTTCTATATAAAATTAATATATGAAGGGCAACGCAATTACATAAGTACGAAAAATATAGGCTGGAAAAATATTATAACTAGTGTTCAAAAATTCCGACAAAAGTTTTTAAAAAAAATTTAAATCAATGAAGGAGTATGAAGTATAAGTATATTAAAATTTTGAACAAAGTTAAACTTAGGGAAAGAGGAAATCGAAAAATACTTTCAGAAGATTCAGGATTTGTAATGGAGATGTTCGAAGAGTGACGACGATCGTCATGAGGCGATCTCGTGAATCGAGGCAAGGAAATTTGGTCAGGTGATCAGAACATACATACGCCTAGGATATGATTCTGAAGGATCTACGGGGAAACTCCTACGGTCGACCAACTAAAGATTTGGAACTAGGCACTAAGACCTTCTAAGGGGCTGGACGGTAATGAAATGCGTTCAGCTTGGTCCGAAATTGATGAACCCAAGTGAACGACAAAAGGAAATTTTAGAGGTCTAATATGGTCAGGGTTAGGCAATAACCGCTAAGGTAACTCCTACGACGATTAAATCAATTGCTAAAAGGGAGTCTAACTACAATCAGGGCCTCTAATTAGCAAGCACAGACGTCTAACTAAGCCTTCTTATAACCTAGTGTCCTAAGAAAACAACTAAACTCATGGCTTATTACTCGAATGTTGAAATTTATTTAATGGACATTCCGTTATTATCGTTGTTCCGTTAATTCGCAATTGCAAGACCGGACCTGCATGGGCCACCAACAAAACCTGTCACGCCCCGCTTCCCAAAAATATGGAGGCGAAGCGTGAGAAGGTCCGCTCAGACTTGAAGCTACAAAGCTGCAAGTCCGATAAGCGTCAATCAAATTTAAAACTGCAGGTCCTTGCAACGCGAGCGAAACAAGATAATAATAATGAAATGAGACAAAAGAATAATCTCAGAATATCCAAAAATATAAATTCCAACATCGCAGAAAAGCCACCAGGCTAAAAGAAAAAGAGACTAAAGGCCCAAACATGGCCAACAAAAGTACAGCGTACAAACAAAGGTGCTACGCACCAACAACTATCAAAAGGCCTAAAACAAAATAAAGCTCAACAAAGACTCAAAGAATGGTCACCGGTGTCCACCAAAATCCTCCAGGGCAGTCATGGACTCAGACTCAGCGTCAGCAACACATCACGTACTCAGCAACGGTCTCTGGCTCAGGGTCTAACATGTGACACCCAAAAGAGCAAGGGGCACATGTCAGCAAGTCTGGAAGACTTGTGCAAGGAAACTTAAAGTAGGTACAAGTAGAGCAACCTAGCAGTTCTAGCATGATGCAATGACATGGCAGTTAAAGTAATGAGTGCAACAGGTAAAGTAAAGTACGAGCATGGCATGGATGACAAGTTTTACATGAATCATTCACAAGACAAGTACAAGACAAGGAAAGTAAGCACCTCGTGCACAGAGATTCCGCCTTTTGGCTAGAGTGGCTGCGCGGGCCAACTCCTAAGCTCAAGTGATCGTTTATCCATACCCCTCCACGTGTGTCGAGCCAGGGCCTTACCCCCGAACGGGAATGCTCGCTTCTGGAACACGAGCCAGGAAGTGTTTTATCTTGCTGGTCTAGGGGTGCACCTAGCCAGTCAAGGGAGTACAAGTACAAGTATTGTAGCGTGTGCTACGAATGCGACATTCAATGCATGGATGACATGACAAGACAAGTAGTAAGGCGTACAGGTAAGGAAAGTAAACGTGACAGTTTAGTATGCATGAACAACAAGTTTTAAGGGTTGGATCTAGCTTCGTTGTCAAGCTAGATCAATTAGGTGACGGATCTAGTTTCGTTGTCAAACTAGATCAAGTAGGCGTCTAGCCAGCTATCATTTCACTGACTAGTCTCTTTTACGCTGAAAACAAGGAAGTGGCCTAAAAACATGGCCCTACACAAGAGTTGGCAAGTTTCACTTGCCTGCAAGTACATCGTCTGAGCACACCGTCCAATGAGTCCAAAAATCACAATTATCCTATGTGCACAAGTCCACCGACCTAAAGTCCATGTTATTAATCTAGATTAGTGAATTTAAAACATTTAAAATACTTTAAAATTACTGATTTTAGTCTTGATTAGCATGCAATTTGGTTGGGGGTCCTAGGGGTGCAAAATGTTACCTCAACACGACGCGAAAGCTACACCGGCGTCGGGTAGCGACGCCGGGGGTTGGAATAATAAGATCGCGCTCCAAGTCCAGATTCCAATTAGCTTCCTCGCTGGAAATTTCAGAGCAATCAACCCGGGCGACGATTCCAGATTCCAAAGCTCGCACGTGCGACGACGGGCTACGACGTGCGACGACGTCGTACGCGGCAAGTCGTCGAAGAGAACGCACCTAGGTGGGGCCCACAGTAGTCCTAGGGACCTTTGGGGGACCCACAATACCTCTGGAGAACTTGGGGGGGCCCACGGAGGCAAGTGGTGCGACGGATGCGGGGTTGCGACGAATGACTCTCGGTCGTACTCAGCCAATGCGGGAGATCCTATCGGTCGCTGCGAGAGAACGGGGCTGTGCAGCGTTTTGGGTCGGTCGCAGCAGCGGGGGCGGGGAGATCTCTCGGTCAGACTGGTCGGGAGCGTCGGTCGTGCGCTTAGATGCGGGGCGGGCGATGTTGCAACGTTGCAACACTTGCAACACCGGTCGGTGCGGAGCAGCGGGTCGGTCGTGCGGGGTGCGGAGCGGGGCGACAAGCGGGGGTCGATGCGGAGCGCTGTGCGGAGCGGGGCGACAAGCGGATGCGGGCCAAGGCCTCGGTCAGACCGAGGGAACGGAGCGGTGCGGTGCGGTGCGATGTGAGCGGCGATGGCTGCGGGCGGGGCGATCGGTCGGAGCGGGGAAAATGGGTTGGTTTTCTCGGTCAGATCGGGGGCTGAACGTCGCAACGTTGCGACGAATCGTCGCAACATCCAATTTTGGTTTTGGAAGAGGCTAGGGCTAATTTCTTGCGAAAATAGGTCTTCCTAGGGGTTGCTTATATAGTATAGATGGGTTGACTTGGTCTAGGGCTAAATCTAATAGGATTAGAAGTTTAAAAAAGATTTAAAATTTGAAATTCAACTTCTCCAACTCACCCTAGGATTTGACTTGGTCCAAATGAGCTGGAAATTGGCTCAAAAATTCTTTAAAACATTTAAAACTCAAATAAATTTTATTTGGCCGAAAATAATTTATAAATTAATTATTAAAAATAATATAAAACTTGTTAAAAATATAAAAGTGGTCAAATAAACTCCAAAAATTATAAAATAAATATCGTGGTGATCGTGATGACGAATGTGAGCTAACTAAGAAGACAGATCTCAATTTTGACGTCGGACGACGAGACTAAAAATAGAAACGTCTCCCGTCAAGAGTGAGAATCGTCCCGTCTCATTGAGTAAGTTTAGATTGTGGAAAAACGACTCGAGAAGTGTCGTTCCAAGATAGTGTCACTATTTAACACTCTCAGAGACGTTCACAACGGCATATCACGCGAAAGTGTTCGCAACGAACACAGTCTAAAACAAACACGTGCACGGCCAAAAGCACGTGCACGAAAAACGTACAACGAAAAGTGGTCGTTACAGACGTATATTTCACAAGATAATAGACAAGGAAATATACATCAGCGAGGGTCGCTCAGCAAGATTTAAAATATTAGAAGAATTGACCCTCAGCAAGATGTAAAATAATATAATATATATAGTTTTGGAAAGTTTTGAAGATGAGCAAACATAATATGATCACAATAGGAAAAGTATGGGCAACGTAAGATAGTATGTGAGCGTAGTAAAGTGAAGTGAGCATATCAAAGGGTAGTGTACATAGTAAAGTGAGGTAAGCATGGCAAAGTGTAGTGAGCATGGCAAAGTGTAATGAACATGGCATAGTAAGTTGTATTGAGCAAGGCAAGTACATATGAACATGGTAAGACAGTAGTTAGCAGTTTTACACAATTCATGATAGCGGTGGCAGAAAATATGTTGAGTGCCATTCACTAACTTAATCTAGTGAGAAGTCCAATGGCTGAGGGCGGAAAGAAACTACAATTGCACCCAAACCATCGGAAGCTACCAGTGGTTCTGTACTTACCGACCCCATCAGGGCGACGATCAAATTTACCAGTGGGGTGAAATTTAGTATTTCTGACCTCTACTACAGTGGACTACCCCACCCAAAAGTGTCATCGTGTATCCATACAGTTCAACGTATGCCTCATGGCCAAATGTTCCGTAAATGCTCTGAAGGCCCAATATTATGTACATGCCCCAAGGGCTCAATATCACATTTCATTTGGGGTAAGCCATCTAAAGATGGTTTGGCACAAGAAATGATATAAACATGCAATGAAGTCACTTTATAAATGGTTTTACAATGGCAGAAACATTTAACACATATGAATTTACATAACAACATAACAATTTATAACACCAGAAATCACGTAATGGCTTTATTATGAGACCAATATTTTTCAGAGGTTCAAATATATTTTTTCTAGATTTTTAAACAATAATAGCAATTTTCTGGAATTTTAAAAGCAATAATAATATTTTCAGAAATTAAAAATACAAAAGTCCATAACTTGCAAAATTAATATCTCACATTCTACACGTTAGATTTTTATGTAATTGGGGTCATAATTTTCCTCGCAATGTGTACTTTTTGGTCATGTAGGTTCAAGAGAGACGTTTACGGAAAATCGCGAAAAATGGGTTATTTACACATGTGATGATAAATACGAGTAACTTCAAAATTTCACAGAAAATAATATACTTGCCTGATTGAGACGATTTTGGTGTCCACGTGTTCGTATGAAAGGCGTGATTTTTTCTGCGTCAATGTATTTTAAGATTAAGCTAAAAGTTTCAAACTAATAAAATATATTTAAAACTATATATACACACATATATTGTTTACACTTATACTTGTTTATATATAAAAACAAAGACACACACACACACGTTAACATATATATTAACTAACTAACATATATAAACGTACGCACGCACGTGTGTGTTAACTTTTATATTATAACTTAAAAACTTATTATATCTTATAATTTTTAGGGTTCACAGCTTCGCATGCTTGCGGGTGATGGCGACTGAGTCTTGGACAGCGTCAGACAGCGAACAGAGGCAGTTGGCACCAGAGGTGGAAGGGACCCTGGGCGAAGCTGCAACGGCGTTGGCGAGGGCCATGAGCAGTGGCTGCGGCTTGGACGTGAGTCGAGGGTTGATGTGGTTGCTTGCTGGGGCATCGGGGTTGGATGGGAGGTCGGAGCTTGGGTTGGGCCGTACGGCGGTGTTGTCAGAGACGCATGATGAGGAGGAGGGTTGCTATGGAGACGCTGGGCAACTGAGGGAAGCAGGGTTACTGCGATGTCATTTTCGGTTTGAGGGGGAAGCAAGATCAGAGAGAGTGGTGGTTGCGTTGGGCGACTGAGGAGGAGGTCGGGGTGAGGTTGCAGTAGGAGGTGGTGGTCGGGCGAAGGTGCTATCGAAGCTTGGGGCTGAGGGTGTTGTCGAAGCTTGGGGCTGAGGGTCTGACATAGGTTTGTTATCGTGGGTTAGGGTTAGGGTTGGAGGATGAAGGTGGTGGCGTGAGTTTGCTGGATAGTCAGGCTGCGAGGGTTGATAGGGGAGAGTGACGGTGGTTGCGATGGCGTTGGCTGGTGAAAGAAAGGAGGCGGTCATCGATATTTGCAAGTTGAGGGTGGTGGTCAGGAGTTGAGGGTTGTCTTGGGGTTTACTTGGGTTCAACTGGGGAGAAGGGGAGGGTCCAGTCTGAGGAAAAGGCAGGGAGTTTGCTGGCACCGAGCTTCGGTGGTTGTCGACGGTGGGGATGGCCGGAAGCTTGAGGTGCCAGCGGTTTGAGAGGTAGGGTAGTTACGGACGATGTAGTTGATGGCGTGGGAGACTGAGTGGTGGCCTCGAGCTTGGGATTCCATGAGTTGATAGTGGCTTCCGTGAGTTTGGGTTGAGACAGTGAAAGAGATAGGGAGAGAGTGCGTGGTTATGAGGTTAATAGATATAGGAAGAGAGATATGTATGGAGAGGGAGAAAGAGAGGTATTACGGCTATGAGTTGTTAAGAGTTTGGTTTCCTTCGTTTTGTTTTGAAGCAGCGATCTAATATGTTGGAGTGCGAGCGAAATAGAGGAGAACGAGGAATTAGTTCAAACAAATCGTGGAGAAAATCGAGGGATAAGGTAGGGTATTAACCTCCATAATATTAGATAGGTTAGACGATCTATTAAGATTAGTTTAGATTTGTGAATTCAATTTAGTTAGTGTAGGATTTTACGGGTCATTGGGGCAATAAAATCGACGTTTGCCCTAAGTCGGATGGACGAAGAGATCGAATAAGCAGCAAAAAATAGATTTAAAACATTTCGAAATCAAGCTCTACAGGGAACAAACCCTAGCCAAGATCTCTACTATCCCAGGGTTGGGTCCGACCAACACCTAAGGATAGATCTATCTAACATTTGCAATTTATAAACGCTTGTTTAATTTAAACTATATATCTTTCACTTTGTTTCTGCAGAATACGAAGCGTCGTTTTCAGCAACATTTCTTTGGCATGTGCTGCTTCTCCCGAGTTGAACTGCGTCCCGAGCCACTTCTCGTCCCAAGCCGAACCGCACCGCGTCCCGAGGCGAGCAACACCCTTGGTGTTGAGCCAACCACGTGCCGAAGAAGATTTCACCGTGAGTGGATCCTCTGTCAAGACTTTGGATCCGATCCGAGCTCCTTTGTAGCTTTGCTAGAGCCCGAACAGGAGCAAGGAAGAAATTTAGGGAGAACAAGAATATTTAATTTAAGCTCAGATCTGGGCTTGCTCATGTTTAATGGAGCTACTCAGATCTGGAGCTTGGGACGAGTTTCAAGGAGGGGAGTAGGCCCTTATTTATATAGGTGGTTGACCCCTCCCCTTTACTCTATGTCCGATGTGGGACTATTAATTTTGGAGGAAGAAATTAATTAAAGTTTGCCTTTCACAAAGGCCAAACTTTCGCGAATTTTTCCTCACTCACCGTTGAGATTCGTAAGCGATAGAACCTATCAAATCGAAGAGGGTTGAACGATGAACACGTAGGAGCAAATAGCACTCCATTTCGACTTCGTTTGGCCCCTCAAACGTGTGTCGAAAGTTGGGCTAAAAATCACTTTGTGCTGAAAACCCAACCGCCGAAAAATCTGAGGGTTTCTCAATCCCTCGTGGGCCCCACGTGGGGCCCACCAGCTATGCAGGTGCTTGTTGTGGGTTGGGCACCCACCCGCAAGTGCGGGTGGGCTTGACCCACCCAGGGGCACGGGCGAGTCGGGAGCCTGCCATTGTGGGCGGGCCCGACCCACCCGCTGGGTGGGTCCGGCGCCCGCCCTGTTAGGCGGGCCCTAACCCGCCCAGCTTTGGGCAGGCGGGCGGGGCCCAAAACGGACCTGGGTGCCTAACCCAGTTGGGTTGGTGCGCCCAGCCCTTTTGGGACTGGGATGAACCTTAACTAGGTTCCCCTTTTGGCGTTGTTTTGTCTCTAATTTGCACGTTTGGAGTCTGTTTTCTTTGCGGTTCGAACCTGCATTTAGACCGGGATGATCCTGACATCCAGGTAACCATTTCCACATATTTATTATATTAGATATGTATGTAAATATTTTACGACACATTTAATTCTATTTTGCATCATATGCAAAATTCCCACATATATTAAAAAATCATTTGCATCAAATACTAATGAACAGAGGGTATACATCTCCCAACATCTCCCACATGCACTCATGATCATTTATCCTGAATGCAGAAGCTAACTGCAAACTCTTTGCAATTGTCTATCCTTTGCATCAAATTCATATTCTCACTAATTTCTATATGTTACTTGACGAAGGTCTCACTCTGTGTGAGCCCCTACAGCCTGACCCTACTACAGGTGGGGCTCGAAACCCCAGATGGTAGAGACCATGAGCAGCAGGTTATTTCGGTATCATACTTATGTGGTTAACTCATTGATATGTGTATTGTCAGGACCACCCTGACTGTGTCCCTGATGAATACCGCAGTTATAGTCTTTTCGTCAAAACTTTGTTGCTTAGTCAAGCCTAGGGTATGGTCAACTGTCAACCCTACCAGCTTGAACTTGGTTAGTCTCCATCGATCTTTAGTCAAATAATGTTGGACTCCTTCTGACATACTTTGGCTAGAGTTTTCACCAAAAGGTCGAATTAACATTGCGACACTAACTTCCATTAAGCCAGGAGAGACAAATACGGTCTTGGTCATTACTCTCCTTACACGCTTCAATGTTACCCAACCAAAGACCTTTCAACGGGGCCTGCCCCGAGGCTAGGTCAGTGATCTAAGTAACACCGTTCACGTACAGTTTCGTACAATGACCTTAAGTCAAAACCCCACCTTACCTATCATCACTAAGAGTTATCATTGACAGATTGGTCAATCATAACCATATGATTAACTCTTGTTGGGTCATTCAGTGAACTCATTCTCCAATGAGCACATGTGTCTCATCTTTGACTTTGCCAAGTCAAATGACCACGAGATCATCGTCACTGTTACATGGTGAAGACTAAGACACAATGGTCTATCCGATGTGTTGATATCCATTTCTCGAAACATCCTTGACCACGAACATTTTTAGACCTATGCTACAATCCGCCAAATACTTCTCCATGATCAAGATCTCCATCTTGATACATATTTGACCTAGCATTAAGTCTTAGGACTATACCTAAGTTCTAATGAAGATTACATTATTATTAACTTATATAAATTCTTACCAAACAGCTTACTATTATTTCGAACAATATGTTTGTACACTTACACAGAAATGAATTGCCTCGAGTTCGAGGGCATACCCATCTCTCAACATCTTTCACTTGCACTCAGGCCCATTTATCCCGGTATCTCATACCGCATTTACACATAAGTCTCTCTAGACTTTATGTGGCAGAGCCTTTGTGAGTGAATCTGCTAAACCGTCTTTAGTTATAGACTTAAGGAGTTTTCTATGTTCATGTTAGACCACACATTTGAATCTCATCCAAATAATTTCCTTGGTCCTTTGGAATCCATAATTTATTTCTTGTCGGGATCTCATCCAGCTCATCGTACTATACAAGAATAATCCAAATAAGTTACTGGTCTTTTAGACGGTTCATAATTATTTCTAATAAAGCATCAAACTTGTTGACCACTTTGTCAAAACATATGTTCTGGCTCCTTAATGCCTCGCATGGCTTTATTCACTCCCACTGACCTTGAAAAATCTCTGGCCGATTCTTATAAGTTCGTTCTCCTAAATCATATTTAGAAAACAGACTATACATGAATGCTCTAGTTTTCATGGTCATCATGAGCATTTACATCCAGTTCGGTCCAGGTAGATCTGTACACATCTGCTGGTGAGATAGTTTCATCATAATCCGTTTATAGGAGTTAGGATGATAACCGTTCTCAACCAACATAAGTTGTACTTTACTATTTTCTTTCTGCACCAATCTTTTATCTTGAAGATTTACTTGCACCCAATAAGAAACACTTTCTTTGGGAACGTAAACTAAAGTCCATCTTTTATTTACATGCACGGACCTTTTTCAGATTGCATCAAGTTTATTGATCAGAGTCCCTACTGACTAAGTCATCACTAACATATGATGTTTTACTCAACTTATCGTCTCACGAGTCTCGAGTAATCCTTGTGTCTTTCTAACAATTAATTTGAGGAATATTATTATTTATAAGGTTCTAATATAACCTTATCAAATACCTAGGCATTATTATCTGGGTTTTAACCTAGAACGAGGATTGTAACTCAATATCATTAGCCATGTATCGCACTAAGTCTAACAGAGTACGATTCATGCTCTCTAACACACCGATGTGTTAAAAGACTTGACCTGAGAGAAAATCTCATTTTCTTTTTAGTTTCGTAAGATTTACATAGCTAAGTATTATTCTCTTCGATCTGATCGAAGTAGCTCAAATAATTATATCATTTGTTTATCAATTTTATCAGACTTATGTTTCAGCAAAAACACGTGTCGTAAAAAAATAAGAACAACTTCTCCTGGCTAACTTAGACTTGGGTCTGGGTACATCCGTATGTACGAGACTTACGAGTTCACCAACTCACTCTCCAATTGTCTTACAGATGGAATTTCGGCCATCATACCTTTGAGACAAGATTCACAAGTGTCTTTCGACTCATAATACGAGAGGTTATACCCCTCTTTATGTGACTTGTGAAGCTTAGTCCCTTCGATACGGCCTAGTCTATTTTGCCATTTAAGATTTGCTACCAACTTGCGTATACATGTGTTAACTCTTAATACAAAATTGTTATACATTATAATCACATCAAACCATTTCTTCTAAAGTAATGTGACGACATTCGCCAAGTGTGATATAAGTTCCATATGGCCTAAAGAAAACTTTTGTTCATTAGCCATTATGTGACACTATCTTTGTATAACAATGATTCTGAAATTTTAGACATCAAACATGTCGTATTTTCAGTTCCTCCTACTATGCCTTTTTCTATGCTAGACCAAACATTCTTTCCCAATGAATTTTCCTTAGTGCCTTCTCCTTTCTAAATCATATTTAGAGATTTCATATCCTAACATAAATATTAGTTGTGCAAGCATCACATGCATCCAAACACTTGAGCTTTACAACATTGAGGAGACTCAATAAGATGCTCGTCTCAAGATCTAATTTGGATACATTGTCTTGCACCGCTCTTACACTCATCTTCGAGTCAAACAGTTTGATCGAAGTTCCAACCTTGCGGATTGAAACTTTTTTCCATACAAACTTGAGAAGACTCAACAAGTCATATGGAGAAACTGCTTTGAACATCAATATGTTTAAGCTGCCCAAGTTCATATGGGCGAGTTTTAAGTAGCGTGCTTTTATTGTGTTAGATTTTAGAGCTTAAGGAAATCTTTGTCCTTAACTCAGTACTAGGAAGGACATTTTAATATCAATGAGAATATAGTTTGGTTTATCAAATATTCCTTAACTAATCATTTTTGTCCAGTTGACTTATTTCTTTTAAGGATATTATAATTTTGGATTCCACCCGGTAAAACATAGAATATCCCTAGTTTAGCATTTATTCATGATTTTAAATATAGTTAAAATGGTTTTTATTCAACTATATCCTCCCACTATTTCTGCGATCATCTTTAGCCATATAGATGAACGAATATAGTTATTTAATGGGATATGGACCCAACCATCCTGCGCTTTACAACCTTAAGGAGACTCAACAAGTTCATCGACTCTGCAATTGGTAAATAATCTCATTATCAATCACATCACATTTGACTTCCTATTGGTTTTCACCCATAGTCACTTATGATAATGAGGAGACTCAACAAATCATAATGACTAGTCTAGTTGAACCCTTGTTTTCATGTCTAATATTAACTTACACTGATACTCGAGGAGACCCGACGCAGCGGTTTAGGTTAATACCAGACTACATCCCATGTATGATAGAGTCGGTTTCTAAAAAAGACCATATCATAGCTTGAGGAGACTCAACAACCATGACAGGCATCTTTTAGTCCCCTAATCCAAAAACAATGAGGGCTACGGCTAACCTTGAAGAAGATTGTTAATGTAATTGACTAGATATAATCGACGGTGTCACATAATCATAATTCTCATCCTTGCGGTCCAGCAGAACATGACCAGGGATTTGGCTAGGCTAGGATCACTATCCCAAGTCGAGCTAGGGTCACAACACTAGTCAAAAAACACTAGACCGGATCATGGTCCATTGAAAGAAACTTATTATTCATATGTGTCCCATCAATTAGAATTGGCTTCATTAAAACTAACTAATCATATAAACTAGTTGAATCCTAAAATTTGAAATTATTAGGATTGGTGAATAGCTTTTATTAATGTCCTTATCAACTATAGGGATTATTATGGTGATATCCTAATCATGTATTAGGCATTTAAAGTTCAAGTTGCAACAATTTAAATCATAGCCTTTTGTTCAAAATTATTATTAGAACAATTAAAATAATAATTTGGAGAGGGCTACCCTTAACAGGAATTTAATATGTTGCAACACTTTTTTTACATCATAGCATGTCCATTAAAAATTATCTTATAATTTTCTGGAAGATTTTAATGACTATCCTAAAAGTTTTTCTTAAATTATCACTGACTCGGGTTGAATATTGCATATTTAACCCCCAATTTAGCCCTATTTTGTGCTCATATGATGCTTAATTGGTCTCTAATACGTTCGTATTTTGTATATCATTATTTATTAGAGAAAACAATTTATTTGTGCACAAAGTATGAATTTTAGTCAGTATTTCTGCCTTTTATATTTTTCATGGCTTGGTCTCAATCTCATGATTCCAACGAATATTTATTTGTATTTTTCTGAGATCTATGCTAATTTCTGTGATTTATTGAATGCAGAATACCAATTTAATGAAGAAATACGCTCAAAATACGAGAAATACGGCCGCCAGCCTATCCGCTGCTGACACGTGGCATGAATCGTCGCTCCCCGCCAGATCGAACGGTGCGCGATTATCGGGGCTTGGAAACTTGTCAGCCGTTGGATCTCGATCTAACGGCCGTCCTTTCCCCCGCAGCGCATGCGAGATCTGACGACGCGGCCCCATCCGGACCGTTGATTGGAGATCCAACGGTTACAATCGCGGAGCAGAGCGCTGGGCGTTCTCTGGACACATGACGACACAACATTAAATCCCGCTCTTGAACAGACGGACTGGATTCGATTTTGAGGAGCAAGCGACAGCTGAAATAATCGGACGACGTGACCAGCTCACGACCGATCGATCGAAATCCTATGACCACGAGCATCCCCGCAATTTGAAATGAAGATGAGCAGCAAACGGACGACGTGGCCTCCCTCGGAGCATCGATCTCAGATCGAACGGCCCACGATGACTCCAATCCAGATTCGATTTTGGAACGGGCGCGAGCGTTGGCGAATCCGATAAGGTGGACACGTGGCGCTCCTGGGTGCGATCCCTCCTGGATCAACGGTGGACATTTGCGCCGATCAGGATTAGCGGGTTGGATGCGAATTATTTGCGGGTTTCGACCCGTTAACCCACTAAACCCGCAATGCTATTATTTAAGCGTATTCTAGGGTTTTTGGGGGTATTCTGCCGTATTTTGGAGCTTTTGAAGGGGCTACTGCACGTATTCTTCTGAGAAAAGTTGCTAATAAATTCCAGAGGCTATTCTTCTTATTTCTAGGGATTTTTGGTGTCTATCTTGGAGATTTGGTGATAAATTCTTGAACTTATACCCCGTATTTGGTGCTTTTTCATTGTATTTCGATACTTGAACGATGTATTCATCTATGAAATCTGATTTTTCTTGCACCATGATTAGCTAATCTCCTTGTGCTATGGTTGTGATGTAAGTAGGAGTATGTAATCACTACATTTCATGTCTTTAGCCTTATTATCATGTTAAAATTGCTCGTAACGTTGATTTCTACATCGTATTTGTTGGGTATTCTTCATTGTCAATATCTTTGATGTTCCCTATGGCTAGGCCCTGATAAGGCTAGCTACTTTATGTTCTCTAATCTGAACATATCGTTGCGTTTATTGTTTAATGAAATCAACGTTGCTAGTAATATGTATATGGCTATTTTGAATAGTTTTTATCGATTCATCTTCCGACGTCTTCACGCCTTGACCGGGTGAAGCGTTGTGTGATATTAAAAGACATGATATTTTTAGCGATTATAAACTCCTAATGAAGTCACAACCGTAGCACATTCATATCGTTTAGGGTGCCGTAATCATTGATTTTGATATCTTTTCGCCCTATTTGAATTGTATAATTGCGTATTTTGTCAATTTCTATATATACCTTGTTTGGGTATGTTATACGGAGACGTGTGCATGCTTGAATCGAATCTAATCTTTGCAGACTTATTCGTGATGCGTGTTTATTTTCCTTAAGAAATTGACTTTATACGTGATTGATTCTTTGGCACATGTTTATACGCTTGATCGCCATATTTCCCTACGTTCTCGTGCCCTGACCGGACGAAACGTTGAGTTATAGAAAAGGTATTAACATTCATTGATTATGCACACCCTAACAAAATCATACCGGAGTCACCGTAAATATCGTAGGAATTTCTTTTGTTATTCTAATCTCTTTATACTTGATAGGTGGTTGGATATTATCGTATTATTACTCTTTACAAACTAAAGTTCGTAGTTTTGCAGGTCAGTTGTCCCATGGATTCGATACCTGGACTCACCAGGATTATTACTTATACGATCTCCTGCGCTTGGGAGTAGTGCTCACATCATTTGAGACGAGGCAATCACATAATCAATAAAACTAATATAACCATTATCAACTAAACAATTTAGCTAAGCATAACAAAGCAATTAAAATTTATCTCATAAAATTTTCTTGCTAAACATACAACTTAAATTTTATCTCATAATTTTGAGTTACATCAAAAATTATCACATAATTTTAAAGATTTAATTTTTAAAAAATAAAATTAAATCTAATTTTCAAAACCAATTTTCGAAAATAAAAACGTTGCTTTAAAACGACAATTTTAATAGTTTAAAATTCAACGTCCATCTCATGGAGAAACTTGCTGCATTTTATAAATTGCAAACCATAGATCATGTAGACCATGGTTCTGATACCACTGTAGGATTTTTACGGGTCCTTATGGCAATAAAATCGACGTCCGTCCTAAGGCAGACGGACGACGAGATCGAATAAGTAGTAGAAAAATAGATTTAAAACATTCCTAAATCAAGCTCTAGATGGAACAAACCCCAGCCATGATCTTTAATATCTTGAGGTTGGGTCCGACCAACCCCTAAGGATAAATCTATCTAACATTTTTAATTTATAAACGCATGTTTAATTTAAACTACATACCTTTCACTTCATTTCCGCAGAATACGAAGCGTCGTTTTCAGTAAAATTTCCTTGGCCCCGCACCGCTTCTCCCGAGCAGAACCGCGTCCCGAGCCGCTCCTCGTCCCGAGCCGAACCGCTTCCCGAACCGCACCGCTTCCCGAGGCAAGCAACACCCTTTTCGCTGAGCCAACCACATCGAAAAAGATTTCACCTTCAGTGAATCCTCCGTCAAGACTTCGGATTCGATCGGAGCTCCTTCGTAGCTTTGCTAGAGCCTGAACAGGAGCAAGGAAGAAATTTAGGGAGAAAGAGAATATTTAATTTAAGCTCGGATCTGGGTTTGCTCACATTTAATGGAGCTACTCAGATTTGAAGCTTGGGACGAGTTTCAAGGAGGAGAGTAGGCCCCTATTTACATAGGCGGCTGACCCATCCCCTTCACTCCATATCCTATGTGGGACTATTAATTTTGGAGGAAGAAATTAATTAAAGTTTGCCTTTCACAAAGGCCAAACTTTAGCAAATTTTTCCTCCCTCACCGTTAAGCTTCATAAGTGATACAACCCATCAAATCGAAGAGGGTTGAACAATGAACGCATAGGAACAAACGACGCTCCATTTAGACTTCGTTTGACCCCTCAAACATGTGTTGAAAGTTGGGCTAAAAATCACTTTGTGCTGAAAAACGCAGCCGCCAAAAAATCTAAGCGTTTCTCAAACCCTCGTGAGCCCCACGCGGGGCCCACCAATAATGTGGGTGCCCGATGCAAGTTGGGCACCCGCCCATATGCACGGGTGGGTCCCAGCCTGCCTAGCGGGCTGGGTGCCCGCCCGCACCCACCCGGGCTGGGGCACCAGCCTGCAAGTGCGGGCGGGCCCCCAGCCCGCTGGGCGGGCTTGACCCGTCCAGGGGCGCCGACAAGTCAGGATCCTGCCCTTGCGGGCGAGCCCTAACCCGCCCAGTTTGGGCGGGCAGGCCCACCCCTGGGCTGGGCACCCAGGCCCAAAACAAGCCTGGGCACCCAGCCCTTTTGGGACTGGGCTGAACCTCAACTAGGTTCCCCATTTTGGCGTTGTTTTGTCTCTAATTTGCGCATTTGGAGTTCGTTTTCTTCGCGGTTCGAACCTACGTTTAAACCGGGACGATCCCATCATCCAGGTTACCATTTCCATGCGTTTATTATATTAAATATGCACCTAAATATTTTTGCAACACATTTAAATCTCTTTTTGCATCATATGAAAAATTCCCACATCTATTATAAAAAATCATTTGCGTCAAATACAAATGAACTGAGGCCATACATCGCCCAACATTAGGAATATTAGATTTATTAGGATAGATCAATTCAATTAAGATATTAAGATTAGGATTTATTAAGTTTAGATCTGATATAGAAATCTAACTAGTTAAGATATTAAAATTATGAGGTTAGAATTTGATCTAGGAAATCAATCAATTAAAATATTTGGATTATGATAATTTATTTGATTAAGATATTTTGATTAGGAAAATCGATTTAGTTAAGATTTGATTAGGAAGATCAGTTTAGTTAGGATAATTAGAGTAGGGATTTAATTTGATTTCGAGAATCAATCTAATTAAGATTTGATTAGGAGAATCGATTTGGTTAAGATATCTAATTTATTAGGATTTTGATTAGATTTGATTATGAAATCAATTTAATTAAGAATATTCAAATTATTACGATATCGCCCCCAGACTCAACATTAACCAATAATTAATATCAGTGTGATCTTGAAGTCGTAAGCATCGTGAATGTGGGGTCCGATCGTGTGTTCAAGCTATGAAAATTAATAAATAAAATAATATAGTAATTATTCAAATAAATCAATTATTAAAAATATACATACGAAATATGTACGATAGAAACAGGCTGTTACATGAGTAATATCCAATGTATGCCAAATTTCATTGGTCGTTTTACATTTGGAGATGCAGTTGAACTCATCTGGAGTGATGACACAATGGAATGCGTTCAGTGCCCTCGCATTGGATTTGATCAAATCATTTTCCGCCTTTGTTCTTGAAGTCGTGTGTGTCGTAGGCTTCACAAAAGGAGTCAACGTGACGTCCTATAGGTCTTGACCTTCCAAGTAGATCATCATCTTAATCTTCCAACTTGGATAATTTGTTTCATTAAAGAGCGGTAGTTGAACAGTTCTTGAGATAGGGGTGAAGCGTTGAATGTCATCGTTGTTTGGATACTTCAACCTCGCTCTGATACCAATTGTAAGGACCGTCTACCTTGCAATACTAACAACAAACACTCTAGGTGGTGGTGAATAGAGTAATGGCGATAATTGTGTAATTAAAAATTAAACTTGCAAATGCGGAATAAAAAGTGCAAGAGGAAGATAATTAACACAATCAAGCAAATGCAAACACCAGAGATTTTACACCGGTTTCCCAACTTGGGTACATCCAGCTACACCAATATTCATTATGATACTATACAAGGTAGTGGATACACTCCCTACACAAGGGATATCCTACGCAAGGAATTTGTACACGCAACCAACCCTACACAACGGTTTAACTCCCACATAAAGAGAAACTAACTCCCACACAGAAAATTAGGGTTGTCCAACATAAGGAATCAACCAACCCTACACAAGGGTTAAACTCCCACAAAGAGAGTAACTAACTCCCACAAAGAGAGTTAGGGTTTCAAGTAAAATATGAAACAAATAAACTCTTACCTATGCCTTGATAAGATGAACTTACTCAATAATAAATGCAAGGCATGGAAGAGGAGCTCCAAGTGTTGAGATGAGCTTTGATGCACTTGGAAGATTTCCTTTGCGCTAGCTCCAATGCATGAAGATGAATGTGCTCATGAGAGGGAAATGAGAAATAGGAGTGGCTTTGAGATTCTTAATGATCTTCAATGATAACCAAATGTTTCCAAGAGTTCTAATAGAACTACTTCTCTCCTATGTATAGGAAGCCAAGAAAAACTCATAAAACCAAGCAAAAAATCCAAAGAGAAGAAATCTGCAACGGCTATTGTTAAGGCCAAAATTGACCAAGCTGACGAAGACTTGAAGCGCTGAGTTGGAGCCTTGTCAGATTCTGGAGTGGGACCCTTGGTTGGAGGAACCAGGGTCGAATGATGGTAGTTGGGGGTGATATGACCTTCGACCAATCCACGGGCGACCGTTGCGTCGATCGTTCGAGGGTGAAGGGCTCGACATCGACCTTCAATGTTGGATAGCGATCGTCGATCTGTACCATAGGGAGTCGTTAGGGGGATCGGATCTGGGTTCCGACCCAAATCCTCTGTGAAGCTTAAGTTAGTGTGGAACTTAAGGAAGAGAGGGAGCTTGGTGTAGCTGAGATAGACCCACAGAGGTTCGTCTCTAGACTGACAATGCAAGCTCGAATATAAGAATGGTTAAAGTGAGAAGATAGAGTTCTATGTCGTAGACCTCGTATCGTGAAGATGGAACCACTGTACCTTCGTTTGTCGGCCTATTTATAAGTAGCTCCTTCTTGATGATGTGTAATCGTTCCTCATTGATTGGGGCACGATCTTCTTCGAGATTCGAGTTAACAGTCGCACATTTACTCGGCCTCATTAACTCTCCCTCGAATGTCGGCGCTAGTCCAATGGTTGAATGACCTGTTCGTCCGACTCAGCTGTAACCTACTTAGAGCACGGAGGGTATTGGGTCGAGGATGCTAAATGGGTCGTGTATGCGGATTCTCAAATTGGATTCGTACACATGCACTAATAATGGCCTCCATCATTTGCACCTCAGGAGTCGGGCTGACTGGGACCAAATGATGAGTAATCTCTTTAAATGCACACAGATTTCAAAACATTTGATTTGATATGTGCCGCCAAAAACCCTTTCGTCTTTGGAGCAATCTCCGCTGTTTCTGGTGGCTGGCCTTGGACACGTGGCGCACATCGGATGTCAACCGGTTGGGTTTCTTCACATATAAGAGAAACATCAAAGAAAAGGTTGAGATTTTTCTGCTTCATCCTCTTCCTTGTTTCACGTGCTTGCTTCCAGCATCGCTTCTCTTAGAGATCACATGTTTCTTCTCAAGGTATCTCCCCTCTTCGATTCTGATTCTCTTATAGGTTTGTCAGTCATGTTTGCTCCGGTTATGTTCAAGGTGCCGACCCCTAAAGTGCTAGCAGAGTGCCTCCGGCCCCCTCGATGTGTGGAAGTTTACGGGAAGGGGAAAGGAATTTGGGTTGAGCCCAGCCTTCCCATTCGTCGAAGGCATCAGAGGTCGAAGGTCCCTGGAGTCATCTTAGACATGGCCCTTAGGTTTTCCTCCGATCTGACTGTCGAGGTTTGGCGGGGTTGTTTTTGTGATCCCTTTAGGGTTAAGGTACCCAATTTGGATGAGAGTGTGTGTTTTCCCACGAAAGGAGGAGGTTGGGGTGTATCTCAAATCTTTTCGATTAGGACTCCGATTCCTCCTTCACCCCTTCATTTTGGAGGTTATATTCTTCTCGGAGCTTTCCATCTGTAGACTCGCTCCTCAAGCTTCCCCCTTAGTTGGCTTCATCGAGTTGTGTGAGCTATGTGGAGTCTGCCCGACCCTCGGGCTGTTCGGGTATTTCTTTAGGATAATAGCCGACCCTCACCAGGTATGGTATCATATCGTTACCTGTCCGGGTACGAGGCTCATATACGACCTACCAGTTTCCGACCCTGGGTGCACAGATACATTCGTGTTAGTTGTTCTTCCCGACCTGGGGCCGTTGCTCAATGGTTGGAGTTCTCCAAATCCTAAGCTTGCGGTGGAGTCTCGGATGTCGTTGGAGCAGGCTAGAGCCAGGTTATCACTGAGCGAGGTCGAGGCGATGAAGTCTCTCTTGAGCCGACCGAGACAAGATAGGTCGACTCAGTATTTGTTGGATAACAATACGTTAAAGATCATTCTATGTAGCCCGGGTAAGGTATCTCGAATCTATATCTTTATCTCTGCCACTCACGGTAATTATCTTCGTTGTCTGCAGATATGATCAACGGTAGCCGATGCAGTGGGGAGTCCAGCTTGGACTGAGTCTGGAAGGAGTTGCGGAAGAAGAAGAGGATGGTCGAAAGGTCGGTGCTTGAACCGATCGATCGAGCACTCGTGTCAAGGGATCAGGTTCTCGGTCCCCCCTCCACGTCCACCAGAGCTCCTCCTTCGAAGGGGGAGAGACCAGGCAGGCCTCTAGGCCTTCTTCCCGAGCCTCTTCGAGGGAGGCCTCCAGCCAAGCTCCCATGCGGCCCCTTGTCCCTTTGGCCTCCTTCGTGGTTGCAGTGATGCCAGAGGTGGTCGACATCGACTCTGTCAACGTCATCGAGTCCATTGGAGGAGTTGGTTAGAAGAGGGAGATGCTCTCCTGCGAGGAGGAGGGGTCACTGAAGAGGAGGCGAGTAGATGAAGAGGACGCCATAGGGAAGGCAAGGGGGTCGCTCCTCTCGAGACTTTAGAGGCGGTAGAGACCCCTTCAATGCCCTCATTGCCCCACGATGCCCCTTATGGATCAGTGGTCATGGGGTGACATCATGTCGCCCATCCTGTTGGTCGGATCGATCCTTAGGGGGTTCGATCGAGCGTTGCTGCTCAATCGGCTTTCGTCTTGATCCTTGGGGCCAGTCCAAGGTGAGTTTCACCTGCCCCCTTAGCCATTGGCAAGGAGAAGTCGGCCCTAAGGAACTTTGGGATGATTGCCAGGGTGGTGGAGAACTCGATCCTCCCCAAGGATCTGGAGTTTCTGCAGAAGTTAGACCTCGAGAGGGTGGCCAACTTCATTATGGGGAGTAGATACCAGGTATGTCACCCGAGCCTTCGCTTTTTGGGGTCCCAGTTGGTCGATGTTTTTGACTAACCTTTACTTAGTTTGTAGATGTCCGTTCTCGAGGCCGTGCTATGCCGCCAGATTGCCGACTTGATTGACGGAGGTCGGCGGGCGGCAGACCCGGAGTGCAGAGCCCTCAGCTTTGAGGCACGGGCGAAGGAGGCAGAGAAGGCCTCGGGGAAGACCCTCGTGGACAAGGCGACGGTCGAGTAGGAGGAGACGAAGGCTAAAGACAGCCTTTCGTCGCTATCGGCCCTCCACAAATCTGTCAATCTCCAGTGGTGGACGGAGAGGTCCCAGCTCGAAGAAGAGCTGATGCATTCAAGAAGGAGATGATCGAGCTTCGGGCCAAAGTTTACGACTTCGAGAGGTGGGCGGAAGCTTGCTAGGTGGAGAAGGCCGAACTTCAAGCCAAAGTCGCAGGGCTCGAGGAGGTGGCTGCAAAGGAGAAAACCGAGCTTACGTCGAAGCTCGCGAAAGCGATGGAGGATTTCACCAGTGTCTTGGTGTCAGGAAGCGCTCCCCCTCCCTCTTAGGCAGGCCTCTTGTTTTTGCCAAATTTTGTAATCTTTTTAATTCGAATGAAAAGAAAAACTTATGTGACCTTGCGCCTTTATTAATGTTCCTTTTTTATTTGAATATCTGCGTCTCTGTGTGTATGACCCCTCAATGACCTAACTTGAAATTTCATAAAACCCCTTAGGCAAGTTATGTCGTGGATAGGTTAGGCATATTCACAGAATGAATGTAACCTTCTAAACCATGAATCATGCTTTTTTGGGTAGAGAGGGGCAAACCTCTTTCGGCATATGTGCCTGCAAGGGTCGTTCGGTGATGAGGGGCGAGGCCCCTTCGACTTACGGCTGACGAGGGTTGTTTGGTGGGGAGGGGCGAGGCCCCTTCGACTTACAGCCAATGAGGGTCGTTCGATGGCGAGGGACGAGGCTCCTTTGACTTGCAGCCGACGAGGGTCGTTTAGTGGCGAGGCCCCTTTGACTTGCAGCCGACGAGGGTCGTTCGGTGGCGAGAGGCAAAGCCCCTTCGACTTACGGCCGACATGGATCGTTTGGTGGTGAGGGGCTAGGCCCCTTTGACTTACGGCCGATGAGACGAGAGTATTTCGACTGATGTCAAATAAAGATCTACTTTGAATTCATAATGAACATGCATATGATAAAAAGTGAACGGTCATTTTACCCTTTTAGTACAATCATTGATAATACTTTCGTAGCTGTTCCACGTTCCAAGGATGAGGAAGTTCCCTATCATCCAAAGTAGTTGTCGATAGGAGGCGGGGCCGAGTACATGGATCACCATGTAGGGTCCCTCCCATTTTGCTGCGAGCTTCCCCTGCTTGAGGATCTCGAGAGTGAAAGCGGCCTTATGCAGCACCAAGTCGCCCACTCGGAAGCTGCGTTTGTAGACTTTTGAGTTGAAGTAGCGGGCCATGCGTCCCTTTTGTTCAATGAGGGTCGCTAAAGCTCGTTTACAGACCTCGTCCACCAATTGTAGGTTGAGCTCAAGGCCTTCGGAGTTTCTTTCTTCATCATAGAATTAGATACGAAGCGGTCACTCATTGACCTCCACCGGGACGATGGCTTCGCACCTGTAAGCCAGCATGAACGGTGTTTCGCCCGTCGAGGTTTTGTGGGTCGTTATATACGACCATAATGTGCCGGGGATCTCATTCGGCCAAGTTCCTTCGAGCCCGATTATTCTCTTCTACAGGGGCCTGAGGATGCTTTTGTTGGCTGACTCTGCCAAGTCGTTCAAATGGGGATGGGCGACGGAGGCGAACTGCAACTTGATCTTCAGCTCTGTGTAGAAGTCTCTGAAGCCGGTGCTGTCTAATTGGGTCCCGTTGTACATTACTATGGATTATGGGATGCCAAAATGAAAGACGACGGACTCCCAGACTAAGCTTCGAGCTTCCTTACAGGTGATTCGGGATAGAGGCTCTGCTTCGATCCACTTAGTGAAATAGTCGATCGCCACTATTAGGTATCTCCATTGCCCACTCACTAGCTTGAATGGTCCAAGGAGGTCTAGTCCCTATTTGGCAAAAGGAACTGGACTGGTGATGGGGATCAAATCAGTTGGTGGGGCCGAGCTGATCTTTGAGAACTTTTGGCAGGTCGAGCACCGTCGAACGTATTCGACGGCATCTTTGAACATTGTTGGCCAAAAATACCCTTGTCTCACGGCCTTCAAGGCTATGGACTTCTCTCTGCAATGGTTCCTGCAGTCGCCCTCGTCGATCTCCTGGATCACTTAGTGCGCTTTCTGTAGGGCTAAGCATTTAAGATAGGGGAAGATGTTATACATGGTCCATCGTCTTTTGTACAATGAACCATGTAACGGAACGAATTGGTATGCCTTCCACTCTAGCTTTCGTGCCTCCACTGGGTCGGTCGGTTTTTTCCCGATGTTTAGGTAACGGATTATTGGATCCATCCACGTGGCCTCTTGATCGAGGTTCAGCAGTTCTTGTGCCAGTTTGCTGGGATGGGTAGACGTTGTAGAAACACGGTCCGGCCGAGTCCCTCGAGGGAGGACGATGCAAGCCCTCAAGAAAATTTATCTCTATGTAATTGTACAAACATCTTGTTCAAAATTACAATAAGCTGTATGGTAAGAATTTATCTAAGTTAAATCATAATGTAGATATCATTAGAAACTTAGGTAAAGTTCTAAGACTTAAATACAAGGTCAAACATGTATCGAGATGAGGATCTCGATCATGGAGAAATGCTTGACCGTTAGTAACATAAGTCTAGAAAAGTTCGTGGTCGTCGATGTTTCGAGAAAAGGATATCGAAACATCGGATAAACCATTATGTCTTAGTCTTCACCGTGTAGCGGTGACGATGATCTTATGGTCGTTCGACTTGGCAAAGTCGGAGAAGAGACACAGGTGCTCATTGGAGAATGAGTTCACTGAATGACCCAACAAGAGTTATCATATGGTTATGATTGACCAATCTGTCAATAATAACTCTTAGTGATGATATGCAAGTTGGTTTTTTAACTTAATGTCATTGTACGAACATGTAAATGAACGGTGTCACTTAGATCTCTGACCAAGCTTCGAGGCAAGGCCGATCGAAAGGTCTTTGGTTGGGTGACATTTGAAGCGTACGAGGAGAGTAATGACCAAGATATGATTCGTCTCTCTCGGTCAATGGGAGTTAGTGTCGTAGTGTTAGTTCGATCTTTAGTGAAAACTCTGGCCAGAGTATGTTGGAAGATGTCCAACATTATTTGACTAAAGATCAATGGAGACTAATCGATTCCGAGCTATTGGGGTTGACAGTTTGACGTACCCTAGACTTGAACTAAAATGCATAGTTTTGACGAAGAGAATATAACTGCGGTTTTCATCACAGACATAGTCAGGGTAGTCCCGACAACACTCATGTCAATGAGTTAACCACATAAGTATGATACTGAAACAGGGACGACACTTGCTGCTCGTGGTTACTGTCGTCTGGGGCTTCGAGCCCCACCTGTAGCAGGGTCAGGCTGTAGGGTCTCACATAGAGTGAGACCTTCGTCTAGTAATACGTAGAAAGTAGGGAGAATAATCATTCGATGCAAGAGATAGAAAACTGCAAAGAGTTTGCAGTTAGCCTCTGCTTCAGGATAAATGATCCTGAGTGCAAGTGGGAGATTTTAAGCTTAGATAGAGACTATTTTGCATATGATTCAAACAGAGTTAAATGCGTCGTAAATTGTTTACGACCATATTTAATGAGATAAACGCGAGGAAAAGTTTACATGTAAGGCGGGAAATTCCCGGTCTAAACACATGATCGAACGACATCCAAAACTGTTAAGTAAGCACAAAAGGGCCTTACCCATGCCCAAACTAGGCATGGGTCAGCCCAGACTGACCTGGGCGCCTTACCCAGGCGCCTGATGCCTGGGCGCCCTAGGCGCCAGGCCTGGGCGCCCTAGGCGCCAGGCCCAGGCACCCAGCCCACCTGGCTAGTGCAGTGGGGCCCACACAGTGGGCCCTACATCTGGGTGCAGAAACCCTAGACTTGTGCGAATTTTTGACGGCTTGGTTTTTTGGAAAAACTAGCTTTGGGGTGATCTTTGGACGATCAATTGAAGGGTCAAACAGACTCGGATTGACTCGTCGTTTTTTCTACGCGTTCACCATTCAGCGCTCTTTGATTTGATAGGTTGTATCAAATGTGAAGCTCAACAGTGAAGGAGTTAAAATTCATGGAAGTTTGGCCTTTATGAAAGGCAAACTAACTTGAATTATTAACTCCAAAATATTTAGTCCCAAATCGAAAGTAAAGTAAAGGGGAGGGTCAGCCGTCTAAATAAATAGAGGCATGTCCCCTTTCTCTAAATTCGTCCCAAGCTTTAGATCTGAGCGGCTCCCAAAAGTTTGGAGCATGCTCGGATCTAAGCTTAAAATAAATATTTTTTCTCTTCTCCCTAAAATATCTCCCTTGCTCCTGAAGGGATCTAGCAAAGCCACGAAGGGGCTCGGATCGGATCCGAAGTCTTGACGGAGGATCCACTCAAGTGAAACTTTCTTCGGCACGTGGTTGGCTCTACGACAAGGGGTTGCTTGCCTCGGGACGCGGTGCGGTTCAGAAAGCGGTTCAGCTCGGGACCAGGAACGGCTCGGGAAGCGGTTCAGCTCGGGTCGGGGAGCGGCTCGGGATGCAGTTCAGTACACCTTGCCGGTGCAAGCAAGGTTTTGGGTATGTAGTTAATTAAGCATAGTATTTATATTATTACAGTAGCTTAGATCTATCTTGGGGCGGTCACACCCATCTCAAGATAGTAAAGATCCTAACTAGGGTTCTGATATCCTAAGGGCTTGCATGTTAAATAGTTTAACATTTTTCCACTGCATGACTTTTATTTTGCCTCTATCGTCTGTCCGACGTAGGACGAGCATACACTACTACATAACCGTCTTTCAGCCACGGACAAATACATTGCTGAAAGTCAGGACTCCGTGGCTGAAACTTTACTACCACGGAAAAAAATTCAGTGGCCGAAAATCCGTTGCCGATACCGTAGTCGCTAATGTAACGACCCTGTGCTATGAGGAATAAACACTAGAGGGGGTGAATAGTGTTTTATAGAATTATAAAGATTTTACGCCAAATAAAACCCTAATTAACCAATAAATGCGGACTGAAAGAAATGATCAACAACCCAAGCAAGAATGCAATGCTAACATGCAAAGTACCCTGGTTCGGTGCCACCCAAGTCTCCCCGACTTGTTACCGGTGCCCTAATCTAGCAACACCCGGATCCCCCACCGGATACTCTAGTAAAACCACTAGAGCTTCCTTTAGCCCACTTGTGGAAACCCCACAAGTGCAATCGACCTACAATCGATGTCTGTGTATCCCACAACCCGGGAACACGCAAATACCTTAATCCCACTACTAGGGACTAAGCACACTCTCACAAACCGAGAGCAAAATCTAATCTTGACTCCCACAACTTGGGATCAAGCCAACCCTCTTAACAACCGAGAGTATACAACAAATTATATGTATAGAGATTGAAATGTAAAGCTCTTACCACAAAATCCTATGCCTTGAGAAATACTTACCAATTTAGGGCTAGAATGGATTTTGAGGAAGTAGTTAGCACCAAACCCTAGCTCCACCAAGATGGACAGCAATAGATGGCTAGGGTGAAGTTGGTGACTTTGATTCAAGCTCTTAGCTTGAGGAGATCACAAAGAGTGAGAATCTCTCTTGAGGAATTAGGGCTCAAAGAGTAAGAGAGAGATTCTTGTGAGATGAGAGAGCTTAGAAATGGAGTTGAGTGGCTCTTCTCTTGGATGTGAAAATATCTCTAATATCAGCCTTGATTCTCTGGTTTGAAGCAACTCAAACTTATATAGGAAGAGACAAAACGGTCACAAAAATCGTGGCATTAAATGCCCAACGGATCTATTTCTGAAGCTGCTTAATCGGTCTAAGAAGGATCACTGACCGATTAGTTTTGCAACTAGTCGGTCGGTGAACCTTCTTGAACCGACTAGAAGGTTGACAGCAAAGATAGTGAAATCAAGAGATAGAACTAGTCGGTCTAAGAAGAAACACCAACCGACTAGTTTGACAACTAGTCGGTCGGTGAACCTTCTTAGACCGACAATTGATCAACAGTAAATGAGCTGAATTTCACAAGGAAAACTAGTCGGTCTACGAAGGATTGCCAACCAACTAGTTGGACAACTAGTCAGTCGGTGAACCTTCTTGGACCGACTAATTGGTCAACAAAAGGCTTGAATTTATTAGGATAACTAGTTGGTCTGAGAAGGATTTCCAACCGACTAGATTGTCATCTAGTCGGTCGGTGAACCTTCTTGGACCGACTAGTTGATCAACAGTGAATAGGCTGAAACTAGCAAGGATGGGTAGTCGGTTCAAGAAGGATTTCCAACCGACTAGATCGTCATCTAGTCGGTTGGTTCTTCTACTTGAACCAACTAAGATGCATATGAAGCCATGAAAAGAAGCGATAAGCTACGGGAAACTTTCTAATGGCTTCTAAGGCAATCCTAGAGATAAGATATGATAGTTATGAAGATTTCTAGGCAAGTACTACTTAAGGCTTAACATTCTATGAGATGAAGCTAGAAGACAATATAAATAACTTGACGAACCGTCTTCAAAGCTTCAACATGGAGAATCCGAATCCCTTGACTTCATGAATAACTCCTTGAGCTTCAACAAAGCTCCAGGCACAACGATCACGCGTTCTGAGGAAGTCTTGGGACGTCGCTTGAGATGTACAAAGTAATTTGGCGACGATCTCCATAATTCTTCATGGTCTTGAGTCTTTTAGTTGAATGTCTCCAACGTCATAATCTTTGATCCTCAAGGTGTCTTTGATGCTTTTGAATCATCCATTCCTTTGTTTTCTTTGGATTGAATCTCCATTCATTTGTTGATGCCATTGGCTTGAGGTTTGAGGTAGCCTTTGAGTTCTTCAAGCCAATGCTTCACCATTGTTGATTTACCAAGTCCTCCACTTGAATCAACACGTGTAGTCACTTTTGATCTTATTGAATCTAATTGGTGACTTTTTAGCTAACTGCAAACACATGAGTTAATCACAATGATTTGTGTTTGATCATCATCAAAATCAAGGTGGAGAGTCCAATACTCAACAGCTAATACCGCCTTTGCCTATAGACTTTTTCGTGGCCAATAATCTGCCACGGGTTAACGCCCATGGATGTCCGTGGCCAATAATCCGAATAAAAAACTATATAAAAGTATCTGCCATGGACAAATCCGTGGCGGATACCTATTTAAGTCCACGACAAAGTCTGTGGGCAATACGTATAGGCCACGGATACTGGGCATGAAGCTGACATAATCCGTGCACACAAACCGTGGGCGAAAAATATCGGCCACGGACTCTTCCATGGCCTTAAATAGTATCAGCCACAGATTTGTTCGTGGCTATTACGTATTGGCCACGGACAAACCCGTGGCCATATCTTGCTATCAGCCACGAATTTGTCTGTGGCTGATAGTATAAATTGTTTTTTTTTAAAATTGCAGTATTTTCATTATATAATAAACAATATTTTATAACAAATATTTACCTGTATATATAACAAAATAAAGCAAACAAATATTAAAAAGAAAATGCAAACATCTAATGATAGCATTGTATCAAATAAAATATATTATACGTACATAGCCAACAGCCGCAGTTTAAAATTATGTTTATGCTAATATTTAAAAAATAAAATCCTAACACCCTACAACTCCATCGCCACATCCCCATGACCGCACCATCGCTATCGATCGCATCGCCATCGCTATCATCGAACGCCTCCATCGTCGCCATCGCCACCAAGCCCGCTATATACCGCCATCGCCACCATCGCCATCGCCTCTATCCATCACCACCGTCACCATTGCCCACAATCCCTCTCCCCTCGCCATCGCCATCGCCACCCTCATATCCTGAAGGACCTCCATCGCCAATCCTGTCGTCGCCATGTTGACCCTACCAAAAAATATTATGTTAGACTGTAAAACAAATAAAATAATAAACGAGGATAAAAAGAAAAAATTATAAAATTTAAGTTTGACAAGTAATGCTTCAAATTTTGAGTTTCCCCATAAAACAAGAGTGCAATTGAGTGCACGTGTGACCCGGTCGAAAGCGAAGGTCACGCGCGCTGGACAGATTCTGCCTAGAAAACTGGGCAGAGTATGCCCAAAAAACTGGGCAGAAGTCTGCCCAGTTTTTTGGGCAGAATTCTGCATAGTCCACTCCCTCCATTTCTCCATCCATCCCTCCATCCCTTCCTCTCACGCTCTCTCAAACCCTAACACTATGGTTCAAAACGATCGGAGGAGGAGACGAAACCCAAACCCTAAATTCCTAAAGTTTACAGAAGGAGAAAGAGGAGAGGATTCCACTTCCAAGAGGTAGGACTCCCTACTTGTAGCTGAATTTTAGTTTGGGAATGTTGTAGGATTTTTACCATTAAGTAGTGTGAAAGTTGGAATTTTTAGTTGAGATTAATGTTAAACCAATAAAATACAAACTTGCAAATGCATCCAATAAAATGCAAGTTGACTAATACCCATTTTGTAAACTACTTAGAAATACCCACATTTAGTGCAAGCTTTGTAGTTCCATTATATCACCCTAATAGATTTAAATGCAATTCCCTCAATGTTGTGTGCTATTCTACTTAATTTAAATGCTAAATAATCATAGGGGAAACTCCACTCTGCGAATCATTCTAACCTTAACACTAACACTAACCCTAGCCCTAAAGCGTAGCCCATCTTGATATGTATCAATGTGTGTTTTGATTTTGATCCATGTGCCTTATGTACATAGGTACTTTCTAGTGATCGATAAATATACGCAGACCCAGACACAAAGTGTTATAGGTGATATGCTATATGGTTATAGGTGTGTGTGTGTGTGTGTGTGTGTGTGTGTGATATATATATATATATATATATATATATATATATATATATATATATATATATATATATATATCATATATATGATATGTGTGTGTGTGTATGTGGGAGGGGAGGGGGTGAGTAAAGATAGATAATTGTTTGTTTTCTGCATTGGTATTTGGGATTAGTTTTGATAGTTGAAAGTGATGGCGCTTGTGCCCTCTCCTTTCTCTATTAAACTCTAACTCCCAAATCCACCAATAATGTATTGTTGTACAGATTTCTAATAAAGACTAACGCTTACCTTTCATATATATATATATATATATATATATATATATATATATATATATATATATATATATATATATATATATATATAATTCTTAATTAATCCAAACAAATCAAAGTTTGGATATAATTAAGTAGTAGGATGGTATCATACTTGAAGTTCATGGACATATAAACGAATTCATACTCAAATAGCGACTACCCTTCAGATGCAGAACTGATGTTCTCCGTAGTGCAGTGCTGATCCAACAAAGTAATCAGCAAATCTAGAATACAACAAAAATCTAGATCTAAATTAGATAGACATGCATGCATTAAGTAAGATATATTGGTTAAAGACTACACAGAGTTACAAATCAGAACTGGGATTGTTGGGTATGATATTAGTCATGACAGTTGTACGTAGCATAAAGCTACGGCAACAACTATTGCTACCAACTCCAACCCCCTCAGTGTAGAGTAGGATTGCGGTTGTAGGTGCAGTAGCAATAGCCATGGGTCGAAAACATCTAATAGTTGGAGGAGGTTGGCGGGGAGAGGCAGGGTATTTTACCAATTAGTTTGCAGGATTAAGCTTTTTCTTCACCGATCAGTTCGAGCCTCCTCACATGCGCTTCCTCGAAGGGGTGGTTCTAGTTGCTGGTGGAACCGTCTTAAAGAATGTTGACATGGCGATGGACGCATCAAACGTCAAGGTGTTCTCCCTAGGATCCGCATTCATTGTTTACAATGAAGAGCCTCAACCTGCATGCAACTCAGTAGATCTTGAGAAGGTTGGATTGAAGAGATGCGAAAGGTTGTGGCCTCGAAATCAAAGACGGGTTTTAAAGTTATTGGCCACATATTGTTATTGGACCACATTGTCGCCTGCAGTTCACCAAGGTCACAAAGTAGGGAGTGCTTTCTTTCTCTACAAAGAAAGAGAAATTAAAAGAAAGAAATCGTCGGTTATAACGCATTCACTTGAACACTGTCACTTGAAACACTGTCATCGGATCTGTTATACATATTCAAAGTGACTGCGTTCTCTAATTCTTTCTTGAAACCATCGGATCTGCCTTCTCTAATTCTTTCCCATTATACAACATAATCTAATAATGTACGGAGGACTTCATTCAGTGACTCCGCGATCGCCCAAACAAATCTGGGTTCTCTAATTCTTCCCCATTATACACGATCCAGAAGCTATGTATACTGGGTCCTCTCTCTCTCTCTCTCTCTCTCTCTCTCTCTCTCTCTCTCTCTCTCTCTCTCTCTCTCTCTCTCTGCGGATCAAAATTGGAAAGGTTTGCCCAAATTGGGGGCGCGGGCTCCCCCAATTTGGGTAAATTTTTTTACTAGCAACAGACTTTTAACCACGGACTTATCCGTGGCCATTACTATTATTGGCCACGGAATTATCCCTGGCTAATACGTAACAGCCACAACATATTTCTTCACCACCTTTCCATAACTAATAGTTATCGACCACAGACAATTCTGTGGCTGAAGGTCAACTAACGCCCACGGAATTGTCTGTCGGCAATAATCTGTGGGCCAATTTTTTCCGCAACCACGGAAATTCATCCACGGAAAAATCCTGGCTGATAGCCTACTAAGAGCCACGGATTTTTCCGTGGCCGAATTTCCGTGGCCGAAGACCTTTTTTTCACCAGTGGTAGAAATGTACCCTAAGGGTCCCTAAAACCCCATCATCTGGACCCGCCAGCGCCCGAGCCTGCCTAGGCCCAGGCCCAGGCGCCCTGGGCTTGCCCTGCCCCCCCCCCCCAGATTTTTTTTAAAAAAACAGCCTTAACAATTAAGGCTTTTTGGTCTTTTGGCTACTTTGGTATTTAAAACTCTTTTAAATAAACTTATTGGGCTCGTTTGGACTCCGATTTGAGCGCGGTTTGAACCTACGTTTAGACCGGGATGATCCCTTCATCCACGTAATCTTTTCTACGCATTTATTTAATTAAATATGGCCTTAAACAATTTAAGACATATTTAATATCATTTTGCATCATATGCAAAAAAGTCCACATCTAAGCTAAAATCCCCTACTTGCACTCAAGATCATTTATCCTGAATGCAGAGGCTAACTGCAAACTCTTTGCAGTTTTCTATCCCTTGACATCAAATGCATATTCTCTCTAATTTCTACCTATTGCTAGACAAATATCGCACTCTGTGTGAGACTTTACAGCCTGATCCTACTACAGGTGGGGCTTGAAGCCCCAGACGACAGTGACCACGAGCAAAAGGTGACGTCCATGTTTCAGTATCAAACTTATGTGGTTAACTTATTGACATGATTGTTGTTGGAACCACTCTGACTGTGTCCGTGATGAATTCCGCGGTTTTAATCTCTTCGTCAAAACTATGTCGTTTAACTTAAGCCTAGGGTACGGTCAAACTGTCAACCCCAATAGCTCGAAGCCAGTTAGTCTCCATCGATCTTTAGTCAAATAATGTTGTACATCTTCCAACATACTCTGGCTAGAGTTTTTACTAAAGGTCTAACTAACACTACGACAATAACTCACATTTATAGGGAAAGACGAATCCTATCTTGGTCCTTACTCTCCTCGCACGCTTCAAATATCACCCAACCATAGACCTTTCGACAGGCCTTGCCTCGAAGCTAGGTCAGGGGTCAAAGTGACACCGTTCACGTACATGTTCATACAATGACCTCAAGTCTAAAGACCAACTTGCATGTCATCACTAAGAGTTATCATTGACAGATTGGTCAATCATAACCATATGATAACTCTTGTGGGTCGTTCAGTGAACTCATTCTCCAATGAGCACATGTGTCTCGTCTCCGACTTCGCCAAGTCAAACGACCATGAGATCATCGTCACCGCTATACGATGAAGACTAAGACACAATGGACTATCCGATGTTTCGATATCCTTTTCTTGAAACATCTACGACCGCGAACATTTCTAGACTTATGCTACTGCCGGTCAAGCACTTCTCCATGATCGAGATCCTCATCTCGATATATGTTCGACCCTGCATTAAGTCTCAGAACTTTACCTAAGTTAATTTCTAATGATAACTACATTATGATTAACTTACATAAATTAAGATTTGAATTAAGATTTGCAAGTGACCATTTTTTGATATCCAGCTATTTATTAATAGCTAATGTCTATTTATTAAACGATGCATAATTGCCAGCTGCTCGTCGTTTAAATGTTGTTTATGACACCGATGAAGTATAATTATCTTTATCATTTTATTACTGATAAGCCGTTGCAAGGAAGTAATGAAATTAACTAGAAAGTTGTAGATGAAGGGAATTGAACCCAGGACCTCTTAAAGAAAGAGGCAACTGACGCACCCGGAACCTACACCTAGATTCCACCTAGCGGTGTCACGATCGCTAGGCGTAGTATGACCCCTAGGTGTCAATTCCAGGCTCTATCCGCAAGCGAACGGTGTCAAATTATAGTATAAAAGATGTCGGATCCCACAGGGATGGTGACAGTGTATTCAGGGTCTCGGATTATTTGTATATCTCGAAGTGAGATAGCTGTCAGGTTGAAAGGATTGGTGGTGGTATTGTTGTTAATTCAATAATAAAAGGAACTGGGGTATTAGGGATCACCACTAAGACCGTCGGGATCGATGTTGGAATATGATCCTTACGTTACATTAGGATTAGGGGATTATCTCTCAATTCGTACCACTCTCGTGGGTTAGAATTTCGAGGTATTTCGGTGGCTCTCGTTGACGCAATGGCGGTAGCCATCAACGTAGCAATATAGTTCGTCGGTGAATCCCCTCAAGGCACGAGCCAGGCATGGTCACAAGCCTTGATTAGATCCACCGATTTCCCTATTCGAACCCCAAGGATATCCCTTAAGCTCATCAATTCCACAGACCGTGGGTATGATCTCAGTGCGGGTTATCCTAGGGATCTGATAAGATCGACCGAAATACTCCCCTTCATTCCTAATCCAACCTAGAGATCCAGATCTACATCTCCCTCCTAAGGTCTTAGGGCTAACCTATCAACCCTAGAAGAGACTACTCACACATGGCAATATTGACAAACAAAAATGCGGTTTTTATCAAAGAAAACATCGTAGTAAATTAATCAATTAAGAATCAAATTACTTACACACCGAAGACAGTGAAGAACAGTCGCAAATAATAATCCAAAAGAAAGCCCAAGATTCCAGAACGCAAGAATAGTAGATCTCCAAGAAATAATTCAATAATCTCCAAAAAAACCTAGGTTTAGATCTAACAAAACTATTTCTAATCTCTGCTGCTCTCAAAACGTAATTCAAAATTACAAAAATGAACGAACTCCCCTAAAGGCGCACCCCAGATCCACTCTTCACTCCCAAGCACGCATCAGACGGCCGCGAGAAATTTTTGAAAATAGCCTTCAGTGTCGTCGACCGAGTCAGTGACTCGGTTGAGCAGGAGCTTGCTCGGTCGAGCAGGAGCTTGCTCGGTCGGCCGCTCGGTCGAGCAGCCGTCTTGCTCGGTCGAGCACGTCAGTAAGTCGGTCTTCTCCAAAAATGTTACTCTGTATGCTTGGCCCGAGTCAGCTCTGTTCGGTCGAGCAGCCAACTGACTCGGTGGCTGTGAGATCTACTCGGCTCGAGCAGGAGGCTGATTGAACTTCGGGAATGAGAGCTGCTCGACCGAGCACCTTGAGTGCTCGGTCCGAGCGGCATGTGTATCTGCTCCTTCCTTCGTCTTGTCTCTACTCGACCGAGCAGCTACTCTGCTCGGTCGAGTCGCCTGGGAAAATATCCCCTGAAGCTCCTGACAGCTCCTCCTCTCTTCCTGCACTCTCCTACACTCCTTCCATGGCTCCCAAAACTCGACGAACTCCTGTAGAGCTTCGCCAACGGGCTCACTGGCATGTAGATGTGTCCATATCCAAAAATGGGTCCCAAATCGCTCGAAAATCCTTGAAAATCCATAAAACCCTATGAAACTCGAATATAGCGTTAGAATTGCAATAGCGTAGGAAAATACGGGATTTGGGTGCGAAAATGGCATGAAATGCAATGGCATGATGCTATGGAAAGATGTAAAATATGGACACATCAAAATCCTCCAAGCTTACCTCTTACTCGTCCTCGAGGAAGACGAATACTAGGTATGCTGGGAGAAAAACAAAAGGAAATAAAAACAAAAATAAAAGCGAGTACAGATGGATGGATGGTGCTAAGAGTGTTCAATCAGATCTCAAACCTCAGCAATATGTCACGATGCTCCGAATGGTAAACCGCATGCTAATGGGATTTTCAAGTTTTACTATCATATGTCTAGCATGCAATAGAGACAAAAATAGGGATCTTCTAAAATAATGCCATCAACTCATATCAATCTCATGCAATCTATAGAGTCTAGTATAAAAAGAGTTGGCAATGCACTTTTCAATCAATAGATGCAAGTGGAACATGTAAAAGTCACACCAGCATGCAATAAAGAATGGAAATAAGTCATGATATTCAAATACTCATTTCGAATCGTGAAAAATCTCCAAAACTAAAGTATTTCGTAAATTTCAAGTATTATCTAATCTCCCCGATGTGCACTGTCTCTACTCTAATGGTATACTCACTCATATGATCAATTGGTTCACCCCCTAAGCTTAGCTCGAGGCATCGCATCTAGGAATAGGCTATGAAAGTTTTTGTCTTTTCCCAAGTAATTGTGATAGCTTCTAATAAAGAAATATGGAACAATTTTATTTATTTCTTTTCTTTCTTTTTCGTTTCTTTCACATTTTTTTCTCTCTCTCTCTCTTTTCTTTTTCCTTTTATTTAGAAGCTATATTTTTTTCTTTTGGGATTTTTGGGAAGTAGGATGCGGTAAGGGTAGCTGTGTGGGTGAAACTTATTGATATGTAGAGAATCATAAAGATATGTGGAGAAGGAAAATAATGGATCGCTCGGTTCACTCATTAGAGGTGCACAATGGTTCAATATGATAATACTCTAACTAAACTCATAACTAGCATGGATATTTTCATTCATCTAGATGAATACTGAAAAGCACGCAATAATAAACACAATGACATCAAGCATACAAACAGAAGTGAATGAGATAACAAGCAGATGCTCCAAGTGTTCTAATGATGCGTGAACCTAGGTGCATTACCCAACATAACGCATACTAGATACTATTTCATGCATTTGATTTTCAATTCATAACAGGCATTAATTCAGATAGATCAGCAAAAGAATGTGCACGCATATAGAAAGTAAAACTGAAACTAACCTAAATAGCATGGCATAAAATAATAAGCACTGTGAAAAGCTACTTAGGGCAACGAGAAGTATCATCATGCAGAGCCATCTCAGTAGAAAGAGAAAAAGGGTGGAGAAAATAAAAGAATGAAAAACAGGTATGCATGCATGGCAAAAAATGAAAAACGTGATGCTGAATGAGAAAAAAATATAAAAAAGTGGAAAATGAGTGGAAAAGTAAACTAAAAAAGCTGAAAAAGAAGGAAGAAAAATATAAAATAAAAATAAAAATAAAGCGATAGCACTCATCCCCCAAGCTAAATCCAGCAGTTTTTCCACTGCTGAGAAAATGCTAGTATGCAGGAGATGTTGCTAGAAAGGGTGGGTGGGTGGGTGGGTGGATAGAAAACGGATAAAAAATAAAACTGTACAAGAAGAAAATAAGACGTGGTATGATGCAATGCATAGAAGATGATGTGTATGCAAGAAATGATGCATGGTGGGTCCTCCCCCAAGCTATGTAAGACAAGGACCCCAAACAGACAGATGGGCACAATAAAATGTGAGGGAGGCAAAAAGTGAATATGGACAGAATCAAGCAGGGGCACCACCCTCTAGAGGTGGTGGTGGGTCCCACTACTGTGGATCAGAAAATGTGGGGGGTGGATGTGACTCGACATGTGGGTCAGTTTGCCAATGCCTAACTAGGTTACGGAGACGTGGGAGGTCATGTTCAACGGACTGTCTAGTAATGCCGCCTCCCTGACCTATGAGTAGGAGCATGGCATGAACTGATCGCCCTAGTCAGTGTCACGGAAGGTAACGTCATATGATGTGTTGCTGATATGAAGACGCTCGGGAGGGGTTGGGGCGTTGGTTGGTGGAGGTGTAGTGGTGGATGATTTGCCAACTATATGGTTCTGTGTGTGAGCGTGTACGAGGCGTGCGTCGAGTGGGCCTAGGGTTTTATGTGTCGGTGTCGGTGTTTGTGGCTCTTGCACGGCGTGGCAGCATCTTACAAGCAGTATAAAAACGTGCAGCAGTATGTAAAGTATTTAGGGGAAAGGTTGTACCGACACGAATGATGTGGCGATGTGATTGGTCACGTGACTGCTGCTGATCGGGAGTATCCCCCAAGCTGCTCCTAGAATTTCCCTTCTATGTAGATGACACGTACCTGAAATAATAGAGAGTAATGTTAGGCGAGGAGAACTAATGTGCATAAATCGACCGAGCGGGAGTCTAGCTCGGTTGAGGCTTAGGGGGTATGTGAAGGGGTGTTTGGGAAAGGCGAGGGGGACTTGAAGAGGAGGGAGAGGGATGGGTATTTGAGTGGAAGATAGGGAGGGGAAAAGGTTAACCGGGAGGAGGTGGTGGCGGCCGTGGGCGACTCGGGAGGAGGTGGCAGTGGCTGTGGGCGACTCGGAGGAGGAGGCGGCGGCTGTGGAGATGATTAGGGTAGGGTCGCTTAGGGCAAGGGTTAAAGGATGGGTTAATGTAAGTAAATAGCTCGAACCCGGCTTAAAACAAGACCCGCAGTCAACCACGGCTGACTCGGTCCGAGCAATCTGATTGCTCGGTCGAGCTAGTGATTTAGATAAATCAAAATATAATTCGAATGCTCCCTTTATCCTGCTCGGTCGAGCAAATAGTTACTTGGTCGAGCAGGCGACCGCTCGGACCGAGCTGATTCTGCTCGGGCCGTGTAGGCAGAACGACATTTTCGAGCTCTTTTCTTGTGTATGCGCCACTCGACCGAGCAGATCGACCGCTCATACCGTGCAAAGACCACTCGGGCCGTGTAGACAGAGTGACATTTCTTCTTTGTTTTGGCGACCCTGTGCTGCTCTGCTCGGTCGAGTTGCCTGGAAAAATATCCCCTGAAGCTCCTGACAGTTCCTCCTCTCTTACTGCACTCTCCTCCACTCCTCTCATGGCTCCCAAAACTTGGCAAACTCCTGTAGAGCTTCGCCAACGGGCTCACTGGCATGTCAGATGTGTCTATATCCAAAATGGGTCCCAAATCTCTCCAAAATCCCTGAAAATCCATAAAACTCTACGAAACTCGAATATAGCGTTAGAATTGCAATATCTTAGGAAAATACAGGATTTGGTCATGAAAATGGCATGAAATGCCATTGCATGATGCTATAAAAAGATGTAAAATATGGACACATCAGCAACAGTTCAGACCCTATTACCACAACTCGCACTTCCAGCTATGTTGAAGTGATTTTATAAATTTATATAGAAATTGAAAATCAGCCGGGTAGAATCCGGGTAGACACGGGTTGGTGGGTGAAATTTGTGCCCGACTCGGATTTTATTCGGGTCGGCCAGGTCGACCTGGTTTCTACCTGACCTGAATAGATCTCTACCCATACCTGGTTAAGGAGGTCGGGTTTGGGTCGGGTCGGGTTCATTTTGCCACACCTAAAAAGAAGTTGATGGCGAATCAATATATATGTGTTATTTGGAGAAACAATTTCTTGTAATCTCATGCATTGCATGCTCAGATTCATAAATTTGATTCTTTACCAGAAGTAATCTTAGAAAATAATTAGTTAGCGTAGAAATATATGATTAGTGGACACAGGCGTGTGCTTCGACACACACATGGGTTGTCGGATAATACAATTATCCGAATCGTAGATATGACGACACTTGTATACATGCATATGTTTGCCGTCCTAATATATATTTAACTCCTATAGGTGTATGTAGTTGTTTACGAAAGCACCTAGTAGTAAAAAGATATATACACCATTTGGTCTTGTCTAAAGTAAGTATAATCACATCATATTTACATATTGTTGAGGTGGATTAAAGTTTTGCAACTTTAGAAGTGTCTGGCACGGACTTAGAGTCATGATGTGTCTAAAATTGTCAGTAAGACAAATTTTAGTTAAGAAAAGCGTCTGGCACATCATAGGTAGAAACAGTCTTGATCATTGAGATCGCTCTTTTATTCCTTTTGATTGTCAATATACTTGTTTTCGAGTAAACTTACATAAAAACTTGTATTGAGGATAAAAGACATTTGCTATGAAGAACATATTTTATATTGGGCTTATTCCTATCACAATCCTTACTTATCCATATCCATAATATTTATGAAGCACAATAGAGGACACGTACAACAAAACATGGTCTCGTGGGCACGAAAAATTCGTAATAAGGTGGCCATAGGGGCATGACAATACACATGTGTATGTGGATGCATATGTACTTCCATGTAATCGAAGTCAAGACCTATAGTGAGTAGGATGTATTCTACTAAAGATTAAAACAATGATATAAAATTTCAATTATAAAAATCATAGCTTCTAATCAAGTAGTAAAATCAAACAATTTTTATTTGAAAAAATCCAATCAATACATTGGTTCATGTAATGTTTAGAATGTGTTGTCATAGTACACTTTTAGTTCTAGAGATCAATTTTATATTTCTTTTTAAGAGATGTGGCTCTAAATTGTCTGGCATGCGACCTTTAGGTTTTATTTTGAGCCGACATGCCTCTAATGATCAACTTTTTAGGTTTTGAAATTGGATACGGTCTTGGAGCATCCAATACATGTTGTGGAACTAGTGCCATGCAAGTGTCAGTGTCTAACACATATATGTCACTTATTTTCAAGTGTCTCTACTTCATACCTGTCATAGAAGATCATTTATTAGGTAAACGATACCTCAAATCAAACTTCTTACGATTTTTTAATTTAATATACTACCCTTTTTACTATTTAACACTTTGTACAACTTTTCTGATGTTTAATATCTTAAAATTTTCTTCATTTAGTTTTCCGCTCGAATAAAGTTTTTTTCTTTTTTTTGAATTGAACAAAATGAACTACCTAATGGCATTGAAGTAATGATAGCACCTACTGAGGGTTAAGCCGGTACAAAATAGAATGATAATGGTGGTGATAATTGTAGTTGGTGAAGGTGATGGTGGTGTTATAGAAGGAAGAAGAAAGTAGTTATGCTAATGGAAGCGAGAAAATGGGTTCAATTTTGTGTAATGTTTTCCCCTTTCGTTCAGCTTGTTTAGGTTATAGAGGTAATGGAGATATAATGATACTATAGAATGACATAAGATCGATACGAATTAGGTTAATTCCAAAAATACCTTTATGTTTCATCATTTTCCAAAATATTATACAGGATTTTGACAATAACAAAAAATAACTCAAATTTGCTTTTGCCGAAAATAGTACCTCTAACGTGTTACAAGATATATGTAATTTTTTGAAATGTTATTAAAAATTAAGCTAGTAATTTAATACTTATAAAAATATCGGAGGAAGTAATTTGAGCATGTTTAGAAAGATTGGGATAGTTTTCCATGAACAATGTTAGAGGTCATATTTTGATATAATGAAATTTAAGATAATTTTCTGCTATTTTCAAAGTTTAATGAAGTATTTTGGGAAAAAAAAAGTAAAACATACAGGTAGGCTTTTTTTGTTGAAAAGTAGCCTAATCATTATAGAGGAGTGCAGTGATGCTCATGAAGATGAGGGAGGAAATGAATTTACTTTCTTAAATTAGAATTTACTTAAAGGGAAAATAGAAGAAGTCGGAGGAAAAAAGAGAATAAATTATAGTTAGAGGAGGAGGAGGATGTGTTGTGGACGAGCGAGGGAAGGGGAAATATGTGATTCAATTTAGTTAAGGTTTGGATTTAATGAAAAAGTGGAAAAGTTGGAAGAAGAAGAGGACATAAAATCAAATGGTATAATGTCTGATGGTAGCAAATCTAAATACTTGAAAGACTTCGATGTATGTACTATGTAAAAGAAAAACAGTAATTGGTGCTAACATTTTAAAAGAGGAAACTTTCAGGTGTTTTTCGCAAAATAAGCCATAGAAAATACTTTAAGAAATTTTTTGCCATTGAATCTTCCCTGAGCAGCACCATGTGAGAGGATTTTTGAATATAGAAAAAATAGATGGGCCCAAATGCAGTACAATGACTCAGACTCCCCAAGGCTATTGCTTTCTACAGTGATTTTTTGTAATTTCTGTCCAAAGTGAAGCCTGACGATCAGTTCTTATGTTTAGATCTAGAATGTCAAATTTTTTGCATAGTTTATATCTAAAGTTGTAAACCCTATTAAATCTGGGCCATTCAAGTAAAGGTGGAGTGAAGTCTAGCCATTGAACAAATCTCATTTCTCGACTCCATTTTCTATTCTCGTATTCTTTGTTGTCTAATTGCCTTTTTATCTTCAACGCTAATCACACCTCCACCTCGTTAGCCTCCTTTTCTATCTGCTATCTTCTACATCACTCTCTCTCTCTCTCTCTCTCTCTCTCTCTCTCTCTCTCTCTCTCTCTCTCTCTCTCTCTCTCTCTCTCTCTCTCTCTCTCTCTAGCATTGAAATCCCTTGTTTCACAGATTATGGCCTGCATCAGGTTAATCCAATATTTTCTGATAGTAGAGTTAATCCACACCCGAAATTTTTGTGATGAATGCTAAGATGAGGAAGAGTAGAGATAATCCACTTGGGCAATGCAATTTATCCTAACATTACTTTAAAAAATATATTTTTGGCTTACATCTCAGTTTTGCGCTGCTTGTCTCCTACCTTTTGGATGGACATCCAAATAAAAATCTAACATATCCGTCTTAGGGCATGTTCTTTACCAAGCAAGTTGGCTTGGAATCCTATTTTGAGCACTACTCCGTAACTATTCACGCGGATTCCATCTGCATCTTTGTAACAGCCGGTACTCACTATTCGTAATACGGCTGTGCGTATAGGAATTTCGGGTACGTGATTGGTCCATTGCTGTGTATGTGAGTCTTGTCGTTGAGTCGATAGGGCTGTAGCACCTTGGTTGCATCCTTAGCAAGCCAACCCCCGACGTGTGCCTAGCTCGGGATTACTGTCGCCTTTGGACCCCATGTCCTTTGTACGCTTTTCGTGCACGTAGTCTTGTTCGTGCACGTATTTATTTTAGACTTTGTCTGTATCCGAACCCTATAGTGTAACGACCGATCTTTATCGATGTTATTACATGTATTCCTCTCGCCCAATTTTTCGTCTGTATCCGTAGTTAGGCGTATCCGTCCCCGTGCACGTGTCAACCTTTTTCATGTTAATTATTTCTATCTTTATATTAAGCCACTTAGTTAATTTCATTATTATTGTTATTATTTTTTTTAGTATCTCTTATTAATTTCAACTTTCGAATTTAGAATTTGAATTTCATATCTCCTTTTAAAATTTTAAATTTCAACATACCTCTTATAAACCCATTAAATAAATTGATTTCTATTAAACCCATTGATTACAATCACATTATTTATATTTCAAAGTTTTCCTATTGTAGCTAGCCCCAACTCTATGGCTGAATCCATCACTCACGCACACAACTTTAACACACACACACACACACAAACCCCCCACAACACTAGACCCAGCCCTCTATATTGCAAACCCTAGGGCCCTAAAACAAGAAACAAATCAAAATGAAATCAATAGAGGACAGCCTGCCAACAATTTCCCCTACAAAACAATTGGTAACGCATACAACCCACTTCCCTTTTCTCTTTATAGCTCACCAGCCCCTATCTCTATCATCTGACAAGCCGAACCCCCCTACACCCTTAAAACCCAATTTTAAAACCATATGACCTAGGGTCTTCACGTGCAACCACTCCCTCCTTTAAAAGCATCACCCTACTCTAACCCTATCCTATTTCCTCTAACCCTAGAGGCCTAAAACTGCAAGCCAGTCGCCCTGTCCTCTTTCATTCCGCACGGCAACAACCCTCACCCCTCCTCCTTCCAGTGATCACCCCCACCTGCGACAGACCAACATCCGCCTTCTCTTCCCCACGTTCACCTCGCAACACCGGCCTCCTCCTCTTACTCCTCCTCTGCGTGTGCCTCTTCTTCGCAACCTCTCCCCGCCGCGACCTGAGCACCCTTCTTCTCCACGCCATCACAAATCCACAGCCCTCATCTTCCCCACGGCATCATCCCATCCACGCCTCCACACACCCAAACCACGATCACCCTCCCCCTCCATCTGCGAGGGTGACACGCGACCTCCTCCCTCGCGTGGCCATCTCCACCGCACGTCCCACCCGCGAAGCCTCCTCCTCCCAATGCCTCTCCAAGCCCTGCAACCACCCTCAAGTCCCGCCCCCTTCTACCGCAGCACCAACGTCCCCCGCTGCCCCCCTGTGCCGTGCATCACTGCCGCCGGTGGCGCTTCGTCGTCATCGCCTCCCGGCGTGTCCATACCCCCTCGCCCTGAAGCGCCGACAGCTCACGGCTCCACTCAGCCCATCTCCTCAACTATCTGTTTCTTTCTCCCACCCCGACGCTCCCACGAGCTCGCAGCACCTCCGACAACTCCGACGTTGCCGCCACGCCGTTGGCCGCTGCCCTGCCGAACCGCCCATCAACCATGCAAGGAACTCACGCAACACGTAAGCCCATATACGTGTTAGTCTTCTATAACAGTAGATCCTGAGATTTAGATATATATGTGTGTGTGTTAACATGTGTCACATTTTATATATGTTAGTATTAAAATTGGTCTATAACTGAATGTGTTAAGATGTTATAGTATACCTATGATTTTCTAAACAGGGTTATGATAGGGGACAGTACATGTTAGGTTGCATAGGGAACGTACCCCATGAATGTTTGAAGTCAGTATGGAATGTAGTATATATCATGTAAGAACAGTACCATACATGTTAGTGACTGGCTATATATGTGTATATATGGTGTAGAAAATGTTAGTTATAATAAATTTTGTCGATTTAAGACTTTTAACTCTATACCGTAAACTTATTGACGCAGATATATTCGTGTTTCCCCTCAAACCAATGGACCGTCATCACTATAGAGTAGTACCCGTCGAGACGTTTCCAACGACACCAAGAACGACAAAAACAGGCAAGTGTGCAAATAGATATGAATTTTTGAAATTTAATGATTATTGCGTCACTTTGCTTATTGCTGAATAACTTGAAAACCACACGTGAAATGACGTACGAAAACATTTCCATGATATTCTGGACCAATTTTGGGACTCAACGACATATAATTCAACACACTTTAATTTTAATCGATAGTGGATAAAATGGTTTTCTGTAACTTGTTCAACGAAATTCGTGTTCTACGTTATCGTTGTAATTGTTGTTCAATCCACTGCTGCTTAACGAAATGTTGTCATAACAATGTAATTTTGATAACGTTAAATCTCTGCAAGTCTTGAAATGTTTAACGAGTTGGGACATCCTGAAAATCGTGCGCCTCGAAGGCGGTACCGTGAACTCATGATGTCATGTGAGTCGACTAGGCCGGCTCGTGTTTCGGCAAACTTTTGGGTGGGGTTAGGGTTGAGCGGCCACTAGGCGTATGAAAGGTACTCTCCTCAAGAGCACCACCTGCATGCGGTGGGTTAGCGTCAATCTGTTGGATATGGACGACATAAATACACCCATGAGGGGATGTATGAGGGTATACGGACCTCAGATGTCGCGTGCACGAAGGCGTGCGCGAAGGGAACCTTTTCTCGTGTGAAAAGGACCACTCGATAAGTGGAAAAAGCCACTCGATAAGTGGAAAAAGCCACTTTATAAGTGCAAATGGCACTTGATAAGTGGATAAAGAAGAAGATAAATGAATGTGCTAATATAGGCTAATAAGCTTATAATTGGTTATTTCCTACAATAACCACCCCTAAAGCCTATAAATAGGACCCAAGGGTAAGGCATTCATTCACACTTTTCCATGCCATAAGTTTGCATAAGGAATCTTATGTTCTTCTTCTCCCTTCCATTAAAATCCTCTTCTAGTTAGAGATTTAGGCGGTGAAACTCTGCTTCGATCCTCTGTGACGAAGTATCGACCATTGTGGCGAATCCGAGGGCGAAGTTCCGAGATTACCGTGCCGCGTACGCAAGCGTAAGTCTCAGCTTCATTTATCGATCCTAACGTTGTTTTGACAGGATCCTACAATGGTATCAGAGCCATACGGATTCGATCCGGTCAGACCGTCGCCCCGTCGAAACTATGAACGAGTCGTTGTCTTTTTCACGAATGGGTATCCTACCATTATGGATATGGTAGGAACGCTTCGTGACGGAGAGAACGCAGCGGTTGTTCTTTTCACGTTAGGGTCTCCTACCATTACGAATATGGCAGGAACTCTCCGTGACGGGAAGAACCGACCGTTCATATCGTCAAACTCGCTCTCTTCATGGATGCTGAGTCTCCATTCATAGGGAATGGGTGCTCTCTTCATGTGGAGCGCGTAGTTTACGAATTTTTGACGTGGTTTATTTTTTTGGCACACGGCCATTGGAGGATAACTACTTCCTCGACGAACGGGTGCTTCACCGGAGAAGAAGATGGTGGTTATTCCCATCGGGGAAGATGAATTTTGGTGCATGAAATCTATAGCCAAATGGGCAATGGAGGCAATGAATTCCCCCTTCCCCATGCGGAGGGGGTTGGCTACGGCCAATGACGACGAACACCACCACGGCCACCCCCTCCGGTGGGGGTGTGCGGCCAACCCCGTGAATGGGGGAGGCCGGACATGGCCAAAGGGCCATGGCCAAAATGGACATGGCCGGGCCATGGCCGGCCTCTGGCCGAGGCCAGGCCAGGCCAGGGGGCCAAGCTGGCCTGGCCAGGGGGCCTGGCCGGCCTCTGGCCGAGGCCAGGCCGGCCTTTGGCCGAGGCCAGGCCAGGCCAGGGGGCCTGGTCGGCCTCTGGCCAAGGCCAGGCCGGCCTCTGGCCGAGGCCAGGCCTGGCCAGAGTGGCCTGGCTGGCCTCAGGCCGAGGCCAGGCCTGCCAGTGGCCAGGGCTACCACTGGCCGGTCCTAGACCAGCCTCGGCCAGGGCAGAGGCCCTGGCCGGGGGTGGAGGGTGCCAGAACTCTTGGTCGGCATTGGTCGACCAATCAAGGTTTTTTGGTCGACCAATTCAGCCGGAGGCCTTGTCAGTAATTTCTGCCCCGGCCATCTGCAAGGCTAGCCCATACGGGGCCGACGGCAGTCATTAGCGGTAAAATTCTCCTATAAGGGGGGAAGCGCCTGGATCCATACGGGAGCCAGCGACAAATTGCTTACAGAAAAATCTCCACAAAGGGGGGGATCCGACCTTTGCACGGCAACGGCTTAAACCCGGCAATGGCCAGGGATTGCCGAATATTTCACTAGTATCATAAGGGTACTATGTTGAAATATATTTTTTGAAAAATACGTTTTCATACGTTTTGAAAAATTACGTTTTTCAAAAACGCTTTTTCCGCTGCAAAGTACTATAAGAGTACTTTTATTTGATAAAGTGATGGGGAAATACTGAAAGTTACTCTAGATGGTGATTGGAAACGTAGTGACCTTTTCGATTCTAGGGTAACATCTTCAGTATTTTTCGAAAGTAACTTATCAAATTATAAATGTCGTTCCAAGTGGGAGTTGAAATTAGAACTATCCAAATGGGATATTCTATTATCACTTCAAATGGGAATTATATTTTAAGAATTTTTCAATGCAATGGTTTTTGATCAAACCTTTGGTTTTGTGTCTTTTGCAGCATTTTAAAAGTAAAATGTCTTCTGCTTCAAAGAATATCGTCGCTGAGTTAAACAGAGGTGAAAAACTCAACGGCGATAATTACAAACTTTGGTCCATCAAGATACAATACGTTTTAGAGGAGCAAGAAGTGCTCGAAACTCTAAAGAACGTAATGATTGAACCCGAGTTGGGCACTACGGCCTAACACAAACGAGACAAGGAAGCTTTTGATGCTTGGTCTCGGAAGAACAAGATAGCACGCATTACGTTATTAAGCAGTATGGCTGATGACATAATGCGCATCTTCCGAGAACATGACCTAGCCATGGACATATGGTCTAAGCTAGAAGAGAAGTTCGGTGGCACATCGGTGTCCAAACTTCGCGCCTTAACAATAAGGTTCGATTCATATAAGAAACGTCCAGATCATTCCATGGGGAAACATCTACGACATATGGCGAATCTTATCTCGAAATTAAAGGACGCAGGTCATGTGCTCACTGATGAGCAACAAATCCAAGCAGTCATACGTTCCCTACCAAATGGGTGGGACCAAATGAAGATGCATCTCACTCACAATGAGAGCATCAAGAACTTCAGCGACGTTTCAAAGCACCTCGAATTAGAGGAAGAGCGGCTTGCGGCTGCCAAGCCAAGTGCAGAAGTGCACATGGTTGCTAGTTTCTCACATGGGGGAAAGAAACGGAAAGATCGTTCGAAGTTCACAAATGAACGTAAAAAGCAACCTGAGTCTACCAAGAAACCCAAACATAAGAGTGGGCACAAGAAATGGCACAAGAAGAAAGACTTGAAGAGGATCAAGTGCTTCAAGTGCAACAAGTTCGGTCACTATGCTCGTTCGTGTACGAGTGGAAGTGACGAGGTAACTTGTAATACTAGTTACATATGTGTTTCTAGTTCAATATTTCTTGTGGAATCTAATCCATTTTGGATAATTGATTCAGGTGCCACCGACCACATAGCAAGGGACAGACGATCCTTCGTGGAGTATCACCGGATACCCCAAGGAACGAAGTGGATCTATGTAGGAAACAACACACGTGTTGAAGTGAAAGGCGTTGGGACTTGCAAGCTAGTCTTGGACAACGGCCGCACTCTCCTACTTCATGATGTCCTCTTCGCTCCAGATATTCGAAGGAATATTATATCTGTGGTCGTGTTGATGGGTCTTGGTTATAGCTGGTTCTTTCAAAATTGTAAAGTGGACTTGTTTTGTAATAATTCCTTTATTGGTACTGGGTTTGTATTTAAAGGATTTATTGTAATAAGTACAATGTATGATTCATCATGTAATGAAAATTTCCTTATTACAAATTCTAAGACTTATGAGTCTGATGTGATTTGTTGGCACGCAAGGCTTGGTCATATTGGACCAATGCGTATGGATAGACTTGCCAAACGTGGCCTTCTATCCAATGTTTCAAAGGTTGAAATGTCGACCTGCGAACATTGCGGAAATCTTGTCGCAAGCCGTTTGGAACCGGCACAAAGGCCGAGGTTCCATTACAGCTTATCCATTCGGACATATGTGGTCCGATGAATGTCAAGACAAGACGCAGGAAGTCCTATTTCATCACTTTTATTGATGATTTCACCCAATTCGGACATATCTATTTGATATCCCACAAAAGTGAAGCATTGGCTTGCTTTAAAAACTATATGAGTTTAGTGGAGAATCAATTAGATCCAAGATTAAGGTCTTGCGAACCGATAGGGGCGGTGAATATCAATCAACAAGTTTTAAGGAACTTTGTGATGAAAAAGGCATAGTACATCAGGTAACTATGCCTTATACTCCTCAACAAAACGGTGTTGCAGAAAGGAGAAATAGGACTTTAATGAAAATGGTCCGTTCAATGATGGCGCAAGCTAACTTGCCGATCACCTTTTGGGGTGATGCATTATTGACGGCCGCTTTCATTGTAAACCGCGTACCCTCGAAATCAGTTAGCTCCACTCCTTATGAGTTGTGGAACAACGGTCTCCTGACTTAAACATTTTGAAACCTTGGGGTTGTGCATCCTACGCACATATTTTCTCCCATAAGTATGGCAAACTTGGGCCAAGGGGAAGGAAATGTATCTTTATACGATACGCAGAAAACTCCAAAGGTTATGTTTTTGTTAGTCAAGAAGACAATGGTGGGCTAATTGAGTTTGAGTCGAGGGATGTCACTTTCTTGGAAAACGAGTTTCCAAGACAGGGCGAGATAAGTCAGGACTTATCTCTATTTGAGATTTATGATCAAGAAGGATTACCTCATTCGAGTGGGAGAATTCTTGGTGAAAACGAAAATACGTTTCAACCTTCACCAATGGACTGTACGAATGACGATTATCCTATTCCATACGGGAATAATGATCCAAGTGGGAGCAATTCTAACGACATTCCAAGTGGGAGTGATATTAGAATTGATCTAAATTCGAGTCAACAAGGACTTGAAGAATCTCAAATACGACGTAGTAGTTATACAAGGTTGGCTCCTCTAAGATTTGAGGATGAATTTCCGCAAACCTTTATGACTGTACTACAAGAAGATGACGAGCCTGCTACTTTCAAACAGGCCGTATCTTGCCCTGCTAAAAGACAAATGGATGGAAGCGATGCAAGAGGAGTTAGAATCCATGAAAGTTAACCAAGTCTGGGACTTAGTTGACTTACCCAGAGGACGTAGAGCTATTGGGAACAAATGGGTTCTCAAGATCAAGCATAAGGCTGATGTCTCTATTGATAAATATAAAGCTCGCCTTGTCGCGAAAGGTTTTACGCAACAGGAAGGGATAGACTACGAAGAGACCTTCTCACCTGTTGTTCGTTTTACCTCGATTCGCCTGATTCTGGCAATGGTAGCTTGCTTAGACCTCGAATTACATCAAAATGGATGTAAAAACTGCCTTTCTCAATGGAGAATTGGACGAGGAGATCTATATGGAACAACCAACAGGGTTTGTAAAAGAAGGAAACGAACATAAGGTTTGTAAAACTTCATAAGTCCATATATGGTCTTAAACAATCCTCGAGGCAATGGTATATATGATTTCATAAAGTTATCAAATGGTTTTACCATGCTTGATGAAGATAACTGAGTATATATCAAGAGGATTAAAAGCAAGTATATTAGCATGTCTCTATATGTAGATGACATTTTAATAGCCGCAAATGACAAGGGCTTTGTGATGAGTATCAAGGCTTGGCTTTCATCAGTATTTGATATGAAAGGCATAGGAAAAGCCGCATATATCCTTGGAGTTAAGATTTCAAGGAATCGTTCGAAGAAACTTCTTTCTCTCTCAAGAGACTTATATAAAGAAGGTTCTAGAACGCTTTGATATGCAGGACTGCAAGTCTATTGATATTCATATAAGCATATGCGATAATTTATATCTGGAATCGTGTCCAAAGAAACAAAAGGAAAAGGAAATTATGGAAAAAGTTCCATATTCCAGTGCAGTTGATAGTCTTATGTACGCTATGGTGTGTACGAGACCGGACATCTGTTTTGCCGTTGGAAATGGTAAGCCGTTACCAATCCAATCCAGGGCAAGTACACTGGAAAGCGGTTAAGAGGATAATGTGTCTTGTAAGATCAAACACATTGATATCCGATACGAATTTGCAAAAGACTATGATAAAACCAAGAAGGTAGACATAAGGTACATATCTACGCATGAGATGATAGAGGATCCTCTTACGAAAGCGATCCCCAGAAATGTGTTTTATAAACACTTATCATCCCAAGGATTGCGTAAGAGCTGAGTTGTACCAATATATATTCCCATGTCTGAGAAAGATCAAATTTAATAAAAGAATAAGTTCTTTTTCAAACATTGCATAAGAAATTCTTGAGAAATGTTTGTGTACATTTTTTGAAATCTCAGCTATACTTTTTAGTATGTCGGATAGATTGAGGTTGGCTCTCTCACATGAGCAACCGCCGTATTCTATCAGACGGATAGAATAGAGATGAGACCTGTTTAAAGTCAAAATCATCAGACGGATGATTTAGAGTCATGACTTAAACAAAATGGTCGCATGAAAGATCTGCATCATATGGATGCTTTCAAAAGATCTAAGAGGATTTTGAGATCCTATCTGTCTTATGCGGGATGTGGGTCTAGAAGATTATTTGAGTAGTAAAGGGACCCAAAGTCAGACATTGTGGTGTCTGATCATCATCCTTACAACATCATTGAGACATACACTCCCTGGGAAAGGAGCGATGTTGTAATACGTATTCATACTACGTATGCATTTTTGACCATTGGGTTAGAATAGTAAATAAGTTTACTATTATGTGAGACCCAAAGACCACATGGGTCTTAACTCGTTACCCTTATGGACTCTAATTGGTTCCTTAAGATTTGACTGGGTGATTGCTATCTTAGCATGTTGCTTATGGACTATGGTTAATTCGGTCCGGCGGGGCATGTTAGAAAAGCGAGTCAAGTCAAGATCAAAAGGATCGCAAGAAGAGGAAGATTAATTTCGCATTCACATTTGGACTTTAAAGATTCAAAGCTGGCCAGCCAATTGCAATCCAGATGGGATTCAATTGTTGAATATAAAGTATAAGAAATGTGAAGAAATAATCTAGGGTAAAGCATGCGTTGATCTACTCAAATTTGCACCTCGAGGAGTGTTGTGTATCTCTAACAAGTGCACAACAGCGGACTCTATGCGCATGACGGTCACACGGCCTATTTCTCAGTATGACAAACAGAAGAGTTAGAGGAAAATAAGTTTCCTTACAATCCCCTCAAGTGTGAGTGGGAGATGTTGGATATGGACGACATAAATACACCCATGAGGGGATGTATGAGGGTATACGGACCTCAGATGTCGCGTGCACGAAGGCGTGCGCGAAGGGAACCTTTTCTCGTGTGAAAAGGACCACTCGATAAGTGGAAAAAGCCACTCGATAAGTGGAAAAAGCCACTTTATAAGTGCAAATGGCACTTGATAAGTGGATAAAGAAGAAGATAAATGAATGTGCTAATATAGGCTAATAAGCTTATAATTGGTTATTTCCTACAATAACCACCCCTAAAGCCTATAAATAGGACCCAAGGGTAAGGCATTCATTCACACTTTTCCATGCCATAAGTTTGCATAATGCATCTTATGTTCTTCTTCTCCCTTCCATTAAAATCCTCTTCTAGTTAGAGATTTAGGCGGTGAAACTCTGCTTCGATCCTCTGTGACGAAGTATCGACCGTTGTGGCGAATCCGAGGGCGAAGTTCCGAGATTACCGTGCCGCGTACGCAAGCGTAAGTCTCAGCTTCATTTATCGATCCTAACGTTGTTTTGACAGGATCCTACACAATCACGGTAAGCCCCGTGAGAGGAACGACCTTCTCATCACGACCTACAGGCGTGAACCCTAGATTAGAATGCTAACTCTTGACATGAAAACTTGCAACGCTAACTTGGTCATCTTGATAATTGAAATGCTAATGAACTCAGAGGAAATCTTAACTTTAATGCTTGCAACTGTTTAGAACAGCATGTTAGGGTTGTTGTTTCCATTTCAATATATTTGTTAATGTTAAATTGCTACAGTCATTTCTTTAAACTATTAAATGCTTCTTAAATTCATATCTTTTGTATATCTTGCCTTGGGATGCTAATGTCTTCTTGCAGACCTTGCTGACATACATTCATGTTTTTGGATGTATGTCAGATCTCGAGTTTGAGCACTAGGAGGATTCTCTCGAGACACTTGACTTAGAGAGCCAGAGTTCGTCGTAGATGCCGAGCCACTTTCTGCGGAAGACTAGAGTCCCCTCCATCACTACTTTGAGTTTTGGTTTCTTTACCTTGTAGTAGGATTAGTGCTCTGTTGTAATTTCTTTAGCCCTGCTGTGGCTTGTCTTGTAATTTCGTGTACGCCTTATATATATATCTGGATGTGGCATTTATTTTGAATGTTCTAATTGTTCTGATACGCAAACGCAAGGACCCCTTTCTGTGTTTTTATCACAGACGCTTATTGAACTCGAGCTTCACCACTCCAGTTCAAGCGGACCGCGTAACGCCCTCGCTTTCGGTGTCTTTTGGGAAGCGGGGCGTTACAGGTTTTAGTGGTGGCCCATGCAGGTCCATGCAACTGCAAAATAGAATAATGAGAACACTTTTCATTAGCCAAAACGTCCAGAATTAGTTCGTACGTGAAATTACTCGAATGCCCTGTCTCAGCACGATAGGAACCCAATGTCAGGATGATAGGAAGAGTTAGTTAGATGCTCGTGCTCATTAGTTAGACACCTTTGTCACAACTTCGTATTGTAATCTTAGGAGTCACACTAGCTTTTCTCTGATCGTATTAGCTTCATTAATCGTTAGCTTAAGATTTATTGCATCTAGGGCCCAACCGACTGTATCGATCGTCGCCAAGCCAATTGAACCTGAGACGCCTGCAATGAGTAGACTTCGAGACGTAAGACGTCCCAGACCCATAGGATCCCGACCTTAATCCTCTATGAACCACCACCTCGGCTTCCCTATCACAGTCTAGTTATTTGACGAACCTTAGTGCTAAACCTTAGTCGATCAATGATTATTTTTCCCCCGATTTTACTTTTCCGATCACTACACTTCCGTGTTAGTGATCGTAGGAAGCCATCGTAGCGTATCCACGGAGTACTTCTTAATCGTACTTACGTTTCAATCGTCGAACCTGATCCTTGTCCTCGATTCACATAAACTCTTCAGATCCACCATCTTTAACCTTGAACATGTCCTTCTAAAAAGTATTTTCAATATTTCATTTATTGAATTCTTCGCTAGGTTTAAAATTCTTTCGAAAACTTTTACGTAGATTTTTTTTTTCACTTCAGTCGACCTGAACTCAATCTTGATTATGAAACTCTTCTGACACGATCTTTAGTTACTATCTTATAGCAATTTATTTTCCAACATACATCCTCCGCACTTCTATTTCGCATAACCTTGTATAGCCACTATATATATATATATATATATATATATATATATATATATATATATATATATATATATATGACAACCCAGAAAAATCCCAAACCCCCTCCCCCTGCCTTTGGCTTTTTTAGGAGGGTAAGGCGAGAGCCCGACCGAGACTATGCAAACTGGGTGGAAACCGCCGTGCCCCCAACGGCCCCCGGGCAAGTCCGAGAGGGGAGATGTAGCCCCAGGATAAATAATTCCATAACAAATTCCACAATAATTACCTAGTCACGGCGGCCATAGGCCTCAAACCCTGCACCCCTTGGCTTTGGAGCGGAATGACTTACCACTGGGACACCCTCTCGTGTGCATATATATATATATATATATATATATATATATATATATATACTAGTTATAACCCGTGCCCGCGGGCACGGTTCATTTAAGATTTTCCCTTGCGAAATCTTTGTTCCCCGCAAATTTTTTTTCAAAGCCAAAATTTAAAAGAAAAACAAATTAGCTTACAATATTTAGCGGCACAGACGCCTTCGGCGTGGGTACCTTCGGTGCGGAACAACAAATTCAGCGCATGCGCCTTCGACACAGAGCACCAAATTCGACGTGGGTGCCTTCGGCGCAGAACAACAAATTCGACGTAAAACAACAATTTCGACACAGGTGCCTTAGGCGCGGAACAACAAATCAGCGTTAAAAAATGGCATGGATGCCTTCGACGCGGAACAACAAATTCAGTGCATGCGCCTTCGACACAGAAAACCAAATTCGACGGGGGTGCCTTCGGCGCAGAACAACAAATTCGACGTAAAACAACAATTTTGACGCATGTGCCTTAGGCGCGGAACAACAAATCAGCATTAAAAATGGCGCGGGCGCCTTCGGCGCGGAACAACAAATTCAGCGCATGCGCCTTTGACAAAGAAAACCAAATTCGACGTGGGTGCCTTCGGCGCAGAACAACAAATTCGACGTAAAACAACAATTTCGGCACGTGTGCCTTAGGCGCGGAACAACAAATCAGCGTTAAAAAATTTAGCTGGCACCTTCGGCGCGGGCGCGGCTTCATATACGTATAATCCGTGCCCGTGGGACACTGTTCATTTAAAAATCTTGGACCCACTTATTTTAAACAAACATCAATAATTATTAGTTTCCCCCTGAAATATCAGCAGATGGGATCGAAATTTTACTGGGTTTTGCAACGCGGATCAATGAGTTGGCAGCATCTCCCGCATTCATTCTCCCACAGCTCGCGTTCATTCCCAAGATGAGATTGTGTGTGTGCACAACATTTTTTTTCATAACTAATATTAAAAGGCAATTCCTATTTTCAATGTTTTTGTGTATTTCCAACAAATTTCTCTTCAACCCAAAAATTTCCCTCCAAAACTTGATGTGACATTGCCACATAGGACAAATTCAAAATCTGCCCTCAATTGTAATATATATATATATATATATATATATATATATATATATATATATATATATATATATATATATATATATATATATACCTTACTAAGTTAAATAGAACTTCAAAATCTTGTGAGTCAGTTTCAAAAATCATTGCCTTCACATTTTTTTAAACCCATTTCCATTTGCAAAACAAGCACCACATCACTAGGCACGTATTACTCTTCACCTATTATTTGACTAATCACATTTTACATTTTAACTTATACCATATGTTCGCTATTTTACGATGTTATTATTTTCACACACATCATCCTTATCTTCTTACCATGGTTCATAAATATTTTTTTTTGTTTTGTCACCAACCAAACTACTCTCTTAACCATACCATCTTCGAAACCGTCCAATTCTAGCACCTTGCTTACTTATCACATTAGAGCTTATCTTTCCTTATGTCAGCTTTAGTTCAAGTATAGTGTGACCATTAGCTTGATTATGGTGTTGTGGTGCATGTATATATATAGTGACTGTGGACCCGCGTATGCTAATCTCTATATACCACCCCTGTATGAGTGTGCTTACCCTTAGGATATTACTATGGAGTGATTGTCTATTGTGTCATATGTGCATATACGGTAATTTGTGATATATGTATATAGGCGGGTATAGAATAGTAAGTGTTATGTTTATACTTAGGCGAGTAATTGACTATATCATTATAGGAATATTAGATTTAGTTTTGGCCAGTTACTAGGAGTATATGTACCATAGTTGTACTTATTAATGTTTGTAATTGGATGCTAGTATAGTGATATGCGTGTTAAGTGCAATGTTGATAGGTGTACGCATAGTTGTGCGTGCAGATTATTGTGTAATAGCATGTCGGTGTACTCATGCATATATATGTATGTGGTTAGTTATAGGTGTGTATATATATGTATTGTATGAATGAGTGTGTTGTATGCATAGTAAGATTATAACATTACCCCTACGGGATGATGTGTGGGCATGTGTATACCAGGAGGTATGCGTAGCCGTATGTTTGTGACTACGTATATGTGAATGTATGAAATAGTATACTTACCTATGTAGATTACCATGGTTGTGTATGTCGGTGAGTGTCTATGTGACCTATATAGGTGCGAGATAAGAGTGGAGTAGTGTGAGTATGTATACGTATGTGATATATGTATGGGAATTTGAAAGTGTGCTATATGATTAAGTGTGTGTATATGGATGTATATGGTTTCTTTATATGTATGTGTGTCCAGGATAGGACGACTTTAGTGTCTAAGTCCCCCACCTCTACGTCGGCCTATTTAAGGAAGTCAGGAGACGGACTTGACCCTAAGGTGGGTAGATTACGATGACCCTAGTGTTAGGAGTAAGGCTTGTAAAAATCTGTGCGTGGTGTAATGTATTACGTGCATGTATATACGTGTAGTGATTTGTATTATTATGTGTGTATATGGTGATATGCGGTATGTAAAAGTGGTTGTACGATTGAAATGTTAATTGACTAAGCATGGATGTATTTTGCATTAGTGGTATGTCTAAGTGACAGGTGATACTACATCATTATGGATTGTGAGTGTATAAGATATGATAACCCAATATGTATTAGTAATAGTGTGAGTGTGCAAGGTGTTGGCACACTTACAGCTAGTAAATTGATGTGGTCGTGTGGTAAGTGTTACTAATTGCCCGAGTATAATAATGGTTGGATTGTACTTGTAGGATGGCATTATATTAAACGCGTTAGCTTAATACGTAATTAGAAATGTGTGTATGTACGTGATTACTGCCATTAGCGTGGGCGTTGATTGATATTATCAGTGGTATTACTATTGGTATTGGTAGTTGAGATACCATTTGGATATGACATGATGATTACTTGTGGTGTGTATACGTTAGAAGAGGAGATACGTGCATTACCCTTACGTTTTCCCGGTGTCTTAGCCGATAAGATTCCGAGGGCGGAATCGTTCTTAAGGTGGGTAGGTGCCTCTCTCAAAACAATGTGAGCTTTACTCCCAAGCGCAGGAGATCGTGCAAGTAGTACCTGGAGAGTCCAGAGTCGAATCCTCGGGACAAGTCGACCTGAGATAACACAAATTCAGCTAATCAAATAAAATATACGGTTAAGAAAACAACCACCTTTGTGAAGGTGAAGAATAGTGTAAGGATTTGTAGCAAAGAAAGTGGTTCCTAAAAGTATTACGGTATCACAAAAGTTTGGTATTCGATGAGACAAGTATGCTACGGTTGTGAGTTCATTAGGAGTTTATAGTCACTGAAATTTCATGTCTTTTAATATCACACAACGCTTCACCCGGTCAAGGTGTGAAGGCGTCGGAAGATAAATCGATGAAAACTAGTCAAAATAGCCTTAAACGTATTACTAGCAATGTTGATCTCATTAAACAATAATCACATCGATAAGTTCAGATTAGAGAACACAAATTGGCTAGTCTTGTCAGGGCCTAGCCATAGGGCACATCAACAATATCGATAGTAAGCAAATACCCATCAAATACGTTGTAGAAATCAACATTACTAGCAATTTAGACATGATAATAGGGCTAAAGACATGAGATTTAGCAACTACATACTCCTAACTACATTACAACCATAGCACAAAGAGATTAGCCACGCATGGTGCAATAAAAATCAGATTTGATAGTAAAATACATCGTTTAGGTAGCAACATACAAAGAAATACACCAAATACGGGGTATAAGTTCAAGAAATTGTCACCAAATCTCCTCTTTAGAACCCAAAACTCTCTGAGAATAGGAAGAACAGCCTCTGGAAATTTTCAGAATTTTCTCCTGGAGAAATACGCACAGTAGCCGCTCCAAAAGTCCCAAAATACGCCAGTTTACCCCTAAAACCCCTAGAAATACTCTTATATAATAACATTGCGGGTTTGGGTGTACTTAACGGGTCGAACCCCGCTTGAAATCGGATCAACCCGCTTAAAATCAACCGGCGCAAATGTGGACCGCACGATCGATGCGAGATTAAACGTGGGCCTGCCACGTGTCTCTCCTTATTGGATCTTCGCCGTCGCTTGCGCCCGAATCCGCTTCGCGTATTCGAAGTCGAGTCGGCGTAAACTCTGACCGTTGGATCTGGGTCATGCGGTCGTCGCTTCGCCACGTCGCTCGATTCTTCGTTTCTCATCGGGGGCTTCAGGAGCTGTCGGATCGAGCGGGTGGTCGATAGGATTGTGCCGCGTGGCGAGAATTCACGCGCTCCGCTGCAAGATGCTGAGTCGTCCACGTCCGTCAGATAAGCATCCGACGGTCACGAAAATGCAGCAACATCCGCTCCGCTGCGCTGAGGGAAAGATGATGTCGACCGTTCGATCGTGATCGAACGGTCGATACTTTATCGTGATTGTACCGAGCTGCGAACGTAGGATGAAGGCGGGACGGCGGGGATCGTGCCACGTGGTGGCCATTGATTGGCTGACGGCCATATTTGCGTATTTGGATGCGTATTTCTCCTTTTAAATAGTATTCTGCATTCAAAAATTCACAGTAATTAGCACAGATCTCCGAAAAATACAAATAAATAGTCGTTGGAATCGTGAGATCGAGACGATACTAAGAAAAATATAAAAATGCAGAAATACTCACTATAATTTGTGTTTTGTGCACAAATAATGTGATTTCTCTAATAAATAATGGTGTACAAAATACGCACATATTAGAGAGCAATTAAGTATTATATAGGCACATCATATGACTAATTAGGGGGTTAAATACGTAATATTCAACCCGAATCACACCCCCCAACTAGCGTTTTGCTAGTATCTAGCAAAATGAGCGAGATACGATATCAAGTATACACCTAGATCACCTTATCAGGTCTCAAATCATTCATCACCATACTACAAAGACGAAAGAAAATGTCCACACACTAATGCCAAGATTTCATGCTCATTATATAATGGTACTCATGGGTTTACAATGAAAAGCAAGTATCTCTAAAATGGTCATTAAATCAACTTAACTCCACTTTACATTACTTCATAGCGAATGGTATGCAAAATCAATGGCTCACACCTTTCAATCAAAGTATATAACTTGGAGCTTAGATGTATCATGCAAAGCAAGCAAAAATAGATTAGCATCAAGACATACACACGTCAATTTTCATTCATAGGAAATCACACCATATCTTGTGCTTTCTTTAAGCTTTGGAAGTTCTCTTGCCTTGCTAATGATGCACACTTTTTCTTGCTTTTCTTTTCTCATTTTATTGGTTCTGTGTAACGCGCATCAAGCAACATTTGCAGAAAAATGTATAACTTGGATCGCTCCATCAAATGATTGAGGTTCCAGTCAATGGCTCCCAAATCAGACGATAATAGGGCATTAGGCCAAGAAGGACCCCTCGGACTGTACTAATCGAGCCAACCAAGTTATTTCTTTAATGACACATTTATTCGTTCATTCATTTTTCTTCATTCATCTTATTTCATTCTTTCTTTTGTGCGTGCATAAAAAACTTAGCAAGATAGCTTCCTTTTCTTTATTTTTTTTACAAGAATGTGTTATCCTAATCATTTTAAAAGACAATGTAGACTTTCCACCCAAGATCACACGAAGCATGCAAATAGCAATGAATATAAGATAAAAAGCAATGATCCAGTCATTTTGTGATGGTGTGTTTCATTGAAAGCATACGACTTGTTAATTCATAACTTCAAGAGCCATTAAGTCATCAATTAATCCTACCATAGAGATATATCAAGGGAGATGTACCATGAGTACTAGCATTCATGTCGAATGAGAATGAAATATGTAACAATAGCGGTGGAGGAAAATAAATCATATATGCAAAGTGGTGAATGGATTTCGAGAATTTTCATCACATGAGGTTCACTTCTAGGTGTAATAAGCATTGGTGATAAATCTTGACTCAACCCCCTTATTTATAAAAAAAATTTTGCAAAAGGGAACTACTAAAAGAAAAAAAGAAAATAAAAAAAAATCCTAAAAATTTATACCCTCCCCCCAACTTAAAATAGGCATTGTCCTCAATGTTAAGGAGAGGGAATCATGGAAAGAACACACCTGATTAGTTACCACCCGAAGGTGGATCTGTGAGGTCAATGGTGGTATCCTCTCTGGCCCAAAGCTCTTGAAAGTGTTTCAGACGTTGTCCATTGACTTTGAATTCATGGCCATCCTTCTCATTCACTAAGACCACCGCTCCGTGTGAAAAGACTTCTTTGACAAAGTATGGTCCCGTCCATTTTGAGCGCAGCTTTCCTGGAAATATATGGAGTCTTGAATTGTACAACAAAACCTTGTCTCCACTTTTGAATTCCTTTCGAAGGATCATCTTGTCGTGCACAGCTTTCATCCTTTCTTTTGCTAGCTTTGCATTTTCATATGCCTCTCGTCGTATCTCATCAAGCTCCATGATCTGCAATTTACGAGAAACATTTGATGAGTCATCAAGCAAATTAAGTGTTTTAATTGCCCAAAAAGATTTATGCTCTAATTCAACAGGAAGATGGCAATTTTTTCCATAAACCAAACGAAACGGTGACATCCCTAAGATAGTCTTGTATGCTGTCCTGTAGGCCCATAGAGCTTCAGGCAAGCGAAGACTCCAATCTTTGCGTGTTGGGTTCACTGTTTTCTGAAGAATGTACTTGATTTCCTTGTTCGCCAATTCCGCTTGCCCATTTGTTTGAGGGTGGTAAGGTGTTGAAACTTTATGTGTCATCCCAAATTTCTTCATTAGATTTGCAAAGAGCCTATTACAGAAATGAGAACCTCCATCACTGATAATGGCCTTTGGCACTCCAAAGCGCGAGAAGATGTTCTCTTTCAAAAATTTCAGCACAATGGAAGCGTCATTGGACCTGCAAGGAATAGCTTCCACCCATTTAGAAACATAATCAATGGCAACCAATACAAATATATATCCAAAAGATGGTGGAAAAGGCCCCATGAAATCAATACCCCAACAATCAAATAATTCTATTTCTAGCATGGGATTCAATGGCATCATGTTTCTTTTTGTAATTCCCCCCAACTGTTGACAACGCACGCATGATTTACAATAGGCATAAGCGTCCTTAAACATACTAGGCCAATAAAAACCCCTCTGTAAAATCTTGGCAACAGTCTTATGAGCTGAAAAGTGCCCCCCACATACCCCATCATGGCAAAAATGTAAAACACTATCAAACTCATGGTCGGGTACACATCTCCTTACAATTTGGTCTCCACAGTATTTAAAAAGATAAGGGTCATCAAAATAGAATGATTTTACATCATGCTTGAAGCGTTTGAAATCTAAAGAGGACCAATGTGGAGGGGTTCTACCTGTCACCAAATAGTTAGCTATATCTGCATACCATGGTAGAGTAGAGATGGTGAAAAGCTGCTCATCTGGGAAGGAATCTCGCAATGGAATGGTAGGCGACTCTGTTCCCACCGTCAATCTAGAAAGGTGATCTGCGACATTGTTCTCAACTCCTTTCTTATCCTTGATCTGAATATTGAATTCCTGCAAAAGGAGAATCCATCGTATAAGTCTAGGTTTAGCATCCTTTTTAGATAAAAGATATTTCAGTGCAGAATGATCTGTAAAGATGAGAATAGGTTATCCCAATATGTAGCTTCTGAATTTCTCCAACGCAAACACCACCGCCAGCAACTCTTTCTCCGTAGTAGTATAGTTCCTTTGTGCTTCGTTCAACGTTTTACTGGCATAGTAGATCACACAAGGAACTTTCTCTTTCTTTTGCCCAAGCACTGCCCCCATTGCGTAGTCACTTGCATCACACATGATTTCAAATGGCATACTCCAGTCTGGAACCTGCAAAATAGGGGAGGAAACAAGTGAGTTCTTTAATTTATCAAATGAAACTTGACACTCTTGTGTCCATATGAAATCAGCATTTAAAGTTAATAAGTGGCAGAGGGGGCGGGAGATGGCGCTGAAATCCTTTATGAATCTTCGATAAAATCATGCATGGCCTAGAAAGGATCGTATGTCCTTGACGCATTTTGGTGTAGGCAACTTCTCAATCACCTCAACTTTTGCTCTGTCTACCTGAATACCTACTTTGGAGACTAGGTGTCCAAGAACCAAACCTTCAGTTGTCATGAAATGACACTTTTCCCAGTTTAACAGCAGGTTCTTTTCCTGGCACCTGTGCAAGACAAGAGCTAAGTTAGATAAACAATTTTCAAATGAAGTGCCATATATAGAGAAATCATCCATAAACACTTCCATAATCCTCTCAACCATATCGCTAAAGATACTCAACATGCAACGCTGAAAAGTAGCAGGTGCATTGCATAATCCAAAAGGCATTCTCCTAAAAGCGAAATTTCCAAAGGGGCAAGTGAAGGTAGTCTTCTCTTGATCCTCTGGAGCTATCTCTATCTGATAATAGCCAGAATAACCATCTAGAAAACAATAAAATTCGTTACCTGCTACTCTTTCCAAGATTTGATCAATGAAAGGTAATGGAAAGTGATCTTTTCGTGTTTTAGCATTTAACTTTCTGTAATCAACACACATCCTCCATCCTGTGGTGGTCCGCATCGGTATAAGCTCATTACTCTCATTTCTTACCACTGTGAGGCCTGATTTCTTCGGAACCACCTGTATGGGGCTAACCCATCTGCTGTCTGAAATAGGATATATTATACCTGCAGCAAGTAACTTAAGAATCTCCCCCTTAACAACCTCCTTCAATGTTGGATTTAATCGACGTTGCATCTCACATGTAGGTTTGGCATCATCCTCAAGATAAATATGATGAGTGCAAATTAAGGGATTTATACCTGTAATGTCCGCAATAGACCATCCAATGGCCCCTTTGTGTTCCCTAAGCACATCAAGCAAAGCACATTCTTGTTCAGGCGTGAGTTTAGAGGATATTACCACAGGGAAAGTCTCCTCCTTTCCAAGGAAAGCGTATTTCAAATATTCTGACAGAGGCTTCAATTCCAGCTTTGGATGCTCAATCTCTGAAGGTTGTTGTGGTGGCAATTCCACTGGCAATGTCTCGAACTTTGGCACCCATGCATCACTTGATCTTTCATTTTTGCCCTGCACAAAATAAGATTCATCAATATCGTCGAAATTATAATCAATAAAATTGGGCGAACATTCATATTTAGCATCAAAATAGTCTTCGATTAAGCTCTCAATAAAGCATACCTCTTTCACGTCATCAACATTCGCAGGTAACTTACATGATTTAAAAATGTTCAGCTCAAGTTTCATGTTACCAAAGCTTATCTTCAATTGGCCATCCCTACAATTTATCATAGCATTGCAAGTTGCTAAGAATGGACGTCCTAATATAATCGGAGTGCAATTACCTGATTGTGGCCCATGAATATCAAGGACGATAAAGTCCACGGGATAATAGAATTTGTCAACCTGGACCAACACATCCTCCACGCATCCTCGTGGGATTTTTACCGACCTGTCTGCTAACTATAAAACCACAGGTGTCGTCTTCAGCTCCCCCAATCCTAACTGCACATAAACAGAGTAAGGCAAAATGTTAACACTAGAACCCAAATCAAGTAAAGCATCTCCAAATTTCTTAGTTCCTATAATGCATGGGATAGTAGGAGAACCTGGATCCTTATATTTAGGAGGAGTGTCATGTTGTACCATTGCACTTACCTGTTGCGTTAAGAATGCTTTCTTTTTCACATTTAGACTCCGCTTTATAGGCACTTGGCTCCTTCAGAAATTTAGCATATGCAGGCACTTGGTTGATTGCATCAAGTAATGGGATATTAATTTTTACCTGCTTGAAGATATCTCTTATCTCTGCCTGATACCTGTCTTTTGATGGTGGAGCAAGTCTGTGTGGGAATGGAGCTGGAGGTACATATGGTTCTGGCTCTTTTTCTGCTACCTCTTCCTCAACCTGCAAACTTTCAGGTGCTTGTGCCTCCTCTTTCTCCTCAGCTGGTTGTTCATGTCTAGGCATTTCTGGTTTTTCAATTTCACGTCCGCTACGCAATGTAGTCACTGCCTGACATGGTTTGACGTTGTTTCCTGAAAAAGAAGAAGAAGGATTCGTATTAGGATTTGCAATAGGCTGAGTAGGTAATTTACCTTTGTCTTGTGATGCTATAAATCTCAAAAAATTCTCAGTGAGCTGTTGTTGCATCTGAGCCATCTGTTGAACTGCAGCAGTGAGACTCTGAATTTCATTGTTCTGCTCCCTTTTTCCTTGATAGTTGGAGTGGTTGGGATGGTAATAGGGAGTGGATGTCTGCTGCTTCTGCTGATATGAAGCACCTCCTTGGTTTGATGGGTTCTTCCAATTGGTGTTGTAGCCTTGATTTGCCACCCAATTCACCTCTGATTCTGGATTTCTGCCCAATTATTTAATTGCTGAGATCAGTGGGCAGACGGTAGTATCGTGAACTGGCTTCTCACATATGACGTAGTATGGCTCTGATGTGACTGCCTTTGCTGCTCTGAGATCAATATTTTGTAGCTTTTGCGTCACCAATGCCTCCACTTGTGCCATCAATGCATCTTCAGGCTTCAAAGTCTGCAAGCCTCCTTTTGTTTGATGTGTAGACATGGACCTGTCAAATTCTGAAGGTGGCTCCCATCTTCTTGCATTCTCTGCAATGTTCTCTAAATATGCCCAAGCCTCTGTTGGGGTCTTCTCAAAGAAAGCTCCATTGCACATCATCTCTACATATTGCTTTGTATTCGGCTGCAATCCATCGTAAAAGAATCCAATGGTGCGTCCCTTGTCAAAACCGTGATGTGGGCACGCCAACAGAAGCTCCTTAAATCGTTCCAAAGTTTGATCGTATGCTTCAGTTTCCTTCTGCGAAAAAGACATGATATGCCTCTTTAAAGCTTGAGTCCTGGCCAAAAAAAAAGAATTTTTTCAGAAACTCAGTTTGCATTGTTAGCCAAGAAGTAATAGATCTAGGAGGCAATACATTGAACCAATTCTTTGCCTTGTCTTTCAATGAGAATGGAAAAAGTTTAAGATAAACAACATCATTACTAACTTTTCCATCCAACTGTGTAGAGCATGCTTCTTCAAACGTTTTAATATGCAAGTAAGGATTTTCCCTATCCTCTCCATGGTAAGAGGGGAGGATTTGGATCACCCTAGCTTTAAGCGAAAAAAAATGAGCACCCTCAGGTAACACAATGCAAGATTCAGACGCAACTCTAGTGGGCATATAAGTAGCACTCAATGGTAGTTCTTGTGGGTGTACAAGAGGTTGTTCGTTATTATTAGCCATGTTTTCAATTCTTATCAATCTGTGTGAAGTGGAGGTCATATGCCACATAAACTAGCAAAGAGATCTATTATTTTTTTTGTTTTCAATAATAAAACTAAGCTATAAAGTGGAAGGATCTCACCGAGTACTCCTCCGAAAAGCTGAAAATGTGGATCAAAGATACCGTTGTCCCCAGCAACGGCGCAAAAAACTTGCCTCTCTCAAAACAATGTGAGCTTTACTCCCAAGCGCAAGAGATCGTGCAAGTAGTACCTGGAGAGTCCAGAGTCGAATCCTCGGGACAAGTCGACCTGAGATAACACAAATTCAGCTAATCAAATAAAATATACGGTTAAGAAAACAACCACCTTTGTGAAGGTGAAGAATAGTGTAAGGATTTGTAGCAAAGAAAGTGGTTCCTAAAAGTATTACGGTATCACGAAAGTTTGGTATTCGATGAGACAAGTATGCTACGGTTGTGAGTTCATTAGGAGTTTATAGTCGCTGAAATTTCACGTCTTTTAATATCACACAACGCTTCACCCGGTCAAGGTGTGAAGGCGTCGGAAGATAAATCGATGAAAACTAGTCAAAATAGCCTTAAACGTATTACTAGCAATGTTGATCTCATTAAACAATAATCACAGCGATAAGTTCAGATTAGAGAACACAAATTGGCTAGTCTTGTCAGGGCCTAGCCATAGGGCACATCAACAATATCGATAGTAAGCAAATACCCATCAAATACGTTGTAGAAATCAACATTACTAGCAATTTAGACATGATAATAGGGCTAAAGACATGAGATTTAGCAACTACATACTCCTAACTACATCATAACCATAGCACAAAGAGATTAGCCACGCATGGTGCAATAAAAATCAGATTTGATAGTAAAATACATCGTTTAGGTAGCAACATACAAAGAAATACACCAAATACGGGGTATAAGTTCAAGAAATTGTCACCAAATCTCCTCTTTAGAACCCAAAACTCTCTGAGAATAGGAAGAACAGCCTCTGGAAATTTTCAGAATTTTCTCCTGGAGAAATACGCACAGTAGCCGCTCCAAAAGTCCCAAAATACGCCAGAATACCCCCAAAAACCCTAGAAATACGCTTATATAATAACATTGCGGGTTTGGGTGTACTTAACGGGTCGAAACCATCTTGAAATCGGATCAACTCGCTTAAAATCGACCGGCGCAGAGGTGGACCGCACGATCGATGCGGGATTAAACGTGGGCCTGCCACGTGTCTCTCCTTATTGGATCTTCGCCGTCGCTTGCGCCCGAATCCGCTTCGCGTATTCGAAGTCGAGTCGGCGTAAACTCTGACCATTGGATCTGGGTCGTGCGGTCGTCGCTTCGCCACGTCGCTCGATTCTTCGTTTCTCATCGGGGGCTTCAGGAGCCGTCGGATCGAGCGGGCGGTCGATAGGATTGCGCCGCGTGGTGAGAATTCGCGCGCTCCGCTGCAAAATGCTGAGTCGTCCGTGTCCGTCGGATAAGCATCCGACGGTCAAGAAAATGCAGCAACATCCGCTCCGCTGCGCTGAGGGAAAGATGATGTCGACCGTTCGATCGTGATCGAACGATCGATACTTTATCGTGATTGTACCGAGCTGCGAACGTAGGATGAAGGCGGGACGGTGGGGATCGTGCCACATGGCGGCCATTGATTGGCTGACGACCGTATTTGCGTATTTGGATGCATATTTCTCCTTTTAAATAGTATTCTGCATTCAAAAATTCACAGTAATTAGCACAGATCTCCAAAAAATACAAATAAATAGTCGTTGGAATCGTAAGATCAAGACGATACTAAGATAAATATAAAAATGCAGAAATACTCACTATAATTCGTGTTTTGTGCACAAATAATGTGATTTCTCTAATAAATAATGGTGTACAAAATACGCACATATTAGAGAGCAATTAAGTATTATATAGGCACATCATAGGACTAATTAGGGGGTTAAATACGCAATATTCAACCCGAATCAGTAGGATGTAACGACCGGTCTTTATCGATGTTATTACCTGTATTCCTCTCGCCCAATTTTTCGTCTGTATCCGTAGTTAGGCGTATCCGTCCCCGCGCACGTGTCAACCTTTTTCATGTTAATTATTTCTATCTTTATATTAAGCCACTTAGTTAATTTCATTATTATTGTTATTATTCTTTTTTGAGTATCTCTTATTAATTTCAACTTTCGAATTTAGAATTTGAATTTCATATCTCCTTTTAAAATTTTAAATTTCAACCTACCTCTTATAAACCCATTAAATAAATTGATTTCTATTAAACCCATTGATTACAATCCCATTATTTATATTTCAAAGTTTTCCTATTGTAGCTAGCCCCTACTCTATGGCCGAGCCCATCACTCACGCACACAACTTTAACACACACACACACACACACACACACACACACACACACACACACACACACACACACAACCCCACAACACTAGACCCAGCCCTCTATATTGCAAATCCTAGGGCCCTAAAACAAGAAACAAATCAAAATGAAATCAATAGAGGACAGCCTGCCAACAATTTCCCCTACAAAACAATTGGTAACGCATACAACCCACTTCCCTTTTCTCTTTATAGCTCACCAGCCCCTATCTCTATCATCTGACAAGCCGAACCCCACTACACCCTTAAAACCCAATTTTAAAACCATATGACCTAGGGTCTTCACGTGCAACCACTCCCTCCTTTAAAAGCATCACCCTACTCTAACCCTATCCTATTTCCTCTAACCCTAGAGGCCTAAAACCGCAAGCCAGCTGCCATGTCCTCTCTCATTCTACACGGCAACAACCCTCACCACTCCTCCTTCCAGCGATCACCCCCGCCTGCGACAGACCAACATCCTCCTTCTCTTCCCCACGTTCACCTCGCAACGCCGGCCTCCTCCTCTTACTCCTCCTCTGCGTGTGCCTCTTCTTTGCAACCTCTCCCCGTCACGACCTGAGCACCCTTCTTCTCCACGCCATCACAAATCCACAGCCCTCATCTTCCCCATGGCATCATCCCATCCACGCATCCACAAACCCAAACCACGGTCACCCTCCCCATTCATCTGCGAGGGCGACACGCGACCTCCTCCCTCGCGTGGCCATCTCCACCGCGCGTCCCACCCACGAAGCCTCCTCCTCCCAACGCCTCTCCAAGCCCTGCAACCACCCTCAAGTCCGCCCCCCTTATACCGCGCACCGACGTCCCCCGCTGCCCCCCTATGCCGTGCATCGCTGCCGCCGCCGGCGCTTCGTCGTCGTCGCCTCACGGCGTGTCCATACCCCCTCGCCCTGAAGCGCCGACAGCTCACGGCTCCACTCAGCCCATCTCCTCGACTATCCGTTGCTTTCTCCCGCCCCGACGCTCCCACGAACTCGCAGCACCTCCGACAACTCCGACGTTGCCGCCACGCCGTTGGCCGCTGCCCTGCCGAACCGCCCATCAACCATGCAAGGAACTCACGCAACACGTAAGCCCATATACGTGTTAGTCTTCTATAACAGTAGATCCTGAGATTTAGATATATGTATGTGTGTGTTAACATATGTCACATTTTATATATGTTAGTATTAAAATTGGTCTATAACTGAATGTGTTAAGATGTTATAGTATACCTATGATTTTCTAAACAGGGTTATGATATGGGATAGTACATGTTAGGTTGCATAGGGAACGTACCCCATGAATGTTTGAAGTCAGTATGGAATGTAGTATATATCATGTAAGAACAGTACCATACTTGTTAGTGACTGGCTATATATGTGTATATATGGTGTAGAAAATGTTAGTTATAATAAATTTTGTCGATTTAAGACTTTTAACTCTATACCGTAAATTTATTGACGCAGATATATTCGTGTTTCCCCTCAAACCAGTGGACCGTCATCACTATAGAGTAGTACCCGTCGAGACGTTTTCAATGACACCAAGAACGCCAAAAACAGGCAAGTGTGCAAATAGATATGAATTTTTGAAATTTAATGATTATTGTGTCACTTTGCTTATTGCTGAATAACTTGAAAACCACACGTGAAATGACGTACATAAACATTTCCATGATATTCTGGACCAAATTTGGGACTCAACGACATATAATTCAACACACTTTAATTTTAATCGATAGTGGATAAAATGGTCATCTCCAACCGATCGGGTGATGCACGCGTGCACCACCCGGTCTCAGCCGGAGCTCACAAGGAAGTCACCCGATCGGTTCGCAGACCGGTTCAGCGGGGGTCTGTTCTCTGTTTTCTCGACCAAAATGCCAACCGATCGGATGACTCTCACCCGATCGGTTCATCTGTAGCTAAAGACGAAGAGCTGAAGACACGGGCGCCAAACCGATCGCTTCACCCGACGGCCCCAAGATCCAACCGGTCACTCAAGAACTCACCCGACCGGTTCATGTGATCGGGTGAAAGCTCGCCGTTTTCTGTTATTATTTTGTAACGGATCAACCGATCGGTTGACTTTTCAACCGATCGGTTGATGTGAGAGTCTATAAATAGAACCCCTAGGGTTCCAGAAACGGGGAGCTGCTAGTTTTTTACTGTTTTCTCACTTTGTGACGGCTGTAATTGTTACTCTTTTGTAAGTTTTCAGATCTTTCTCAAATTTTAGTATTGTCTTATCTACTCTATTACTTCCGCATTGCAATTGTCCGATTATGATTCCAACGGTTAATTTTTATTTAGATCGCTTTTTCATGGATTTTTGTGAGTAGTTCCCAAATCCGGGATTTTGGTGGAAACCCCTTCGGGGGCTCTTCCCGATGCGTCCATAGGGTTAGGAAATCGATAGGGATTAGGAATCTAATGGTTACGCGGGGTGTTTCATTGTCATCGGTGGAAAAAAGACCGCCTTTGACCGTTGGGCCAAGTGGAAATAAACTTGGCAGTTGACTCCCTAGCCATAGCTCACACCCATAGCGTAGACGTCGAATCCTAGCACGCGGGAGCGGCAGGATGAGACGTTGGGATTTATCGTTGCGGGCTTAGTGCTCCCGGGATCGATCAGTGTTAATGGACACGGGAGTGCCCACAGATCGAATCCGGGAAGTCTGGCGTATCATCCTGGGCACCGACCAGAATATCGGGCCCATGGGACGCTGGTACCACTTTCAGAGGCAACGTCTCACCATTAGACCCTAATCCCGATCGCTATCCATACCCGTAGGCCGTATCGGCGAGAGTCTCTCGTCGGGTTGGAAACCAAAGTCCCGGGTTTTCTTTCTTATTGTTCATACCCTTTATTTCCTTTCGTGACAACCATCTACCGATTCGGGCTAGCTCGCCCCTCGGGGTGATTTAGGTCTTACCTAAACCAAGCACAACCTCGCCTCCCTGAGTTCGATATTCCCATACCCTACACTAACCGTGCACTTGCGGTAAACCGACACCACGCCCACACCGCAGAGCCGGGGGCGCCGGTCAAGTTTATGACGCCGTTGCTGGGGAGGCAACGTGCTTGTTATTTTAGGATCTCTTGAACCCTCGTGTCTAGCTCTCATCCCTACCTCGCGATAATTTTCGCATTCTCCTTTTTCTCTTTATTTTTCTTATTATTTATTTCTTATTTTATATGTTTCTTTCCCACTTGTCGCTTCACGGGTGTTTGTTGTTTTTCATGCGCAGGAGTTCAAGGAGTCTTGACGACTTGATTCCCCTCGATCCAGAGATTAACGCCACCCTTAGGCGTTTGGCTGCCGAGAAGCGAAGAAGAGAGGATCCCGAATCCATGGAGGAGAACACCCCGCCGTACAAGTCTCTGTTGGAGTACTCGATGCCATCCATCGAGTCGACTTCCGCCATCCGTTCTCCAGCTATTGCGGTCCAAAGCTTTGAGCTGAAGCCGTCTCTAGTGACATGGATCCAGCAGGACCAGTTTGCGGGTGCACCCATGGAGAGCCCGATCGAGCACCTAGACTCCTTCTTAGAGAAGTGTGACACCTTCCGGATTAATGGTGTCACGACAGAGGCTATCCGTCTGAAGTTGTTCCCCTTCTCTTTGCGAGACAAAGCCAAGCAATGGCTTAGGGGGAAGGACCTCAACACTTTCAACACCTGGGAGAAGCTCTCCAACGCTTTTCTGACGAAGTTCTTTCCTCCGGGGAAGACCATGAAGTTGAGGAGTGAGATCTCCTCCTTCTCCCAGGCTAGCCACGAGTCCTTGCATGAAGCTTGGACGAGATATAAAGAAATGCAAAGAAGATGCCCTCACCATGAGCTTCCGAAGTGGCAGATTATTAATCTGTTCTACAATGGGTTGAGGGATGACCTGAAATCTTCTATGGACGCCGCGGCTGTGGGTTCCTTCATGTCTAAGAGCGAGGAAGATGCCGGACATATTCTGGAAAATATGGCATCCAACAATGAGCGGTGGTGTGACGAGAGAGCCACACCAAGATCCGGGGGTATACACAGAGTCGAGGACGTCGACAAACTTTCAAGCAAGTTCGACTTGCTTTCGACCCAGATCTCCGCTCTAATGGTAGGAGCCGGTGGGGCCGGTACACAGCAAATTTCAGCGGTGGAATCCGAATTCTTTGGGGAATTCGACGGTGGTGACATCTCACCACCGGTGGATCAGGTGAGCGCACTATTTTACAACCCCACGGGAAATGCGCCGTATCCGCCAAGGACCAATTCCAACCCGGCCTACTCTCCAAACAACCGGAACCACCCAAACTTCAGTTACCGGCCACCATTTCAGCCCTCGCCGCCTCAGCAGCCGCAGCAACAAACTTATCAGCCGGCTAGGCCATAGCAGAGTCAGGTTCAGCAGCAACCATTTCAGCAACAACCTCAGCAACAATTTTATGCCCCCAGGAATCAGTAGCCAATCCAGCAGCAGCAGCAGTATGGCCAACAGAGGGCCGTCTCTCCGGTTGAGTCTCTCTTGACTCAGTATATAACCAACCAGGAGAAGATCAATCAAAAGCTGGAGATGGGTCAGCGGGCCCTCACGGACCAAGTAACCCAGCTGTGGTTACAAGTGGCGAATCTTGCAAGGACACAAAACCAATTGCCGCCACAACCGGAGGTGAACCCGAGGGGAGCCACCCAAACATCGGCACTCGTGCACGAGCACGCAAATGTGTCCGCTATCGTTCTGAGAAGCAGGACACAAATCCCTACTAGAGTGCCCCCTAGCAAACCGGAAGCACCATCGGTCGTTGAGAGACCGATCGAAAAATCAAACGATGCCGGTGCTTCGTCATCAAATCCTATGACTCCGGAGGGAGTCTCTGAAGAAGAGAAGAAGAAGAAGGAGGAAGGGAGCCCGAAAGTGTTCAAACCCGTTGTGCCATTTCCACAACGGTTAGCTCAGGCCAAAATTGATGAGAAATATGGCAAGTTCTTCGCCATGGTCAAGGACCTAAGCCTGCAAATCCCCTTCCTAGAAGCAATCGAAACAATCCCCTCCTATGCAAAATTCCTGAAAGATTTGGTGACTAGAGGGTCTAGAAAGGAGAAAGTGATATTGACGGCGGTGTGTAGTGCTCTCATCCAGAGGGCAAATCCACCGAAACTCAAGGACCCGGGGAGCTTCTCAGTTCCTTGCACGATCGGGGCAGTAAAGATTCACCGTGCACTCGTCGATCTCGGAGCGAGTGTTAGTTTGATGCCCTTGTCGATGTATAGAAGGATAGGAATGGGTGATTTGGAGCCCACCGGTATGACCCTGCAACTAGCTGACCGGTCGGTCAAATATCCGGTGGGAATCGTGGATGACCTCCCCGTTAATGTAAGAGGGGTGCATGTGCCAGTGGACTTTGTAGTCATGGACATGCCTGAAGACGCACACACCCCCATCATCCTGGGACGGCCTTTCATGGCCACTGCTGGCGTTTTAATAGATGTGAAGAACGGAAAACTCTCTTTAAACGTCAACGGAGAAAAAGTTGAGTTTGATCTGGGGTTCTCCATGAAGTACCTCGATCCCCCTGATGACCCTCGGTGCAATTTGCTTGAGGTAGAAGAAGAAAAGGCCGCTGAAGAGAGCTCCTGGGAGATTCTCTTAAAGAACCCCCCCATGACTTGGGGGATTCAGAGGATGGAGACGGCCCCAGGAACAAAGAAGCTGCTGGAAAAGCGAGTGCAGCAAGAACGACCCCTCCCGGGTTCCCCAAGGCTCCTCCTGCGAGGAGAACGGGGAAAGAGCCCATGGACCTCACTAAGGACGAGGTCCGGATCCTAAAGAAGATGGCGGGAAGCGCCAACACGAAAGAAAAGCCCCCGGATCCCAAGAACAAGGGGAGGGTAGTCGAGCAAGTATTTCTCCAGCCGCTGACTACTCCAAGGGCCTTCAACTCCAATGAAGAAGAGATGCCGCACTTCGGGCATCACCCGTATCAACCACCGTGAACATCCCTTGCGGGCGTCGAGCCAACGACGTTAAACAAGTGCGCTTCATGGGAGGCAACCCATGTTCTAAACTTTTTCCCTACTTTTTAGCATTATTTTTGACTTTATTTTATCTACTTTGTTAAATAAAATCAGCCGCGAGAAGATCCGTTCAGGGACTTAGACAATCTGTTGGCTTTTGCAGGAAACAAAGCCCCAACCGATCGGTTGACAACTCACCCAATCAGTTGGGATGTATCAGATACAAGCCGAGATCTGTCCCCAGATGAACCGATCGGTTGGAGAATGAAGAGACCGGGTGACAGACCGGGTGAGCTGGGGAGAACTCTCGGAAGTTTTTTGGGGAATATCAACCGATCGGTTGAGTTCGAGCGCCATCGGTTGATGCGACCTGGTGAGAAGCCCTAAGTTCTCGGGAAAATGAGTGGAGCGGCCAACCGATCGGTTGACAAGTCAACCGATCGGTTCGCCTGTAGCAATTTTTCGGCAAGGATTTCGACCTAACCGTCAACCGATCGGGTGACAAGTCACCCGATCGGTTCGACTTAAAAGCCCTATAAATACACCCGACCGCCCATTCAATCCGCACTCAGCATTTTCGAATTCGGAGCCGCCGTTTCGCCTCTTCCTCGTGCGCCTGCCCTCTTTCTTCCCCAAAATCAACCTCGATCGTCTTTCCCCGCCATCTCCCTACCCGTCCACCATCGATTTCTCTCCATTCTCCTCGATCCCTCACTTACACAAAACCCTTACTTTCACCCATCCTCCCCAACATCGAAACTTGTTGAAGAAATCGCCGTGGCTTCACAGTGTGCTCCTGTCGCGTAGCATTGGGGTGTCTTCGAGCAACGATCTTCATCCCATTTGGGTAAACTCGCTCCCTTGCTCAATTTTTTATTTTTTACCCCAGATATTCCATTTGCTCGTTGGCCGTATTTCGTGTTTGTGTTGATTCATTGTACTTTTACACACTCGCACGCACACACGACACCTGCACAATGCCTCCCCGCCGTGTTAAGCCCACCAACAACAGCTCTTCGAACCCTAGGCCCACCCGTCGCGCTCGTCGCGCCCAGCCCACCACCTCCAACCCATCTACCCCCGATCAAGACCAAGCCGATCGATTCACGGCCATGCTCCTCCTAGCTGGACAGGGTGGTCGGATAACCGAGGAGTCCGTCGACCGTGACCTCCCCTTTCTTCAAAACTTCATTCGCCACATCCGTGAAGACCCACCCGATGTCTCCGAGCTCCACATTCCACCCCCCACAACCCCTGGTCCACAGCGCAGGCCCCCGTCACCACCTCCAGAGGGTGGTGCCCCTGCTTGATCTTTCTTTCCCTCTTTTGCCCCCCCCCCATATTTGTGCCCATCTGTCTTTTCGGGGCCCTGCTTTGTATCCGTCGGAGGGGGAAACCATTCGCGTGTCACTTTCTGTTTTCACCTTCTTTGTTATTGACTCCCCCTTGCATATCTCTGGATTTCATTGATCATATCATTTCGCTAGCACTGTCTGGTCTAGCTTGGGGGACGTCTATCTTGGTGTGCTGTCGTGTTTTGTTTCTTTTTCTCATTTTTTGTGTGTGTGCTTGTTTTTCATTTTTTGAGTGTCGTGTCGTGTGATTTTATTTTTATTTTCGTGTTGTTTGATTTTGATTTTGATCTTTCTTTCTTTTTCAGTTTCATCTATGTGTTTTCCTCGTTTTCATTTCTTTTTGTGTCCGTGCGTATTCCCCCCCATTTTCATTGCCCTCCCGGACTCACTCATATTGCATTGAGGGCAATGCAAACTTCAGCTTAGGGGAGTCGCACTGTGTGCGTCGTTTGAGTCTTCTTTTTCGTTTTTTGTGTCGTTTTCATCGTGTTTTTATTTTTTATTTTCTTCTTTTTAGCTCTTTCTCCTTGAGATGAATCCTATGATGAAATCGCCACAAAGTCACACACACCTAGCATTACATCGATAATCACACTCACTAACCCTAGGATTTCGAGTCCTCTTGCATTTCATGCATCGTGGGTCCACTTAGCTTTCTTGTGAGTCGTGCGTCGTGCCTATCTATTTGGTGTGCTTCTGCTTTGTGATTTTACTTTATATACCTGTCCAGGAATGACCCCTAGACTATCATGCTTCGATTTGAATACGCGGTATTTGTTTCTACTATATGCATGCTATATTTATATCGTATATTTCAATTCGCATGCGTCGGGATTCCACAACTAAGGACTAGGATAACCCACTTAGCCTATGCTCTATTTAGCGAGAATAGTTTCCTTTGCCCGAGTGTTTAGATTTCGACTTGTTTTTTGTTTTACTTGGTGCAAATCCCCTCGTCGTGTACCGTTCTCCCACTTGGGAGAGTGCACATGTGTATAGCCAAAAGCCCAAAAATTCAAAAAAATAGAAAAAAGGAAAAGAAAAACCCAAAAAGAGAAGAAAAGAAAAATTTTGTATAGCCAAAATAAAAAAATACAAATACCTAAAACCCAAAAAAATTCCCGTGTGAATATTTTTTCCTACTTACCGAGAATAAAGGGAAGGCGAGAATTTGCATCAAGTGTTCTACTCCAAATCATCTCAACCCCCATCGTTATCGAAAACACTTGGCTTAGGAACTTTTTAGCTAATATCTAGGCTGTAGTGGCTTGATTTCCTTAACCCTAGTTGTGGAGTCCCCGACGCATGATACGTTTCGATTCTCTCTATTCTCATGCATGCTTGAACTATATATTCGCCGCTTAATTCAATTCGAATCGATATTTGGGTCGGATCTTGGATTTGTGTATATCGAGCCTCATAGCACATTGTAGAAAGCGACACCATTTGCTAACACACGACCGCACTCACTCGCGCTTCACCGCGTGGGCCCACGACACTGATTTGGGCTCGTCTTCCTAGGTTTAGTGGTGTGATTTGGCGTTTGCTTGCTTGGTGTGTCGTTTTTGATTTTGGTGGCTCTGATGAACGATCTAGGATTTAGAGTTTTCTTTTTCTTTCTTCCTCTCTATTTTTCCCTTCCGAGCTCCTACTCTCACTCGTCTTCCTCGAGGACGAGGAAGAGTTCAGCTTGGGGGATTTTGACGTGCGTTTATATTTCATATATTCACGCACGTTTTCTTTTGTGTTTCTCCGTGTTTTTCCGCCGTCTTTTATTCGTTTTCTTGTATTTTCTCGTTTTCTTTCACTTTTCTTTGTTTATCCATGATTGCATGGGATTGACCACGTAGGGGACGTTTAACGATGATATCCCAAGTCCCCGGAGCAACTGGAGAAGTCACGCGTGATCCAGGGGGTCAAACGTCGAAGAATTCATCTTTCAGCCCCTCACCCGGTCGGTTGGTCATCTCCAACCGATCGGGTGCTGCACGCGTGCACCACCCGGTCTCAGCCGGAGCTCACAAGGAAGTCACCGACCGGTTCACAGACCGGTTCAACGGGGGTCTGTTCTCTGTTTTCTCGACCAAAATGCCAACTGATCGGGTGACTCTCACCCGATCGGTTCATCTGTAGCTGAAGACGAAGAGCTGAAGACACGGGCGCCAAACCGATCGCTTCACCCGACGGCCCCAAGATCCAACCGGTCACTCAAGAACTCACCCGACCGGTTCATGTGATCGGGTGAAAGCTCACCGTTTTCTGTTATTATTTTGTAACGGATCAACCGATCGGTTGACTTGTCAACCGATCGGTTGACTTGTCAACCGATCGGTTGATGCGAGAGTCTATAAATAGAACCCCTAGGGTTCCAGAAACGGGGAGCTGCTAGTTTTTTACTGTTTTCTCACTTTGTGACGGCTGTAATTGTTACTCTTTTGTAAGTTTTCAGATCTTTCTCAAATTTTAGTATTGTCTTATCTACTCTATTACTTCCGCATTGCAATTGTCCGATTATGATTCCAACGGTTAATTTTTATTTAGATCGCTTTTTCATGGATTTTTGTGAGTAGTTCCCAAATCCGGGATTTTGGTGGAAACCCCTTCGGGGGCTCTTCCCGATGCGTCCATAGGGTTAGGAAATCGATAGGGATTAGGAATCTAATGGTTACGCGGGGTGTTTCATTGTAATCGGTGGAAAAAAGACCGCCTTTTACCGTTGGGCCAAGGGGAAATAAACTTGGCAGTTGACTCCCTAGCCATAGCTCACACCCATAGCGTAGACGTCGAATCCTAGCATGCGGGAGCGGCAGGATGAGACGTTGGGATTTATCGTTGCAGGCTTAGTGCTCCCGGGATCGATCAATGTTAATGGACACGGGAGTGCCCACTGATCGAATCCGGGAAGTCCGGCATATCATCCTGGGCACCGACCGGAATATCGGGCCCATGGGACGCCGGTACCACTTTCAGAGGCAACGTCTCACCATTAGACCCTAATCCCGATCGCTATCCATACCTGTAGGCCGTATCGGCGAGAGTCTCTCGTCGGGTTGGAAACCAAAGTCCCGGGTTTTCTTTCTTATTGTTCATACCCTTTATTTCCTTTCGTGACAACCATCTACCGATTCGGGCTAGCTCGCCCCTCGGGGTGATTTAGGTCCTACCTGAACCAAGCACAACCTCGCCTCCCTGAGTTCGATATTCCCGCACCCTACACTAACCGTGCACTTGCGGTAAACCGACACCGCGCCCACACCGCAGAGCCGGGGGCGCCGGTCATTTAACGAAATGTTGTCATAACAATGTAATATTGATAACGTTAAATTTCTGCAAGTCTTGAAATGTTTAACGAGTTGGGACATCGTGAAAATCGTGTGCCTCGAAGGCGGTACCGTGAACTCGTGATGTCGTGTGAGTCGACTAGGCCGGCTCGTGTTTTGGCAAACTTTTGGGTGGGGTTAGGGTTGAGCGGCCACTAGGCGTATGAAAGGTACTCTCCTCAAGAGCACCACCCGCATGCGGTGGGTTAGTGTCAATCACGGTAAGCCCCCGTGAGAGGAACGACCTTCTCATCACGACCTACAGGCGTGAACCCTAGATTAGAATGCTAACTCTTGACATGAAAACTTGCAACGCTAACTTGGTCATCTTGATAATTGAAATGCTAATGAACTCAGAGGAAATCTTAACTTTAATTCTTGCAACTGTTTAGAACCGCATGTTAGGGATGTTGTTTCTGTTTCAATATATTTGTTAATGTTAAATTGCTACAGTCATTTCTTTAAACTATTAAATGCTTCTTAAATTCATATCTTTTGTATATCTTGCCTTGGGATGCTAATGTCTTCTTGCAGACCTTGCTGACATACATTCATGTTTTTGGATGTATGTCAGATCTCGAGTTTGAGCACTAGGAGGATTCTCTCGAGACACTTAACTTAGAGAGCCAGAGTTCGTCGTAGATGCTGAGCCACTTTCTGCAGAAGACTAGAGTCCCCTCCGTCACTACTTTGAGTTTTGGTTTCTTTACCTTGTAGTAGGATTAGTGCTCTGATATAATTTCTTTAGCCCTGTTGTGGCTTGTCTTGTAATTTCGTGTACGCCTTATATATATATCTGGATGTGGCATTTATTTTGAATGTTCTGATTGTTCTGATACGCAAATGCAAGGACCCCTTTCTGTGTTTTTATCACAGACGCTTATTGAACTCGAGCTTCACCGCTCCAGTTCAAGCGGACCGCGTAACGCCCTCGCTTTCGGTGTCTTTTGGAAAGCGGGGCGTTAAATATAGTGTGATAGGCCATTGTGACCCTCTCGAAGAGTATTAAATTGTGGAATTATTTTGGAACGTCATTTCACGGGTCGTTCTCCCACGATTTGACTTTGTTTGATGAGACGTCGTGATTTTCACTTTTGTCGTTTGACGTTTGTATTTTTAGTTTCGTTTCTCGTCGTCGAATTTGTGATCTGTCTTCTTAGTTTTGTTTCTCTCGTCGTCCCGGTCACCCCAGTATTTATCTTACAATTTTCGAGCCCCGTTTGACCCACCTTCACTTTTCTCCAGTTTAAGTATCGGTTTATCCCTAAGTTTCATTTGGTTCTTTCCCCCAATGATTTATTAATAATAAAATCATCCAAATGTTGACTTAGCCCAGCCCATTTCTTTGCCAGGCCGCGCTTATGAGGAAGAGAGGGACTAGTTTTAAAGCTTTTTAAAAAGAAAAGAGAAACAATTTTAAATAACCCTAACTAACCTATTCTACCCCACGTGACCCAGCCCATGCCTTATTAAATTTGCCCTAGGGTATTACTTTTTGATAACCTAGCATATCTCTCGTTTTTCCCAGCAACCACAAACAAACCCGCCGCCATCTCCCGTTCTTTTGCACGCAACAACAAAGAAACCCCCGCTTTCGACCTCACCCATCATCGCCGACGACCTGGGTCTCCCCTCTGTCGACCTGACCTCCCCATCGACCCTCCTCCCTCAGCACCATGTAGGGCCCCGTTGATCGTCGAAGCTCCGCTGCAAAGCCCCCGCAGTGCCGGATTTTCGCAGCAGCAGCGAACTGCCCGCGGCCTCTCCCCTTTGCCGTCGCCTCCCCCACGATCTCTACGTCGCCGTGGCAGCCCCCTCTGGCCGCCGTTGCCTCTGAAACAGCGAGCTCCCGCTGTTAGCGTTTCAAACGACGTCGCAACGCGTCGTTTCACCTTCCCGTCGTTCCCTCTCACTGTTGGGATCTTCCGACAGCCATCTACCTCTCCTAGGGGTGTTTCTCGACGTCACTATCATCTCCTACGACGCTCAACGTCGTAGACTTCGTGTATGTCGACCCGTTCATCCCCATTCGTTGTTACGGCTTCCCGCGAGCCGTAGAACGTCAACTGATCACTTTGCTCGTTGTTCAGTATCTATTCGCTGATATTGTCGCTGTCCAAGGATTGGCGATCGTAGGAATCTATTTTGGAATCTGGATTTGAAGCGTTTTCTATATTCCAACCCCTGGCCTCGCTACCCGACGCCAGTGTAGCTCACGCGTCAGGTAAGGGTAATTTTTTGAACACTTAGGACCCCCAACCAATGCATACTAATAAACATAAAAATCAGTAATTTAATTGGTTGATAAATCACTAACGAAGATAATTTAAACTGGGATTGTATGTTGGTGAATCCGAGCACATAGTTAGATTCGACAGGTTGGATGGTGTTGTCAGAACAGCTGATTGCAGGCAAGTGAAACTTGCCAACTTGTGTTTTGGCTATGTTTTAGGCCATTCCATGTTTTTAGCGTAAAAGAGACTACGCGACGAAATGATACTCGCCTTGACGCAACTTTAAGATCTAGCTTGACAACGAAGCTAGATCTGTCACCCTGCCATGTCATTCATGCATTTTTGCCTGTCACGTTTAATTTCCTTATCTGTACGCACATTAATTGTACCCATGCAATGCTATGCATCCTGATGACAATCCATGCTTGAATGTTGCACACGCTACTTGTACTTGCTTGTTGAGTCTAGGCACTGGCGTTGCAGGCACAACCCTAGGCCAAATACACTTCTTAGCTCGTGATTCAGAAGCGGGCTACATGTGTTGGTCAGAAGCCAATGCCCAATTACACGTGGAGGGGTAGGGTTAAGCGACCACTCAGCGTAAAAGTGTGCACGTTCAGCCACTTCAGCTGTAAGGCGTAAATTCTGTGATTGGGGTAGGGTTAAGCGACCACTCAGTGTAGAAGTGTGCCCGTACAGCCACTTCAACTATAAGGCGTAAACTCTGTGCACGACGTGTTTACTTGACGTGTTTACGTGACTTGTAAATCCATGTGAATGTTAGTATCTTTGCTACCTTTGTCATGTCATACTTGTTGCCATGTCATACTTGTTGCACTCTCTTACTTGTTGCATTCATACCTTAAACTGCCATGTCATCGCATATTTTAGAACTGCTAGGTTGTTTCACTTTCTTTTAGTTTCCTTGCACAAGTCTCTTGTAGACTTGCTGACATGCGCCCTCGTCTCTTTTGGGTGTCGCATGTTAGTTGCTGAGCCAGAGTCCATTGCTGAGGACGAGGTGTTTGTTGACATTGAGCCTGGGTCCATTATTGACGTGGAGTACGAGGACACCGGCGACCAGTCGTAGAGACTTAGTGCTGTGTTGCTTTCTGATTAGTTCTTGTTAGGTTGTTGGTGCGTAGCGCCCTTTCTTTCTGTACGTTGTTATTTCTGTTGGCCATGCTTGGGCCTTTTAGACTCTCTTTTAGCCTGGTGGCTTTTCTGTGATGTTGGACTTTGTTGGTGGACATTCTGAGATTGGAATAATAATATCTGTCTCTTTTCTTTTATTATTATTTTTGTTCTGTATCGCATTTGCAAGGACCTATACTTGGTTATTCCAGACGCTTTAGAGACTGGAGCCTCACAGCTCCAAGTCTGAGCGGACTTTTCATGCCTCGCCTCCATTTTAGGGAAGAGGGTCGTGACAGGTTTTATTGGTGGCCTATGCAGGTCCCTCTTGCAACTGCGAATTATCGAAACAACGATAATAAAAATAGAATGTCCATTAAATAAATTAAAACATCCAAATCATAAGCCCTGAGTCTAATTTTTATCGTTTTATATGTCTTAGGTGGCTGGTAGACGTGTTGCCCGAACATCTGTCTCAGCTTAGTAGGGAATCCATTAGATCAGGACTATAGTAAGACTTAGTTAGACGTCTGTGCTTGCTAGTTAGAGGTCCCTGATTGTTAGCTAGACTCCATGCTAGAGATTGATATAATCATCTTAGGAGTTACCTTAGTGGTTCCTGTCTAGCTCTGACCATAATAGACTTCTAGAATTCCTTTAGTCGTCCGCTTGGGTTCGTCGATTTCGGGCCAAGCCGAACGCAGATCACTACAGCCCAATTCCTTAGGAAGTCTTAGCGCTAAGTTTCCTAATCCTTAGTTGGTCGACCGTAGGAGTTCCTGGTAGATTTTTATGAGTCATATCTAGGCGTATTTTGTATAAGACCACGTGATCTTATTCTTGCCCTCGTTTCACGTGATCACTTCATGGAGATTATCGTTAATCTTTCGAATTTTCTCCTTTGCAAATCTTGAATCCTTCAAAGTCAATTTCGATTTTTCCTTATTAAAAGTTTTCGCTCAATTTAATTGTTGTTTTTAAAACCATCTTCTTATATATTTAATTCCTCACTATTCGATTGAGTTAAAATCCTTTCGTAGATTTTGGAGTCTATTGGTTTTAGTTTTAATTACTATCTTGTAGCTATTTACTAACCAATATTTCTCGCATTTTTAAAACTTTATTACTATTTTGATAATTCGATATACCATATTTTCTAAACTATGAGATTCATTTTAACCGCTTAACATACATACTTTAAAATATTTTTTTCCAAGCTAAATAGAACTTCAATTATTTTTATATATCAGTTCTAGGTAAGTCGTACTCGTACTTTAAAATCTTTGTATAAAACCGTTTCTTTTGGCAAATCCTGGTTCCTCTAAAAGTAGTTTCAATATTATTTATTTTAAATTTCTCCCTAGTTTAAAGACTTTGAAAGCATTTAACATGAGCTTAAATTTTCTACACTTCAGTTAATCTAATTTCATTCTTTGAATTTCGAAATTTTTGCCGAAAGTATATTAAAGTACTGCCGTATAATATTTGCTAACCTACGTCCTTAATGTTCGTGTGAACGTTTTATTCTTCCTTATAATGATTTTCAATAAGCTAATAAACCATTTTTCTTATTATGTATATACGACTCAAACTTATTTCGAACAACTCATTTTATCGACCACCAATATTTTTCTATGCATAAGAGAACTCCAATTTTTGAGGTACAACCAGTTTTGTACTCTTCGTATTTTAACTTATATCTTTTACACACTATCCTTCTTTTCCCTCCTAAACATTCACAATTATACCCTTTATTCACCTAACCAAGCTGTCTCCTTATCTGAAGTGCCCTGTGAAGCTACTGCACATGTACTAGAGGGGGGGTGAATAGTACTTTAAAATAATCAAGATAGATATTCCTAATTATTGTGCAAGAAACAAACGACAATGCGGAATAAACAACAATCAACAAGAGATAGTCAAACGCAAACAAAGCATGTAACGGGTTCGGATCCACCCAAGTCTCCCCGACTTGTTCCCGGTGATCCTACGTCCCAACCACCCGGATCCCCTCCGGATACTTGAGTTAGAAACCCTAACTCAAGATTTAGCACTATGAAATTCTTGTAAAAAAACTTCACAAGACCAAATCATACACAACACAAATGTGACTCCCACAATCCGGGATCACACACTTCTCTCACAACCGAGAGAATAATTCAAATAACGATTGAAATGAAATAGAGAAACACTTACCACAAAATCCTATGCCTTGAGTAAATCTTACCAAATTAGGGCAAAGATGGATTTTGGGGAAGATGAAGCCACCAAACCCTAGCTTCAAGAAGTTGATCAGCAATGGAAGCCTAGGGTGGAGTATGGTGACTAGAATCAAGCTCTTGGCTTGAAAGGATCACAATGGAGAGAATCTCTCTTGAGGAATTTTCTCAAAGAGTGAAGGGAGAGATTCTTGGTGAGAAGAGAGAGCTTAGAATTAGCTTGAGAAAACTCTTCTCTTAGGTTTGAAATTACTTGTATATTGGACCTCTAACCTTGCCTCAAACGAATCAGGTTTGTATTTATATAGGCAAGGAAAATCGTGTTGGAAAAGTTCCCAACGGCTCTATTCTGAACCAGACTAGTCGGTCAAAGAAGGATCACTAACCGACTAGTTCATCAACTAGTCGGTCGGTGATACAACGTAGACCGACTAACGGTTGAACAGCCAAAAGGTCGAAGTACAGGAGATGACAACTAGTCGGTCTAAGAAGACTTGCCGACCGACTAGTTTCTCAACTAGTCGGTCGGTGAATGATCTTTGACCGACTAACAGTCGAAATATAGAAGGCTGACTTCAAGTTGATTGAGTCGGTTTAAGAACAAATGCTGACCGACTAGTTTCTCAACTAGTCGGTCGACAAACGTTCTTTGACCGACTAACTCGAAACAGTAACTCAGGCTGTGCAGAGGCAAGCTCAACTAGTCAGTCTAAGAAGGATTCCTAACCGACTAGATCGTCATCTAGTCGGTCGGTGATACTTCTTTGACCGACTAATTGATCAACAGGGAATGAGCCGAAATGAGCAAGGACATCTAGTCGGTTCAAGTAGAGTTGCCGACCGACTAGATCGTCATCTAGTCGGTTGGTACTCCTACATGAACCAAGTAATATGCACTAGAAGCCGAGAGATGAAGCGATAGGCTTCGGGAAAGTTTCTAAAGGCTTCTAAGATAATCCTAGCTCTAAGATATGAGCGAAATGAAGATAATAAAGTAAGTCCTACTCAAGGCTTAACATTCTAATCTATGAAGCTAGAAGACAATAAATAATACATGACGAACCGTCTTCAAAGCTTCAATCTTCATTCTTCTTGACTTCAATATTGCTCCTTGATCTTCAACGAAGCTTTAGGCACACGATCACGCGTATTGAGAAGTCTTGAGACGTCGATTTAGATGTGCGTAGTATTTTGGCGACGATCTCCATAACTGCGCTCACAAATTGTTAGTATACGATATTTATGTTTGCTCATCATCCAAAACCAAATCCGGGGAATCAATACTCAACATTCTCCCCCTTTTTGGTGATGACAAACCAACATAAATAATAATCAATAATAATAATTCAAATGAAATTTACTTACTCCCCCTACAGTGATGACACGTTAGTTCCGTATTCAATAATATTCATACGCATCAAGCAGGCGAGGGAAATATAAAATATGAATCATATTATTGACATATAGGATCTAAATCCATTTTTATATTTTCACTCCCCCTGAATTTAACACATCAAATTAGATTCATGGTAACTTCCATTGAATTATTAATTAGCACATTGTCATTATTATATCTCGGGAAAGTTTCTAAAGGCTTCTAAGATAATCCTAGCTCTAAGATATGAGCGAAATGAAGATAATAAAGTAAGTCCTACTCAAGGCTTAACATTCTAATCTATGAAGCTAGAAGACAATAAATAATACATGACGAACCGTCTTCAAAGCTTCAATCTTCATTCTTCTTGACTTCAATATTGCTCCTTGATCTTCAACGAAGCTTTAGGCACACGATCACGCGTATTGAGAAGTCTTGAGACGTCGATTTAGATGTGCGTAGTATTTTGGCGACGATCTCCATAACTGCGCTCACAAATTGTTAGTATACGATATTTATGTTTGCTCATCATCCAAAACCAAATCCGGGGAATCAATACTCAACATTCTCCCCCTTTTTGGTGATGACAAACCAACATAAATAATAATCAATAATAATAATTCAAATGAAATTTACTTACTCCCCCTACAGTGATGACACGTTAGTTCCGTATTCAATAATATTCATACGCATCAAGCAGGCGAGGGAAATATAAAATATGAATCATATTATTGACATATAGGATCTAAATCCATTTTTATATTTTCACTCCCCCTGAATTTAACACATCAAATTAGATTCATGGTAACTTCCATTGAATTATTAATTAGCACATTGTCATTATTATATCTCGGGAAAGTTTCTAAAGGCTTCTAAGATAATCCTAGCTCTAAGATATGAGCGAAATGAAGATAATAAAGTAAGTCCTACTCAAGGCTTAACATTCTAATCTATGAAGCTAGAAGACAATAAATAATACATGACGAACCGTCTTCAAAGCTTCAATCTTCATTCTTCTTGACTTCAATATTGCTCCTTGAGCTTCAACGAAGATTTAGGCACACGATCACGCGTATTGAGAAGTCTTGAGATGTCGATTTAGATGTGCGTAGTATTTTGGCGACGATCTCCATAACTGCGCTCACAAATTGTTAGTATACGATATTTATGTTTGCTCATCATCCAAAACCAAATCCGGGGAATCAATACTCAACATTCTCCCCCTTTTTGGTGATGACAAACAAACATAAATAATAATCAATAATAATAATTCAAATGAAATTTACTTACTCCCCCTGCAGTGATGACACGTTAGTTCTGTATTCAATAATATTCATACGCATCAAATATAAAATATGAATCCTATTATTGACATATAGGATCTAAATCCATTTTTATATCGTCACTCCCCCTGAATTTAACACATCAAATTAGATTCATGGTAACTTCCTTTGAATTATTAATTAGCACATTGTCATTATTATATCTCTCCCCCTTTGGCATTAGCAAAAAGAGCGGGAGGAGATCAACGGCAAAACCAATGGCTAAAAAATAATGCATGGGAGTCGAAGAATACGACCACGGTCCAAATGACACCAATGTAAAATATCAAATGTAAAATACCGAATAAAAACAAAGCGTGCCAATGAGACCAAATTCAAAAATCGAGATACGAAATCATCAATCCATATGCGAACATCGAAAAACGAAATCACCAAGCCATAGGCGAAAAACGAAAAACGAAATCATCAAACCATAGGCGAAAACCGAAAAACGAAATCACCAAGCCATAGGCGAAAATCGAAATACGAAATCATCAAAACTCAAATCAATTTCACGTATTGAGTTTTGGAACATACTCTCCAAAATCAACATCAGAGACAAAAATCCAATGAGAATACCAAATGTAGCATGCAAAAACATATGGCATACACTAATCTAGTACACTAGGGTTCAAATTGAAACAAAATGATACCAATCGTAATATAATCTACCAATGGATACCAATGTGAATCAAAAGTATGAATATACTTACAACATTAAGCTCCCCCTACTTTGGTGCATCACTCAAGCACCATCAACTCCAATTGAATGAAAATACTTGCAAATCACGGAGTTGGTAGGGTTAGTATCCCACGGTGGATTGAACCTAGAAAAACTTAATATGGAGCTAAAATTTGATTTGATGCTCCTTTTCTTATCCTTGAGTACCTAAAGATAAAACATCATTCCAAGGTACCCAAGGACATTGGGTCCTAAGAGATTTAGACTTTTGGAAGCCAAGTCCAATTGGACTTTGACTTCCTAACATACTCATCATTATGCACGACATTTGAAAAATACGAATTCATATATGCTTGTTTTTCTTTCATGCTCGTGTTCTTTGGTCTCCAAATGGTGAAGATTTTGGGAGCCCTATTCCTATTGGGAACATGCATACGTCGTTGATTTCTGTGTGATGCATGTCGTGGATAGGCATAAGATGCATGATGATAATCATGCACATAGTCATGAGGATGAACATATGCATGTGGAGGAACACGTGCATGAGTGTGTCTCACATGGTGTGTACGTGCTCGTGGATGCGGAGCATAAAAATCATCATACGTGCTAACATGTGGAGTAGGATGTGTGTTCCTACGTGGCATGGTATACATGAAAGCATGACCCTTCTTTGGAGGTCCACCCAAAGTGGGTTTCTTTCCAAATGGGGGTGTGTACCTAGCGGAAGCACCATTGGTAGAAGAACTACCCATGAAGTGTTTACTTCCACTAGTAGAAGCATCGGACGTTGGCCTAACAAAGGTGCCGGACGACTTGGATGAATCTCCCATCTTATACCCCAAACCAATGTGATGATTGGCCGGAGGTAAGTGTAACGACTGCTTTTCATGTATCTGAATATAATATAATATAATATATGTTTTGGTGGATTTTCTCCTCTTGTGTGGTTTTCGTCTCCGTAGATTTCATTTCCGATCGATTCGTCGTATTTTCTCGTTTCTTCCTTAGGATCGTCGATTTCGAAGTATGTCACTCGTGACGGACTTCATAACGGTCACATCTAACTGTTAGATCAAGCCTAGGAGTCTTAGGAATCGATCCCGGGGCCCCGCGCTCCGTATCGGTACTTTTGGTGCTCATTAGCCGGTGTAAGAAGGGCCACCGACCGACTAGATAACGATCCAGTCGGTCGGCAATCCTTCTTGGACCGACTAGTTAGCTTTCTAAATTTCTCAGGAGTTACTGTTTATCGTTAGTCGGTCTAAGAATGTTGGTTGACCGACTAGGTTGCAAACTAGTCGGTCGGCAATGCTTCTTTAACCGACTAACTCATCATATTATTTTTGTATCAGCTACTGTTTACTCTTAGTCGGTCTAAGAACGTTCATCGACCGACTAGATTCTAAACTAGTCGGTCAGTACTTGTTCATGGACCGACTAACTCTAGAATCCTATTTTCGTTCAGGAGTTACTGTTTGCACTTAGTCGGTCTGCGTTGGTCGACCGACCGACTAGTTGCCAAACTAGTCGGTTAGTGGTTGCTCTTTGACCGACTAACTAGTGTTAAAACCCTAATTTCTGGGCAGCCGCCAGCTCAACTTATTTATACCCAACCCAAACGACTTCTTCTTCTCCAACACGACCCAAAACCCTAAAAATTTCCCCCTTCAGCCCCCATCTTCCTCCAAGCTCCATTTCTCCATTCCAAGCCCTAGAATCATCATCCAAACCATCCATCTACTCTATCTACCCCTCATCTTCCCCAAATCTCCATCAAAAACCCATCAAAATCCCCAAATCCCCCAAAACCCTAGTTTTCCCAAACTTCTCCAATCTTTTCCAGATCTGATCATAGGGTTCCCCGGAGTGTTCCTTCCGTCTCCTCTTGGTAAGAAATCGATTCCTCTATGTTTTCATAGTCTATTGGTATTTTTATGAAACCCTAATAAATTTCATGTTGTTTGATGGTTGTTCCCCCATAACAATGATTTCCCCATAGATTGGCATCCGTGTGACGGAGTAGTCGCCATCCCCGGTGCTAGGCAAGTGAAACTTGCATCTTTTGATTTGGGCCATGTTTTAGGCCATTTACCTTGCTTTAGCGTAAAAGATACTAGACGGTGAAAGGATAGCCGTTTAGACGCCATTGACCTAGCTTGACAACGAAGCTTGGTCCGTCACCCTCATCATGCTTGTATGTCACGTTTAATTTCCCTAAACGGTACGCGTATTAACTGTTCATGTCATCCATGCATTCTTAACCGCTATTGCATTTTAACTGCCATGTTTAATTCAATTAACGGTACGCGAATATGTTCATGTCATTGCATTTTGCCTGTCACGTTTAAATACAATTAACGGTACGCGTATTAACTGCTCATGTCATTGCATGCTTGAATACTCGTCGTGATTGCGTAGCATCGCTACATACTAGTGTTACTTGTTCCGGTTAGGTGCACCCCTACGCCATACTTATCAAATACACTTTCTGGCTCATGTTCCAGAAGACGAGCTCATCACAGCCTGCGGGCAATAGGGCACTCGTTGAGTGACCCCTTGTACTTGATACTTGAACACAGCCTGCGGGCAATAGGGCACTCGTTGAGTGATCCCTTGTACCTTACTTGTTACTTGACATTACATGTCACCCCTACCACTTGATACTTGCCACTTGTACTCTCCTTTACCTTACTTGTTACCACCGTACTTTACTTGCCATGCACCATGTTTTAATTGCTAGGTTGCTAGTTTACCATTATTCCCGTTTCCTTGCACAAGTCTTTCGACTTGCTGACATATGCCCCTTTTCTCTTTTGGGTGACACATGTTAGAGCCCGAGCCTGAGTTACTTGTTGAGGACGAGGTGTTTGCTGATGCCGAGCCCGTGCTTGTGTTTGACGGGGAGTACGTGGACACTGGGGACCAGTCCTAGTGTCCTCGTTGTGTTTTACTTTTATTAGACAGTTGTTTTGTTATCGGTGCGTAGCACCCATACTTGTTGTTGTTGCAGTTTTTGTTGGCCTTGTTCTGGGCCTTTAGACTCTTTTCTTTAGCCTGGTGGCTTTTCTGGATGTTGGACTTTTTGTTGATGTTGGACAATTTGTGAGATGTGGAATTTTATTTCAGTCTCTACTTGTGTTATTATTGTTATTCTGTCATGGTTACAGGGACCTGCTTATGTATTATTGACGCTTATCGGGTTTGGGGCTTCACAGCTCCACTCCCGTGCGGACCTTTTCACGTCTCGCCTCCATTTTAGGGAAGCGGGTCGTGACATGTTTTGTTGGTCGCCCATGCAGGTCCTTCTGTAACTGCGATTTTTGGAATAGCGATAATAATATTAGAATGTCCAATAAATTAAGTTCGACGTCCGAGTCATAAGCTATGAGTCTAATCTGATTCGTTTTCTGTGTCACTAGATGGCAAGAAGACGATTCACCCGTGGTGGTGGTAGTGGCGCGATCCCTCATGATGAGGAGCCTGAGCGGGAACCCACCAGCGGTGAGATGATGCGGATGATGCTCCAGATGATGCAAGTTCAGCAGGGCATGCTTCTGCAAGTCCAGAATGCTCCGCTTGCTCGAGCTGCCCGGGCTCTTCCGGATGCCCCTCGCTTTGAGCCAGGAGCGAAGCAATTTCGGGAGCTGGGTCCCGCATATTTTGATGGTTCTGAGGGTCCTCTGGCTGCCGACGAGTGGATAAGGAACATTGAGGATAACTTGGCAATGGCGAAGATTAACCCGGCTGGATGGGTTGATCTGGCTAAGAGGCAGCTGAAGGACAACGCCAGGAATTGGTGGGATGTGGAAGAGAAGATGCTGGTGGAGCCGATCGTCTGGGCTACTTTCAAGTCCAGATTCGATGGAGAGTTCTTCCCGAAGGCTGCTCGGCAGGTGATGCTGCAGCGCTTTATAGATCTGAAGCAGGGGAGCTTGTCGGTGGATCAGTACCACCAGGAGTTCACGAGGCTCAGTCGGTTTGCACCTAAGATGGTGCAGGATGTCGATGAGAAAGCTCAGCGATTTCTCCAGGGACTTGCCTTGGAGCTTCAGAGCTTTGTGACCTCTTCTGACCTGGAGACATATCAGAAGGTTCTGATTGCTGCGAGGCGGCAAGAGTTGAATTTGAATCAGAGGAAGGGACATGTTTCCGGAGCTGGGAAGAGGCCTATGGAGCAGGCCAGGGCGGTGGTTAGGCCTGGTTTCAAGCCTAGTCATCTGGTGCAGTTCAAGAGGCCAGGAGGGCCTATTCTGAAGACTTGCCATTTCTGTGGCAAGATTGGACACCTCAGGGATCAGTGTAGGAGGTTTCTAGGACAGTGCATTGTCTGCGGAGATCCTGCCCACACCATCCGGGAGTGTCCGAAGTCGAGACAGCCTTGGCGGGCTCCTATTGCAGCACAGCCGTTGCAGCAGCGAGCTCCTGTGCCCGTTGGACGTGGAGCGTGATCGCGCACCGGATACACGTCCCGGAGCGACGGTTGTAGTTTTACCGCAAGCGCACGGCAAAGTGGCGAGCGGGTATCGAACACGAGGAGGTGGTGTTGGCTCCAATCTATCCTAGGTTGGTTTGACTACGAATGTTTTATTGGTGGGGATGGCTATGGTATGATATAATGGAAATGGTGGTGGATGTCGGTGTCGATGATAAAGAAATCGGTCAAATATCGATTCAAATACAATATAATAAAAGAGGGAATTTGCCTTGCGGCGATCCTGTCACAATCGTCGGGCAAAGTATGGGGATATAAAATCAAATAAAGACGTCTAGGGCTAGGGAATTCCCACTACGGATCGTCATACATCATCGTAAATAGTGAATCTCAATATTACTAGACTTGTGTTGAGGTGAACTAGTCGTAACTGAATAGAGAACCAAGCTCACGCTCTCGCGCTATTGCCGGTCTATAGCAACCTAGATTAGGGCCCAATCTCTTGCAAACCCTAACCTAAGCCGCTAGCATGAAGATTGACATCATCGTCCAATCGCTCCTCGAGCCCACTCTCGTGCAAACCCGAGTTACGATCTAGGTTGTGATAGTTCGTATTCGTCCAATCTATTACAAACGAATATGGGTATAGATTTACAATTAAAAATCCTAGCTTTGGTCCAATCTCTTGCAAACCAAATCTAGAGAAACCCAATTGTAAACCTAAATCGAATATCTAGGCCTTCCCATCGATTAGAATCCAATCTCTTGCAAATCCTAAATCGATGGAAATCCCTAGCTATCCGTAGTAAATCAATCACAACCTAACCTCCTAGAAATTCTAGCAATTTCGAAATTCATTCATCACAAATATGAAATTAGATCCATAGGGTTCATCCCCAAACCCTAGAACAACAAATCTACTCAAGCATAGCAATAAGGATATAAGAATCAATAAAAACCATTGCTTGCATATAAAAAGATAGAAAATCAAAGATTCAAATAATAAGAATAGAAATACTTAGCTTAGATGAAGAATTCCAATCCAAATACAAGCTTTTTGATCCAAGAGGGGGCCTAGGGCATGGCCTAACCTCTAAAATAATCCTCCTAAAACATCTTGGGAACCTAAGAAAACATGGGGGAGATCCCCTCTAATGGTGGCTACAAACCCCTTAAATACTCTCCCAAAACCCTAGCAAATAACCCTAGAAAACCCCTCAAATTCGTGCCCAAAACAGCCCAAACCGCAACTTAAAATCTGGGCCCAGGCCGCACTCGGCCGAGTGGAAAATGTGACTCGGCCGAGTGGAAATTCCTGCACTGCAGCGTCAACTTGCAGAAATTCTCCAGATTTCATCCGACCTCCGATTGGCACGTTCTTGGCAGCGTTGGAACCGTCATGAAGTCTACTATCCATAAAAAATATGAGAAAAATAATTTGATTGCTGGAATGATAGCAGATTTCAAAAGAGTGAGAGGCTGTCTGAAAATCTGGGCGCTGCGTGTCCTCGGCATCACTCGGCCGAGCGGCAAATGTCACTCGGCCGAGGGGCTTTTGGTACTCGACCGAGTCGAAGCTCGTAGTCGACTGACGGATTACAGAGAGTTGGACATTTTGGCTTGCCGTCGTCTGGGTGCCACTCGGGCGGACGGAATCTCCGCACTCGGCCGAGTGGGCGTGTGATGCTCGGCCGAGTGCACGCCGATACATCTCTGTTGCATGTCCGATCTGGCCGACCGAGCGGGGTCTCAATGCTCGGACGAGTGACTCCTTCACTCGGCAGAGTGGCATGCTGAAAATGCCCAATCTTCATCTTTTCGCTCCCCCGTCCCTCCTACGACGTTCTTTCTTCTTCCACTCATCTTCCATTGCAGAATAACCCTCAAAAGGGCCATGGTCAACACTCCGGAGTGGGTGCAAATCCTCTTGATCTCACAATCGATCCAAATCGCTCCATATTTCCTGAAATACGACAAAAACAAGAAATAGTGAAAAGTATCGCAATATTGTCGAATAATCGTGAAAAGCGTGATATGGGCGATCAAAACGGTATGCAAATATGCAGAAAAAAGGTGTAAAATATGGAGTGATCAAAATCCCCCAAGCTTACCTCTTACTCGTCCTCGAGGAAGATAAGTAGAGAGACGAACTCGGGAGATAAAAATAAAGAAAATGAAATGAAAAAAGAAAGAACACGAGGTGGAAGGGGTCGCTAGATTCTTCTCTCAGATCTCAAGCCATAAGCTACACACCACGATAACTTGGAAAATACAAATCACATGCTATAAGGATTTCATATCTTACATAAACATGGTACTTGCAAGTTTTTAAGAACAACAAAAGGGATTCTCTAAATTCATACAATCAACTCATATCCACATCACGCATTTCATAGGATTTAATGTACAAATGTTGGCGATGCACTTTTCAATCAAGAGTTATAACTGAAGCATATAAGAATCACGCCAAACATGCAATGGAGAATGGAATAAATCATGGCATTCACATATTTATATCAATTCATAAGAAATCTCCATAACTTAGGTATTTTGCTAAGTTTCAGCATTATCAAACTTCCCCATTCGTGCACCTCTCCACTCTAATGTCGTACTCACTCATATGGTCAAATGAATTCAACCCCCCCAAGCTTAGCTTGAGGCATCGCATCTAAAGGAATATGATAGTGGAAAATGAGATTTTTGCCTTGGTTTTCCCAAGTATTTTGTGGCTCCAATAATGAGATAGAGAAACATTTTTTTTTCTTCTCTTTTTTTTGATCTTTTTTGTTTCTCACTTTTCTTTTTGGATTTTTGTAGGAGCTATTTGATTTGTATTTTTGGTTTTTGGCTCCTTTTTGGCTTTTTGGACTTTTTGGAGCAACCTTTTCTTTTGTAGGGATTTTTGGGAAATAGATGCGATATAAGTAGCTTTAGGAGGTGAACTCAAGTGACATGTAGAGAATAAAAAGATATATGTGGAGAAAGAAATAATTTAACACTCGGTTCACTCTAAGATGTGCACGAACGGTTCAATAAAATAATACTTCAACTAAAACTAATATGTAAGCATGGATATTCTCAATCATCTCAATAAAAAATGAAGTCAAGCGGTAAAGTGCACAATCATATCAGGCATGCAACAGAAGGTGAATAAGACAATAAAACTGATGCTTCAGATATACTAATGATGCATGAATCTTGGTGCATTTCCAACAAAAGCATACTAAACACTAATCCATACATTCAGCTTCAATTAATATCATGCATTCATGTAGATGAATCATCAAAAGAAATAGATTTGCAAGCACATGTGAATAGCAAGATTATGAAATATTCTAAGTAGCATGGCAAGGAATAATAAGCATCGTGATGGCTACTTAAGCAATAAGAGATATCATCATAAGGAACGCATCTAGCAAAAGAAGAGAAAGGAAAATAAAGAAATAAGAAAAAATAAAAGAGAGGAAAGAAAAGAAAAACAAGCACACAACATGATGCATGAACACACATAAAAGGAAAATAAGATGGAAAATTCAAAAAGATGATGCAAAATTTTTGAAAATTTTTAAAAATCCTAAAATAAAAAATCCTAAAATAAAGTACAAATGCAACTAATGCATCTAAATGGCATGGAAATGCACTCCCCCAAGCTTAAACTTCACATTGTCCTCAATGTGATCATAATGAAAGAATATGAGGAACAACGATAATAATAAGGGGGTGAATGAAAAATGATGAAATGAATGACATGAAATCCTAATGCAACTACATGCACATACAATGATGCATGAGAGCGCTTTCCCCCAAGCTTATACCAAACAATCCTATTCAAGTGACTCAATCAAAAATGTCATGGCTTTGCAAAGCGTGATCAAGTCAAATGAATAAGAAAGTGAGTATTCGCTTGAAAGAAAAGCTCGAATGTGGTGAGCAAAAGGATGTGACACATCAAAATATGGAGAGGGAAATTAATGTATATAATGGGTTTGGGGTGTAAAAGATTTTTGTTGCCATCATATGAGGTGATATTTATTCAAGCAAATCTATACGGTCCTCTCACTGTCGAGAGAATTCGTGTTTATTTAAAGCATAAAAATTTCTACACTACTGGATTGATATCACCTATAGCAAAAGGCGGATCCAGTATCTTTGTCGGTGCAGGCAACTGCTCCAACTGCTCTTTTCGTGGCTCCGCCAGGTGCATGCGTCCACGAACACCAACGAACTCCAGCAATGCATCCTCCAGCATTCCCACAAGGACTCCACCTGTACCCTGCAGAGAATAGGATGCATCAGTTCGCCGCAAAAATTTCACCCTCATAATAAAAGTATCCCAAAGAGAATCGTCTATAGAAATGTATGGAATAAATAATGGTGGACGATACTTCCCTGGAAATAATCCAATATCCTCATGTGCCGTGATAGCTGTCTCCACGGTGTCTTCTCTATGCTGCTCAGGTAAATCTAGATCATAGATGTGGACCCCATCAAGATGCTCCTCATCATCGTCAGACTCATCCCAGTTCACCCCTTGATCATATTCATATGTGTCCATGGGTGCTAACTCCTCGCTCTCCTCCTCATATACGTCCCATCGTACCTCTTGATCGTATGTACATGAATCCTGCAAAAGGCACGATGAATCATAAAAAACATCATACACTGGAGGGAAATCAAAGATAAAGGGCGAGGGAGTAAAGAGATCTCCCCGAAGGGGGGCCAAAAGCTCTGTGGGGTAGTCCTCTGCGTCAGTGGGAGGATGAGGTGGCTGCGGAAGCTCTAATGTAGGAGGACAGTGCTCGGGATCCTCATGAATGGCTGTGTCCTCGTCCCGATGCATGACCTCCTCGGTGATAAGCTCTGGCTCTGTGTGTAAGGCCTCCTCAAAAGCATGCTCTGGCTCGATAGTGTGCTCATTTGCCTTCTCATCAACTATCAATGTAGGCTCTCTCTGGGATGGTGATGCTGGCTGCTCAGGTGTGTCAACTTGTGGGGATGTATCATGTGGACGGGAATGCCCGCAAGCAATCCGAAAATATAGTTTATCCCCCTCAAGACTGACATGGATGTCCTCCTCAATTGTTCCTGCAGCTGAAACACGGTTCATAACAAAATCTGCAAATAGTAGCTCAAATGCATCACCTGCTGTAATGCTCTCTGAACCGGTGAACCGCACTGACTCCAAGAGGCCCTCCAATAATCTCTGAAATGCGTCCTCCTCTGGCTGCGCAGATGACTCAATTTCTGCTTCCTTCACTGCCTCTTCGTCCATCCACTCTTCATATGCAATAGCTATATCGTAGGAAGTGGGATCGACGACGGCACATTCTGGCTCTGGTAGTAAGTCTGGCGATGCTTCTTGCCCATAAGATGAAGAAACAGCACTGATATCTTTGGGAATCATCGCAACCTTAAACATGAGTGCATTCATTTCAAGTTGCCTCTTCACCCGTTCCAATAGAAGGTTACCCTTTTCAAGCCCGGCTTGTATTTCCACCTGGTGTGCATGCATTTCATCAAAAAAAATCCTTTGTCTCTCATCAAGCTCGGGCTAGTGCATCTCCTCAAAAAAGTATTCTCCCATCTGAGCACTCTGATCATAATAGTATTCTCCCGTCTGAGCAATCTGATCATAATAGTATTCTCACATCTGAGCACTCTGATCAAAATAGTAATCTCCCATCTGAGCACTCTGATCATAATCTATGGTCCACGTAGTATAATCCATAGCACCTGTTCAACAAAGATAAATACCTGGAGAAAAGATATCAGTGGCACAAAAGAATATAGAAATGATAATAATGGTGGCGGAGGTGAAAATTTCCTTTTGTTAGTTTTTTTTTCGTAGTCTAATCAACCTAATTGTGACAAATTGGCACCCAACGGGAAACACCTCCCCGGCAACGGCGCCAAAAACTTGATCGCGCACCGGATACACGTCCTGGAGCGACGGTTGTAGTTTTACCGCAAGCGCACGGCAAAGTGGCGAGCGGGTATCGAACACGAGGAGGTGGTGTTGGCTCCAATCTATCCTAGGTTGGTTTGACTACGAATGTTTTATTGGTGGGGATGGCTATGGTATGATATAATGGAAATGGTGGTGGATGTCGGTGTCGATGATAAAGAAATCGGTCAAATATCGATTCAAATACAATATAATAAAAGAGGGAATTTGCCTTGCGGCGATCCTGTCACAATCGTCGGGCAAAGTATGGGGATATAAAATCAAATAAAGACGTCTAGGGCTAGGGAATTCCCACTACGGATCGTCATACATCATCGTAAATAGTGAATCTCAATATTACTAGACTTGTGTTGAGGTGAACTAGTCGTAACTGAATAGAGAACCAAGCTCACGCTCTCGCGCTATTGCCGGTCTATAGCAACCTAGATTAGGGCCCAATCTCTTGCAAACCCTAACCTAAGCCGCTAGCATGAAGATTGACATCATCGTCCAATCGCTCCTCGAGCCCACTCTCGTGCAAACCCGAGTTACGATCTAGGTTGTGATAGTTCGTATTCGTCCAATCTATTACAAACGAATATGGGTATAGATTTACAATTAAAAATCCTAGCTTTGGTCCAATCTCTTGCAAACCAAATCTAGAGAAACCCAATTGTAAACCTAAATCGAATATCTAGGCCTTCCCATCGATTAGAATCCAATCTCTTGCAAATCCCAAATCGATGGAAATCCCTAGCTATCCGTAGTAAATCAATCACAACCTAACCTCCTAGAAATTCTAGCAATTTCGAAATTCATTCATCACAAATATGAAATTAGATCCATAGGGTTCATCCCCAAACCCTAGAACAACAAATCTACTCAAGCATAGCAATAAGGATATAAGAATCAATAAAAACCATTGCTTGCATATAAAAAGATAGAAAATCAAAGATTCAAATAATAAGAATAGAAATACTTAGCTTAGATGAAGAATTCCAATCCAAATACAAGCTTTTTGATCCAAGAGGGGGCCTAGGGCATGGCCTAACCTCTAAAATAATCCTCCTAAAACATCTTGGGAACCTAAGAAAACATGGGGGAGATCCCCTCTAATGGTGGCTACAAACCCCTTAAATACTCTCCCAAAACCCTAGCAAATAACCCTAGAAAACCCCTCAAATTCGTGCCCAAAACAGCCCAAACCGCAACTTAAAATCTGGGCCCAGGCCGCACTCGGCCGAGTGGAAAATGTGACTCGGCCGAGTGGAAATTCCTGCACTGCAGCGTCAACTTGCAGAAATTCTCCAGATTTCATCCGACCTCCGATTGGCACGTTCTTGGCAGCGTTGGAACCGTCATGAAGTCTACTATCCATAAAAAATATGAGAAAAATAATTTGATTGCTGGAATGATAGCAGATTTCAAAAGAGTGAGAGGCTATCTGAAAATCTGGGCGCTGCGTGTCCTCGGCATCACTCGGCCGAGCGGCAAATGTCACTCGGCCGAGGGGCTTTTGGTACTCGGCCGAGTCGAAGCTCGTAGTCGACTGACGGATTACAGAGAGTTGGACATTTTGGCTTGCCGTCGTCTGGGTGCCACTCGGGCGGACGGAATCTCCGCACTCGGCCGAGTGGGCGTGTGATGCTCGGCCGAGTGCACGCCGATACATCTCTGTTGCATGTCCGATCTGGCCGGCCGAGCGGGGTCTCAATGCTCGGCCGAGTGACTCCTTCACTCGGCAGAGTGGCATGCTGAAAATGCCCAATCTTCATCTTTTCGCTCCCCCGTCCCTCCTACGACGTTCTTTCTTCTTCCACTCCTCTTCCATTGCAGAATAACCCTCAAAAGGGCCATGGTTGACACTCCGGAGTGGGTGCAAATCCTCTTGATCTCACAATCGATCCAAATCGCTCCATATTTCCTGAAATACGACAAAAACAAGAAATAGTGAAAAGTATCGCAATATTGTCGAATAATCGTGAAAAGCGTGATATGGGCGATCAAAACGGTATGCAAATATGCAAAAAAAAAGGTGTAAAATATGGAGTGATCAGAGCGCCCCTTGTTCCACAGAGACAGGCCTTTCGGCAGGCTGTTCCGCCGAGAGGGCAGGCCTTTCTGATGACTGAGGAGGAGAGCATGGCCGTGGATGATGTTATTGCAGGTAACGCTCATTCTAGCTATTTATCTTCCTTAGTTAGTTGGAATTTTGATTATATTGGTTGCTTGCTCATGATTGTTTGCTAGACTAGGATTTGATTGTTAATTGCTTGTTAGGTGTGGTTTTGGTTTGCACATTTCCTGCACGAGTCCTCTTTGACTCTGGTGCATCGATGTGCATTTTGGCCCGGAGCTTCGTGGAGAAGCATTCTTTGTCGACGTCCTCTCTTCCTAAGAGTTGGAATATCGTCACAGGGAATGGCGTGGTCTCGGTGCATCGTGGGTGCAATTCTTGCCCGTTGGTGGTTTGTGGACGTGAGCTTTGTGCTGATTTCATTGTCCACGACATCATCAACTATGATGCAGTTCTTGGGATGGACTGGCTTGCGAGCTTCTATGCCACGATCGACTGTCGGAGGAAGAAGGTGGTGTTCGAGATTCCCGGACATCCAGTGTTTGAGTTCAGTCGTGGTAGCAGTTCGCTTGGTCCTGTCAGATTTCGGGCCAGGCCGGTGGAGGCTGTGGCTATGCAGATGGAGCTGGAGTGGCCAGCTGTGGTACGAGATTTTGGCGACGTCTTCCCCGAGGAGATGTCTGGTTTGCCGCCTGATCGGGCTCTGGAATTTTCTATTGATCTCGTTCCAGGTGCGCAGCCGATTTCAAAGGCGCCGTATCGTATGGCACCTGCAGAGTTGGAAGAGTTGCGGAAGCAGTTGGATGAGCTTTTGCAGAAGGGTTATATTAATCCTAGCGTGTCTCCGTGGGGAGCATCGGTGTTGCTGGTTAAGAAGAAGGATGGTTCGCGTCGCATGTGCGTGGACTATCGGGAGTTGAATGCGGTGACCATTAAGAATAAATACACGTTGCCTCGCATCGATGATATTTTTGATCAGCTTGGAGGTTCGAGGGTGTTTTCTAAATTGGATTTGAGGAGTGGTTACCATCAGTTGAAGGTGAAGAAGGGAGATGTTCCGAAGACAGCGTTCAGGACGAAGTATGGACACTATAAGTTCGTGGTTATGCCTTTTGGCGTAACTAACGCGCCCGCAGTTTTCATGAATCTGATGAACCTGATTTTCTACGACTTTTTGGATAAGTTTGTCGTTATCTTTATTGACGATATTCTGATCTATTCGAAGTCAGAGGAAGAGCATGCCTCGCACTTAAGGACGGTGTTGGAGATTTTGAGGAAGCATCGGTTGTATGCTAAGTTTTCGAAGTGCGAGTTTTGGCTGGATCGAGTTGCTTTTCTCGGGCATGTGGTGACTGGAGATGGTATTTCAGTGGATCCCGAGAAGATTCGGGCCATCAGGGAGTGGCCTGTTCCGTCGTCAGCGTCTGAGATTCGGAGTTTCCTTGGACTTGCCGGTTATTATCGGCGATTCATCAAGGACTTTTCCCGTATTGCTGAGCCGATGACCAGGTTGACGCGGAAGGATGTTGCTTATGTTTGGTCGGGTGATTGTGAGAGTGCTTTTGGTATTCTGAAGGAGAGGTTGACGAGTGCCCCTATTCTTGTTGTGCCTGATCGCAGCGGTGGATTTGAGATCTTTTGTGATGCTTCTGGCAAGGGTCTAGGTTGTGTGTTGCATCAGCACGGGCATGTTGTGGCGTATGCGTCTCGTCAGCTTAAGGTTCATGAGAAGAATTATCCGACGCATGATTTGGAGTTGGCTGCCGTTGTGTTTGCTCTTAAGATTTGGAGGCACTTCTTGCTGAGTGAGAAAGTGAAGATTTTCACCGATCACAAAAGCTTGAAGTATATTTTCACTCAGAAGGAGCTCAACATGCGACAGCGTCGATGGTTGGAGCTTATGGCGGATTATGAGATTGATTTGTAGTATCACCCTGGCAAGGTGAATGTGGTTCCGGATGCTTTGAGTAGGCTGCCAGCGGTGATGATTTTGACCTCGCAGTGGAGATTGCAGCAGGATTTTTGCGAGTCTGGTGTGGAGATTGTTCTTCCTGGAGAGGCTTCTTCGTTGATGTACATGCAGGTACAGTCGACGATCGTGGATCGGATTAAGGCTGGCCAGGCTGAGGATCCGAAGCTGGTGAGGATTCGGGAGCAGGTGGAAGCCGGTCTGCGGACTGACTTCTTGATTCATGAGGATGGCTCGCTGAGGTTTGGAGCCAGGTTGTGTGTGCCTGCTGGGGATATCAGAGAGGAGCTGATGGTGGAGGCACATAGTTCGCCGTATTCTGTGCATCCTGGTGGCACCAAGATGTACCAGGATCTTCGTCTGAATTATTGGTGGCATGGTATGAAGAGGAGCGTGGCTCGGAGTGTAGCCAAGTGCTTGGTTTGCCAGCAAGTGAAGGCGGAGCATCAGCGTTCGGCCGGGTTGCTACAACCGCTTCTGATTCCGGAGTGGAAGTGGCAGCACATCACTATGGATTTCGTGACTGGACTACCTCGGAGTCCGAAGCAGAATGACGCGATTTGGGTGATCGTAGATCGATTGACCAAGTCTGCGCACTTTATTCCGTTCCGAGTGGGACAGTCCACTGAGGCGCTAGCAAGGAGATACATTGAGGTAAATTCTTTTACTCTCCGTTTTATTTCCTTTTTCCTAGTTTGGATAGTGATGTAACGTGAATCGTGCAGGAGATTGTGCGACTTCATGGAGTCCCCGTGAGTATCGTGTCTGACAGAGACACGAGGTTCACATCTCAGTTCTGGCAGAGTTTGCAGAAGAGCTTGGGTACGCGTCTGAGTTTCAGCACGGCGTACCACCCGCAGACGGATGGCCAGTCCGAGAGGACGATTCAGATTTTGGAAGACATGCTGAGGGCGTGCATGTTGGATTTCAAGGGTTCGTGGGAGGACCATCTACACTTGGTGGAGTTTTCCTACAACAACAGCTTCCAGGCGAGTATTGGCATGGCGCCTTTCGCCGCTCTTTATGGGAGGAAATGTCGATCGCCATTGAGTTGGGATGACGTTGGAGATCGGGAGTTGTTGGGACCTGAGATGATCGTGGAGGCCGTGGATATCGTCAGGAATATTCGGGAGAGGTTGAGAATTGCTCAGGACCGTTTTAAGCATTGGGCAGATGCCAAACGTCGTCCTTTGGAGTTTCAGCCGGGCGACCATGTGTTCTTGAAGATTTCCCCGAATCGTGGTGTGATTCGTTTTGGGAAGCGTGGGAAGTTGAGCCCGCGATACATTGGACCGTTTGACGTTTTGGAGAGGGTTGGCGAGGTAGCTTATCGCTTGGCCTTACCGCCGTCTTTGGAAGGAGTTCACGATGTTTTCCATGTGTCGCAGCTTCGTCGATACATTAGCGATCCGTCTCATGCAGTGGATTTTTCGGAGATTACCGTTCGCCCCGATATGACGTATGACCAGCATCCAGTGCAGATTCTGGACAGGCGTCAGAAATCGCTTCGGAACAAGATTGTCAATCTTGTGAGGGTGATGTGGCGACACGGTTCACCTGGAGAGTCTACTTGGGAGAATGAGGATGAGATGCGAGAGCGCTTCCCACTTTTGTTTCCGGACTCGTGAGTATTTGGAAATTCCGAGGACGGAATTTTCTTAAGTTGGGAAGGATGTAACGACTGCTTTTCATGTATCTGAATATAATATAATATAATATATGTTTTGGTGGATTTTCTCCTCTTGTGTGGTTTTCGTCTCCGTAGATTTCATTTCCGATCGATTCGTCGTATTTTCTCGTTTATTCCTTAGGATCGTCGATTTCGAAGTATGTCACTCGTGACGGACTTCATAACGGTCATATCTAACTGTTAGATCAAGCCTAGGAGTCTTAGGAATCGATCACGGGGCCCCGCGCTCCGTATCGGTACTTTTGGTGCTCATTAGCCGGTGTAAGAAGGGCCACCGACCGACTAGATGACGATCCAGTCGGTCGGCAATCCTTCTTGGACCGACTAGTTAGCTTTCTAAATTTCTCAGGAGTTACTGTTTATCGTTAGTCGGTCTAAGAACGTTGGTTGACCGACTAGGTTGCAAACTAGTCGGTCGGCAATGCTTCTTTAACCGACTAACTCATCATATTATTTTTGTATCAGCTACTGTTTACTCTTAGTCGGTCTAAGAACGTTCATCGACCGACTAGATTCTAAACTAGTCGGTCAGTACTTGTTCATGGACCGACTAACTCTAGAATCCTATTTTCGTTCAGGAGTTACTGTTTGCACTTAGTCGGTCTGCGTTGGTCGACCGACCGACTAGTTGCCAAACTAGTCGGTCAGTGGTTGCTCTTTGACCGACTAACTAGTGTTAAAACCCTAATTTCTGGGCAGCCGCCAGCTCAACCTATTTATACCCAACCCAAACGACTTCTTCTTCTCCAACACGACCCAAAACCCTAAAAATTTCCCCCTTCAGCCCCCATCTTCCTCCAAGCTCCATTTCTCCATTCCAAGCCCTAGAATCATCATCCAAACCATCCATCTACTCTATCTACCCCTCATCTTCCCCAAATCTCCATCAAAAACCCATCAAAATCCCCAAATCCCCCAAAACCCTAGTTTCCCCAAACTTCTCCAATCTTTTCCAGATCTGATCCTAGGGTTCCCCGGAGTGTTCCTTCCGTCTCCTCTTGGTAAGAAATCGATTCCTCTATATTTTCATAGTCTATTGGTATTTTTATGAAACCCTAATAAATTTCATGTTGTTTGATGGTTGTTCCCCCATAACAATGATTTCCCCATAGATTGGCGTCCGTGTGACGGAGTAGTCGCCATCCCCGGTGCTAGGCAAGTGAAACTTGCATCTTTTGATTTGGGCCATGTTTTAGGCCATTTACCTTGCTTTAGCGTAAAAGAGACTAGACGGTGAAAGGATAGCCGTTTAGACGCCATTGACCTAGCTTGACAACGAAGCTTGGTCCGTCACCCTCATCATGCTTGTATGTCACGTTTAATTTCCCTAAACGGTACGCGTATTAACTGTTCATGTCATCCATGCATTCTTAACCGCTATTGCATTTTAACTGCCATGTTTAATTCAATTAACGGTACGCGAATATGTTCATGTCATTGCATTTTGCCTGTCACGTTTAAATACAATTAACGGTACGCGTATTAACTGCTCATGTCATTGCATGCTTGAATACTCGTCGTGATTGCGTAGCATCGCTACATACTAGTGTTACTTGTTCCGGTTAGGTGCACCCCTACGCCATACTTATCAAATACACTTTCTGGCTCATGTTCCAGAAGACGAGCTCATCACAGCCTGCGGGCAATAGGGCACTCGTTGAGTGACCCCTTGTACTTGATACTTGAACACAGCCTGCGGGCAATAGGGCACTCGTTGAGTGATCCCTTGTACCTTACTTGTTACTTGACATTACATGTCACCCCTACCACTTGATACTTGCCACTTGTACTCTCCTTTACCTTACTTGTTACCACCGTACTTTACTTGCCATGCACCATGTTTTAATTGCTAGGTTGCTAGTTTACCATTATTCCCGTTTCCTTGCACAAGTCTTTCGACTTGCTGACATGTGCCCCTTTTCTCTTTTGGGTGACACATGTTAGAGCCCGAGCCTGAGTTACTTGTTGAGGACGAGGTGTTTGCTGACGCCGAGCCCGTGCTTGTGTTTGACGGGGAGTACGTGGACACTGGGGACCAGTCCTAGTGTCCTCGTTGTGTTTTACTTTTATTAGACAGTTGTTTTGTTATCGGTGCGTAGCACCCATACTTGTTGTTGTTGCAGTTTTTGTTGGCCTTGTTCTGGGCCTTTAGACTCTTTTCTTTAGCTTGGTGGCTTTTCTGGATGTTGGACTTTTTGTTGATGTTGGACAATTTGTGAGATGTGGAATTTTATTTCAGTCTCTACTTGTGTTATTATTGTTATTCTGTCATGGTTACAGGGACCTGCTTATGTATTATTGACGCTTATCGGGTTTGGGGCTTCACAGCTCCACTCCCGTGCGGACCTTTTCACGTCTCGCCTCCATTTTAGGGAAGCGGGTCGTGACAGTAAGTCTTTTAGGATAGTATCCAAATGGCCCTTACCTTTATTGAATTCATGAATTCGGCCTAATATGCACTCATACTTCTCGGTGAGAGAATGCAAAGAAGCATCCAATGTGGACACTTGCGATGCGAGTGCACAAACACGTGACTTGAGATTTTTATTCTCAATACTCAAAGTTGAGTTTTGAGATGTCAAATCCGCTATCACATGTTCATCCGAATCCTCGACATGAACATGCTCAAGTTGAGATTTGAGATTTACAATCTCATTTCTCAACCCTTCAACAACGGTGTCGTTGTTGACGATGATGGGTTTAGGCGAGTTTTTAAGACTATCTAGTTCATTTTTAGTCTTAATAAATCTAGTAGCCAAATTAGAAAACTTATTCCAAAGTCGTTCGTTGGCTATTTTAAGTTCATCGTTCGTTACCTCATCGCCTTCATCCTCGCTTCCATCCTCGCTTTCATCGGAGGAGGTGTCTTGATCACGATCCTCTTTTCCCACGAAGCACGTGTGTGCTTTCTCCACTCGTTCATCATCTGACTCTCCACTTGAGGAGTCCTCTTCGGAGTCGGTGAATGTGCCGACAAGTCCTTTCTTGTGCCTTCTCGACTTGTCATGCTTGGAAGCCTTCCACTTCTCCTTGTGTTTGTATAGAGGACAATCCGGCTTGATATGTCCTGGCTTATTACATTTATAACACACAGGAGAGGAAACATTAGTCGAAATAAATTTTGATTTACTTTTCAACTTACCTTGTCGGAAGAATCGGTTGAACTTCTTTGCCAAATCGGCCAAAGCTTCCATGTCCAATTCTTCTTCCGATTCTTCATCATCAGTAGATGGGGCGGCCTTGTACGCAATCGCCTTTTTCTTTGGCTCGTCTTGCTTCAAGTACGCTTTCATCTTCTCCTTCATCTTTATCTTGCTCTCCTTGCGTACCTCGTAAGACAATAAGGTACCCATTAATTGAACAACGGTATATTTATTCATATCGTTACCTTCCTCGATGGCGAAGGTAAGCTTTTCCCAACAAGAGGGAAGTCCGTCAATAATCTTCGCGACTTTCTCCTTTTGGGTGTAGACCTTCCCAAGAGCTTCCAATTCGTTGGAAATGTCTACGAAGCGAGCATAGTAGTCCTTTATGGTTTCACCCTGTTCCATGTGAAACAACTCAAATTCTTTGTTAGCGACAACGAGTTTAGAATCTTTTACCGTACTCGTTCCTTCGTGCAAGATGAGGAGTTGGTTCCATACTTGATATGCACTCTTACATGTGCATATCTTGTTGAAGTCTTCGGGCTCCAACGCACATTGCAAGGCATTCATCGCCTTGGCATTGCTTACCTCCGCGACGACCTCCGCGGTAGTCCACTTCCTGAAATCTTGTTCGGCGGGCTCGACATACTCCGTCATCGTGGCTCTCCAAAGTGAAGTGCTCCGGAGGAAGGTTTCCATCCGGCATTTCCAGTACCCATAGTTGGTACCGTTGAAGTGAGGAGGCCTGACTGAGGATAGCCCTTCCAAAACTGAAGAAGCTCCTTGACGATCTTTAAAGACATTGTAGTCGATGTTTGTCATGGCTTTGACCTTGTAGCTTTAACCTTGGCTTTGATACCAATTGAAGTGCCCTGTGAAGCTACTGCACATGTACTAGAGGGGGGGTGAATAGTACTTTAAAATAATCAAGATATTTATTCCTAATTATTGTGCAAGAAACAAACGACAATGCGGAATAAACAACAATCAACAAGAGATAGTCAAACGCAAACAAAGCATGTAACGGGTTCGGATCCACCCAAGTCTCCCCGACTTTTTCCCGGTGATCCTACGTCCCAACCACCCGGATCCCCTCCGGATACTTGAGTTAGAAACCCTAACTCAAGATTTAGCACTA